>JAWNNJ010001749.1:0-600000 GCA_035045125.1 Hypselothyrea guttata | reverse complement strand
TATTGTGAAGCTCATATCTCCTGTGTTTCTTAACCGATTTCAATGCGCTTTTCAGGATAGTTAAATATAATACAACAGAGCTTATGTTCCAAATAACAACCTTCTATGTTCAATATTACGATTGTTATTCAACTTTTTGTGTTAAAAATTTGAGTTTTATTGATTTTTGGGCATCAAAAAGGCGTGGCATCCAATTTTCGAAATAAACTTGATATGCGTAAGACCTATCTATAGCAACCAAAACGGCATCTCTAGCTTTTGTAGTTGCTGAGATCGACGCGTTCATCCAAACAGACGGACAGACGGACAGACAGACGGACATCACTAAATCGACTCAGCTCGTCTCCCTGATCAAGAATATATATACTTTGTGGGGTCTGCCACGCCTCCTTCTGCCTGTTACATACATTCTGACAAAGTTATTAACCCTGTTTTCCCATTTTTCAATGGGCACAGGGTATAAAAAGCAAAAAGCCAGAAAGCTGGCTGAGGATGCTGAGATGAAGAAGCAGCCGAAAAAGTCGACGAAGTCCACTCCATCCAATATATATAAAAATGCAATGGCCCTCAAAGATCGTAAGTGGTATCCCTGAGCTCAAATGTTATACTTATATTATTTGAATATCTTTCAATATCAGCTATGGCATCATTCAATAATCAACTAGCCAAAGAGAAGGACCATAAAGCAAAAAAGCATGCTGAGTATGATGAGAAGAAGAATCAGCCGATAAAGACGTCGAAGTCCGCTTTATTAAATATCGATACGAATGCAATGACCCTCAAAGATCGTAAGTGTTATCCCTGAGCTCAAATGTGATACTTATTTTATTTGAATATCTTTCAATATTAGTTATGGCATCATGTAATAATCATCTAGCCAAAGAGATGGACCATAAAGCAAAAAAGCGGGCTGAGTATGATAAGAAGAAGAATCAGCCGATAATGACATCGAAGTCCACTTTAACGAATATAGATCCGAATGCAGTACTCCTCGAAAATAGTAAGTGTACACCCTGAGCTCAATGTAATATCTCATTTATTTGAATATAATTGAAAGCCAAAAAGCTGGCTGAGGATACTTTGAAGCAGGAATGTACTGATGTATGGACTGAATCAAGGATGATAAACTCTATGAAAGATCTGAGGGCTGCAGCTGAGATCGGTGGCTATCCAATGTATTACATGGGTCGTAAGTATAAGCCCTGAGCATAAATGCTACAGATACCTGATATTTCTTTCATTTGAATATCAGCCAGAACTAACCCAACAGGCAATACACCAGCTGCTGGTAAGTAATAGATAATACCATACCAGAATACACCTGTACCCTTTATTTAAAATATAATATACTTACAATTCAATTTCCCAGAAACCCAAATAGACAGTGAAGCTTATAACGCGTACTTGGTGGAACTGGAGGCCAAGTTAAGGAAGATTATGGAAGAGGTGTTTGGTTTACACAAGACACCATACATCAAGGGGACATTGCAACGTCTCGTAGCGGAAGCTGACAAGTTAATGGAGCAGCCGCGTTTCGAGAGGCGTGAAGGGGAGCACCAAACCCTGGAAAGAACGGTGGTCCAATTGCACTGTATAATATGCACCCATTACGGAAGGAATTAAGGCAAGTCTCATATAAAAAATATTGTTATCATTTATAACAGATTAGCTTCAAATCCTATAGCCAGGAGTCCCAACTGTGGCTGGCTACATGCCCAACAGATAACAGTGATAATCTCAAACCCTGTGTTCAGATTGCATAGTTTGTTATTTGTAACATATATATTATATATTATACTCGTTTAAAATTAAAATTTTTCCAATATCTAACATAAAAAATGTCCGTAGTTTTAGTCAAACGGAATGCTGTTTATTTATCCAATTTCAGAGTAATTTATAGCATCGATAAAGAGTGTTATAATCCACATAAAAGAGTGTGTGGATTTGTTTGATCTGCCTGATTGAATACGCTCATATTAAATCGTGATTTTAGAGCCAGCTTTACATTTGTATATTTAAGTCAAAATTAGCCCCATGAATAATCAATTCAACTACAATCTATTTTTCTGAGTGTGTGGATAGCCTTAGACTTAACGAAAGAGTTACACAGTGGGAGGTTGGGGGGGAGGTTGGGGTTGAGGCAGCCCGGAAAGCGAGTGAAGTCAAAGAACAAATGTCTAGAGCTGCAGCACCCACACGGACACACAAAACATTCGCAAAAGCCAAACACACGAAATAAGTCACGGCTGGCACGACTTTAGCATACCCTGCTACTCCATAAATTAAAAGCCAATACAGAATACCCTGTAAGCCTAAATACATAAAAACAAATATAAAACATTACAATTTTTGTTAAATTTTCAATTTTTTTCTGAAAAAAATGTTATGCTGAAGTTATTAAATTATTATTATTATTAAATAATTAATTCCCGCCACGGGCATAAAACTTCCTGTAAGAAGTAACTGTTAGATATTAGTAATGAGTATGGGTATACGAGTTAAATACCCTCTTAAAAAGTAATTGTATTTAATATAGAGTATGCAGTGTTGAGTATCACATATAGAGTATGAAATAAAGAGTTTCAAATATAGAGTATGAAATATGGACTATCATATATAGGGTATCAAATATAGAGTACGAAGTAAGGTCGTATGAAAAGTTATCCAACGCATTTAGAAGCTACTGCATTTCCGTCTCGTAGGATCAAAACGAAATATACCCGAAGTGTCTAAGGGCTGATTAAGCAAAATGCTCTTCGTGCGCTCTTACAGGGTATGTAGCTCACGTGCATGCAGGTCAGCGCATGTACAGGGTGTGCGTGCGCTTCGCCACAAGTCAACAAAAGCAAGCAAACCCAAATGAAGCAACTCGGAGCCGTGGCTTATAGAACATGTGTGTGCGAGAGAGATAAATATCGAGAGAGAGAGAGAGAGAGAGAGAGAGAGAGGGAGAGAGAGAGAGAGAGAGTGTGTGTGTGTGTGTGTGTGTTTGTGGTGTGCTACGTCCTAACGCTGGATATCGTGCTCTAGAGACCAAATGGAAACTTAAGCCTTTCTTTTGTGCCCGGCTAAGGACTCTCATACTGTCCATGAACCTTTGTGGCGTTTTGGCTTTCCCTCCGACCAGGCGGGAGATACGACAGAGAAGTGTGTGTGTGAGAGAGAAAGAGTGAGAGAGAGAGGGCCGGAAAGGGTGGAAGAGGTAGAGGGGCAGAGGGAGCCACATGAAGCGGTCGACGGCGCGTCCTTTCAATGCATACTTTTTGGCGCGAACAAAATTCGCTCTGTTTGTTGTACGTCTGCCCAGTGTGCCAGTGCGTGTGTATGCGAGTGTATGCGTGTATGTGCGAGAGTGTGTATGTGTGTGTGTGTGTGTTGGAAAATAGCGTGTGTGGAGTGCACTGTCCTTACATTGTCTTCTGCTTGCGCTGGCACGAAAAGCAATGCACACATAGAGATAGCTGGATGCAACGAAATAGAACAAGGGAAGGTGTCGTGGGGGAGTGGCAGGGGCGGGGGAAATGGTTAGCAGCAACGCTTGAGGTAGGACCACTGCACATGTGGCTAGAAGGCAGGGGCGGGGGCCGGAGCAGGGGGTGTGGCAGGACACACAGCACGCTCGCTGGCTCGTTAATAAGAGCCCCGAAGCCCCAAGTTGGCCCACAGCTGCAGCGGGAGCGAGGGGGACAACACTGACTGCAACTTGCCACTCCCTACGCCGCCTTCCCCTTCCCCATTACTCCACGCCCCCTTACCGCACGGCGCCCGCCGCTGTTTCCCACTCAATGCACTCGCTTCGTTCTGGCTAAATGCGCGCCGCTGTCCAAAGCAAATGTGATATATGTATGCGAGTGAGTGTGTGTGTGTGTGTGTTAGCCAAGTTCGCATGGCTAAAAAGAGTAAAAGGCAAAACATAGAAAAAGAGAAAAATAATGAATAAAAGAATCATTAAGCCGGCGAATGTGTGCGACGGCCATGCTGGATGTGGATGCGAGGATATACGGAACTACGGATGTGCACTGGCTACTGTGGCAGGGCGAGCAAAGCCTAGAGAGGAACAGAGAGAGAAAGAAAGAGAGAGAGGAAGAGAGAGAGAGTGCACGCAGAAAAACAAATATTGTAAATTTCTCTATATCCTATTTGAATTATTAATTTATTAATAAATTTTGCAATTTTTTCTGATTCATTTTTATTTGCTTTCTATCTTAAGCAATAAAATTAACAAACTTATTTGAAATAGTTACCTAATTTACTAAATGGTATAAAACAATTGTTGAATTCAATAAAATTAATCTTTATATTTACGTACTTGATTTAATAATACGAAAAGATGGGACATAGTTTTTCAATATTTGTTTTCTTAACATATAATTATATTTATTTAAATTGTATTTTGTTTAGAGTTGTATTTTTGTTTTTTTGAATATTATATTTCTAATAATATTTATATTATATATATTATATTTTAAGATTAGTTATGTTCAGCAATTTTTGTATTGATTGTACTTGTTATAATTTTATTTTGCACTTTATATTTGTTATTTTTGTATATTTGCAAAGTTTTTAATTTAAAATCTATAATTTTTTATTTGTTTATTTTTTGCTTATGTATATTAATGTTTGTTTTATATTTGTACATATTTATTTTTAAAGAAACTTATTATAATATGTATATGTATTATATTTTGAATAGTTTTTATATATCTTATTTCAATCATATTTGTACATAATTGTTATATTTGTAAATATTTGTATTTATTTTTTAATATTTTTAAATATTTTTTTTAATTTTATTTATATTAATAAAAAAAGAGCTATTTTTTCAGGGAGTTCCTAAATATGTTATTTTATTATTTATTATAGTTTTAGCAATGCTTTGCTTTAATATTAATATGTTCATATTTATTTACTTAAAGCTGTTTTCAAACAATACAAATTTGAGAACACAGCTATTTTCACTAGGCTTTTTTCTGAGTGTAGGAGCACAAAGGCTGCCGGGGTCCGAGGCTCCTCCAGCCATTGCCTGCTGCATGGTTGACATTCAATGACTTCTCTAACTTTACCGCGGGTTTTGTGCTGCTGCAACTCCTGCCACATTTTTCTACCACATTTAGTTGTGTGTGTGTGTGTGTATGTGTGAGAGAGTGTAGGTGTGAGTGGGAGAAGTGTGCTTTTTGTTGTTCTTTCGACTTTTTCAAACAAATGCGAATCCGAATCTGAGAACGAATGCACATACGAATCCGAGTCCTTGCTGCTTTTGCGACGCCATCGTTATACTCCCCTTTCCACTCCCCAAACTCCCACTCTCCCCCTCTCTCACTCTTCTGCCTCTGCCCCTGCCATGCTCCTTGCCAGGATGGCGCTACGTTTATTTGGAAAATCCATTTGTCCACCTTGTGCCAATGCAGCCCAGCCCCGACATGCCCCATGTGCTGGCGCTTCTGAATGTCAGACGGACTTTTGCCCGCCCTGTCTGCCTGCTTCATGCCTCCCGCCCCTTGCCACGTTCTGTTGCACAATTGCAGCTACATTCGACACTGTCTCTGCATCCCTGGCGCATCCCATCGTATCCCTGCCAGCCGCGTGTTGTTGGCATCTTTAATGACCCTCGGATTGAGCTACCTGAGCACAGCAATTGCCACAATGAAATCATTATCTAGTTGGCAGGCTTTGGCCTTTATTAGATTAAATGCGTTTTCCAAATTATACAATACTCGGCAGACATACACAGTTGTAGTTGTGAGGTGCATTATTTCAAAATCGAAACTAAAATACCGACAAATCTACATCAAAAAGAAAACGCTTATAGATTATTATTATTTGTTGAAATGAACAAAAAAAAAAAACGTTTGAATAAAAACTAATAATACTATATCAATTTTGTCATTTATTTATCTAAATAATACAAAATTTAAAAAAAAATTGAATTAACAAGAACTTACTATACATTTTGCAGCATTAAATCTAAAATAAAATACATTTTTATATATGACTTAATTTAATTTCATATATTAATGCATTTGCCATCAAAATATAAATATGCACAAATGTTTTCTTGCTTTTCTCAGAAAAAGTTGTTAAAAAAAACTCTTCTAACATAATTATTTGTTGATTGGCATTAATATTTGTTGCTTCTGAATTTTAGAATCTGAATTTTATTTATTTTATTGTTATAGCTTTGTTTAGTTTTATTATAGAATATTTTATTTTTTTTACAATTTTTACATTTTTATTACAATTTTAATTCCTCATTTACATCCAAAAACAACAGTTTTTAGTTGATTTATAACATTATCAAACCCAGTTGGAAATATTAATGAATTTTCAATATAGACTTGTAATGAAAACTATTTTAGGAATTGCATTTATTATAATATTATATATTATATAATATTATATATTACAAGAGTTAATAATTACAACCATAATATACTTATATAAATATATTTATAGAACAGCATATATATTGATTTCATTAATCTATTTTATTTATTTCAAATGTAGCTATTTTAGGCAAAGGATTAATTATCGTTTAATCAAAATGGAAACCAACAAAAAAAGCATGAATATCCAATTTACAATTTTATCTTGTTTGTGAATAATTAACTTGAATTTTACACATTTGTATTAGTCATGAGTTTAATGACAGTCCTAGTGCAGAGTCAACTTTTCAGGCAGCAGAAAAGTTTTATTTTTTTGTTTGTAGCAAAGCTGGAGTTTAATTAAGTTTAAATGAAATTTCAGTTGATGCAAAATATTTATACTGAGCGTGTTGATGGCTCGGACAGGCGAGGATAATCTGGAGTCCAGTAGGCGTGGCAGGGGAGGGGGCAGTGGAGGGGGCAATGACAGGCTCAGTACAGTACGCACATGTTGTAATTTTAATGTGTTGCAAAAGAGTTTTGGGGCATGTGACATTGTTGCACGTTGGCTGGAACTTGTCGAATTCTGACACAGCTGAAACAGCCAAACACTTTACACTAATTAAATTCCCCGACAACAAAAAAAAAACACGACCTAATTGCCAACTAACAAAGACAATTAACTGCGAACGGCAGGAGACTGTCAGTGGCAGAGGTCAACAGGTCAACAAGTTAACAAAATGCCATTTAACGCCCTGAAAAGCACGAAAATTTATGGTTTTAAAAAAACATGTTTATGCCAGCATCCACACAGAGATCAAACGAGATCACATAGAGGTTAATTGCCCCGACTGACCAATGGGCAAATGCCCAACGAACAGGGGCAGGGTCCCTCCCTCTCCCTCTCCCTCTCCTTCTCCCTGATGCCTCAACTGATGCTGGGCGAGTTAAAAAAGAGACTGTGAATTTTGCCCTTTTATGCCCGAAAATAAACAGGCAGCAACCCTTGCCGCTGAGCCCGAGAGGTTGAGAGGTTGAATGTAGATGAGGCTGATGCTGTGGCAGTGGCAGTGGCAGAGGCAGATTCTGACGCTTCCTCTGTGCGGCATCAACCGGTTCCACATCCGTTTCCCATGTGGAAATTGCACTGCGCTGCGTTGTGGTTCGCTGTGTTTTAATGTCGCACACACTATTTATTAGCCTTAGGATTAATAAATCTATTTGGTCACCGTCCTAATGAAATCACCAACGTCTCGCCCCCTAAGCTGCCGCGCAATCAGCCCCAGGCAGCCAGTCTTCGTCCCCCTCCCCTCTCCCTTTTCACCGACCCACAAGCTCCACGGCTCCATTTAGGCACTGTGGGAAGAAGTCTTAAAATTTGGCACAAATGAAGTTTAAATGAGATTTTCTTATATAAAATAATAATTAATAATAATATAGTAAATTATGAAAGATTTTTACTTGGCGCGCCTTTAAATCTGCTGATTCAATGAACCTTTTTTATAATTTTGCTTATGACATAATTTTACTTTTTCATAATTTTTGAAAACATAGATATAGGTAGAAAAAGCAGACCAAGATCTGTTTACTATCTGATATGCATGTATAATATTTTGAGGTGTATTCTAACAAGCCTAGGTGTATTCTGTAAAATATAACTTTTGCATAACAGAACTTACCATGTTCGCAAAAAACTGTTTGTTTTATAACCGATTTCTAAAGAATCAAGCGGAATTAATGTCATTTGCACTTTTTTGCCCTATTTCGGAAAATTTCTTATTTGAAACACACGAAATGACTTCCAGTTGAATGCTATATGTATGTGATATTGTAATCATGTATGTTTAAAACAATGGAAGTTATTTATTTTTACATAATTATTGAACTATATTAATTTGTTGTATAGGAAACAAATAAAGGCATTTTCCATCCTATTATACAATTTTTTTTTCGGAAAATAAATTGTAGTCTAAGGAATATTCGTTCAAAATTGTGGATAAATAATTTCAATTAATAAAATATTGGAATTTTTGTCCATTGTGCAATGCTGCAACTGCCGCTGGGGCAGCTGAAGCATGTGTGTGTGTGTATGTGCGTGTGTGTGTGTGTGTGAGAGTTTGTTTGTTGTTGCCAGCAGATATGTATCTTCACACCAACATACACACACATGCCGAGCAGCTGCTGCTCTCTCCCACCTAATCTAACACTCACAGCGGCCAGCAAATGAGCTTCGGCGCTGGCTTCGACGGGCGGGGGCCAAAGCAGGGTGAGGGACGGGGGCGTGGGCGGGGGCAGGGGCAGGGGCTGGGTTTGGCTTGGGGTTAGCTCAGAAGTTGCCAATTTGCCTTTTTGAATTTACGCATAGCTAAAAGTATACTTTCGGAAACCACAAATATTTACCCAGCTCAAGGCTCAGGTCTGCGGTCGCCTCCAGTCCTGCTCCATCCAATCCCATTCTCCCCTCCCTGCGCCCCCCAACCGCCCAGCTGCTGTCCAAACCTGCCCTATCACTGCCAGTTGCCGACGACGCCATTGCGGTCGTCGTCGTCTCCGGTCCCAGTCCCCAGTCCCCCGTTCCCCCGTTCCCCCCTCCCGGCCATCGCCTCTAGCCACTTGCAACGACTCTGCCTGGCGGCTGTCTGCCAGTCTGGCAGTCCTCCCCCACTTCCCCACTCCCCCCCTCCCGTCTGCCCCGCCACACTGGCTGCTGGCAATTTCCAAAATCTGTCGGACCATCATTTTCAATCCCGTGGCCTGCCCCCAGCAGCCGCCGAGCCCTCGACCAGAACTTATTTTTCCATCTGACACTAGCCAAGTTGGACCAATACTCATATTTACACCACACACACACACACACACACACATGCCTCGAGTGTGTGTGTGTGCGCGCGTGTGTGTGTGTGTGGAAAGGACTTTTGAAATGAGATTAAAAACGGTAAATTCCTGCAAGGGTTACATCCTTCGGCTAAGAGTAATGAATGCGGTTTCTGCCCAAAGTCAAATTTTAGAAAGTGTTTTATTTGACTAGGTTAGAGTTAACCCCAAGCCGGCCCCTCGCCCATCCATCTCTTCAATCCATTCCATTTCCCGCTTCTCGCATCTCCCTCGCATCAATCCATATGTAAATAGAGCGCCAAAAAAGTTAAGTGAATTTTCACATCAACATTTTTGCATAGTTTACAGCAGTTTCAGATGCAAGTAAATTGCCACAATACGATAATTTGTCCAGAAAGATTGCCGATGTATTTACCTTAAGGTCAAAATAATTGCGCAATTTATAATCAATATGGCAGATTTTTGGGAATTATGAAATAGACAAAAACTGGGCTAACAACTTTGTGTAAATGTATGTAAAAGGCCGAAAGAGGCGTGTGAGGCCTCACAAAATATATATTCTTAATCCTAACGACCAGTTGAGTCAATATAGCCATGTCCGTCTGTCTATTCGTATGAGCACATAGATCTCGGAGACTATAAGTGCATAAATAGGTTCTCCTATAGTAGATTTTGGATACCTCCTTCTCATCCCCCGCTAACCTCAAAAGACATAAGCTGCAGTCTGGAAATTTGGCATGTACGTGGCTCATTGCATTATACTATAACGACACTCTAACATGGATAAGAAACAGCGAAGATATGCAACAGACAATTACACTCAATTGATATTTTTTAATGATATTTGCAAACTAGCGTAGCTTTGTGTGTGAGTTAATATTTTGTAAATTATATTTGAAAAATTACAAAAGGATCTATTTTAAAAGTGATTAATTTTAATGACTCGTCAAGCGATAGATTGCGCTAAATCAAATCTAAGCATCCAAAATACTTATACTTTCTAATTTGCAGTGTTGTATAACGCGTCAAACCTCTCGACAAGCCAACAATGGTTGTACGATAGGCCTAGAAGCGCTTCAGTCTGAGATAATCAGTAGATTTGCCTATCATCAGCTATCTTCATCGATAATGCCAGCCAGAGAAGGCGCATTGGCAGGTCTTTTGGCTAAATTGGCTGTACAAATGTATATTGCCTGAATGAAAAGCTGTATTAATCGAAATCGGAATCGAAATCGGAATCGAAATCGGAATCTGAATCTGAATTCGTAGGCCGCAAAATTCGAAAACATTGAAACATTTTGTAGGCATTTATGCAACTCATTTGATTTACGATTCGCTTTAATGGGTTGGCCGGCTTACAGCGGCGTGGCAGCAGCGAGCACGTACATGCCACAAGCTGCTTGCCAAGCTGCCACACACACACACACACACACACACACACACACTCACACACACACAGACCGATTCAGAGCCTCATCGGGGCCCGGCAAGGTCGCGAGTGCTAACCTTTAATCTCTTGGTCTGTGCGTGCCTGTCCAACTCGCTCAGAGCCTCCCGGTTTTGTTGCTACCCCCGTAGCCCCGTAACCCCGCATCCCCGCATCCCTGCCTCCCAACAGTTCCTGCCACCGTCTGTTGCCAGCTGAGTAAGCTGTGCGATCCGAACGTGCAATCGTTCTGTTACCTTTCGAAAACACAGAGCCGCAATTGCCAGTTCCTAGACCAGATGCAATGGCTGCGTCTCCCGTTACCATTTCCACATCCACATCCACTTCCACATCCATTTGCATTTCCAGTTACAAGTTTACCACTCGGTTCGTCAAGGGGTGGAACAGCACCTTTGGCTATATGTTCGCATACATATGTACTGCTTTGTCCGTGCCCCTCCAAGTCCCGCGTCTGTAGCTCAACAAATTACCAAAGGCCAACGCCGCTACTGACCATCCGACCGTCCGTCCGTCCGTCCGTCCGCCCGTCTGTCCGACCGACCAACGGCCAGTGTCCGTCCCCAGTTGCAGCCCTGGCCCTGGCCCATTGTGTGTAAATATTTTGAGGCACGCGTGTGTTCCTTGCTCTCATTATAAAGTTTAACGCCGTCAACCCTCAGACGGACACACACATACACACACACACACACACACACACACACACACACACATAATTGCAACCTATGTACATTTGGAATTAGAATTGAATATTTATATAGCTCACAATATGTACTCGGTGGGCTAAGCTGTTCATGACAGAACTTCAAAGCGCACTTTGCTCTAATGACAGACTTGCTGATTAAAAATCCCACGGATCGAATTCATAAAACGCCCAAGACTTTCATGTTATCCCATCCTACTTTAATTATATCTCTAGATGGTTGAGTTGTTGAGGTTCTGCCTTGTAAGGTATTCTATATATTTAAACAATATCTGTTCAGCAACCCATTTAAATCATTATTAGCAATTGCTGCAGTTTTAAATATCACCATGCATATGCTTTAATTTTAGTACTCTATAACTCCATTAAAAAACCACACTGCAAATAAACACTATGTTGAAAATGATCTTAAGATCCTTAATAATGTAGGTTGTCAGTACTCCAAATCTGTGCTTTTTAAGATATCGAATTTTATATTTAATTATATTTAATAAAATAAAAAATATATTAGAATCAACAAAAATTTAATACTAACTTTATATATTTTGGGTATTTGTTAAACTAGTTATTACAGTCATACAGTCATATATTATGTATCAATACTGTTTATAAAATACTAAAGAATTATTTGCAAATATTCTATATATTATATTCATTGTTTTTATACCGTATACCGTATACCTATACCTATTTTTTTTTTTTTTCATTTTATTTTATATTCCATATACACATACCTATATTATTTTATTTTATTTTCTTTTATTTTCATCCCCAGATTTTAGTTTTTATTTCGATTTACATTTACTTTAAAATAAATATTTAAATTGGAACTTTTAATTGCACATTTATATTTAATAAATATTTTTCAAAATTGCTTTGTCGACTGCAATTAGTTTGCATTAAATAAAATAAATAAATAACTAAATAATTTTAATTTTATAATTAACTGACTCGCATTTTCCGTGAAAACTGACTTAATAATCTTCACACGTCAGTATTTAAGCTGAATTTAATTTTGTGATTTAAAATTTCAATATTTCCTTATAAAATGTAAAATTTAAATTAAAACGAGTCGAAATGGCTACAGTCGCATGCAATATACAGTAGAATATCTTTGTATTGCTGTTACGGTTATGTATTGTGTATTCAATATCGTATTTGTTTATATATAGTAAAAATAAAATATAGTTGTAATTATTACAATATAATATCCAAATCAAAATGCATACGAAATATTTATTAATATTACAAGCGTATACAAATAAAAACAATTTTTGTTTAGAAATTGTTAAGTTAAGTGATAGTAGATTTATGTTGATTAATTTATATGAAATTAGGTAAATAATAATGTAAAAAAATCAGTATATAACTATTTTTTAATTAATAACTTATAGATTATATGTGAAAAATGAAGATTAAGAACATTAAACAAAATAGATTTAAATAAAATCAATTTTAATCATTAATCATTAAAATTGTCTTAAAATAGTTATTTATGGTTCATCTCTTATGGTATTTAATACTGATTTCATATTAAATGTTAGAAAAGAAATAAATAAAATACACGAAGGAAGGCATAGGCAATAATTAAAATAACAGAAAATAAAAGAGAAATTAAATATTTTCGATAAATTTTTTGAGATTTTCATATAATTTGAATGAAATTCAATAAAATTATTAAATTTATGTTAAGATAACGAAATTAAATAAATAATTTTTACTAAATGACTTTAATGAAAAACATTTTGAATTGATTTATTGGGGGATAGTTGAAATAATCTGCATATTTAATAACGAGTGCATCTGCCCAATCCCCGAAAGTTTCAATAAAATGTACAATTTGGCTGCTAAGCCAATTTGCTGGCAGCGCTGAACTAATGGCAGAGTGGCCAGCGGTTTTGGCAATCATTAAATATGCTAACACATACATACATACACACAGACATACATATTGTTGAATGTAGTATGTATGTATGTACATACAATCGCAGGCAGCGAGCGAGACGCATAAAACAGCGCGAAATACAGTTACACCGGCAATGGCAATGGATGGACGCAGCATAATGGCGGCGGCAGAGTCCAAGGCAATGCTTGTGAAGGGGGAGGGGGAGGGGTAGGGGTAGGCAGAGGCAAATGGCAGCGGGTGGATTTACGGCTGGATGGTCCGTTAGCAGCCAAAGGCAGTCGAGAGTCGTCGAGAGTCGGTTGGCAGTTGCCAGTTGCCAGTTGGCTGTCCAATGTCCGTTGTCCTCGCACACATACACACACACGTATACACTCACACACACACACACACACACACAGGCAGCATGGGAAGCTGGTGGTGTTTATTTGCCGCCAGCAATAACCCTTTCGGGCACACACATACAGACACACACACAGCGACAGAAGGCGGTCGAGTACATGCACACATGTACAGCTCGTTGGCATTGTGTTGCTGGTCACCCACTCCCACTTCCGCCCACGCCCTCCGCCCCCCCCCTCCGTGGACCACACGGACTCGGACGCAGTGCGCCTGCCTGTGCGCCATGGTCGTAAGCGAAGTCAACGCCATTGCCAGCGGGCAGAAACAACCCGCAATTGGAGACCGTCCACCTTAAAACCCATCTCATTAAGCCATTCTGACCATTTGAAAGCGAATTTAACCTTAATCTTTAGCCGCCACACAGCGCGAGCGAGCGAGAGAGAGAGAGAGAGAGAGAGAGAGAGCGAGAGCAGGACGGCCTCACTTTGGGAAAGAACAAAAGCTTCGCAGGCAGAGCGGGCGCAGTGGGGGGCACTTGGGGAACGGCAGCCATGTGTATCTGCAGTCGTCTCTGCATCTGTGTGTGTGTGTGTGGCAAAAAAGCAACTCTATACACACATGTGAGCTCACACACACACACTCACACACACACACACATACACACACATGCAGGCAGGCAGGCAGGCACATAAAAGCTGCAAAGCCGATGCCGTTCGCCCTTTGTGTCCGTTGGCGACTTGGCTTCGTTTTTTGGCTTCTAATTGTTGTTTTTGTTCTCGTTGTCACTCGAGGCCGCCCACCTGCCGCCCACATGTGTGTTGCCCGTGTGTGAGTGTATGAGCGTGTGTGTGTATGTGTGAGTGTGTGTATTGGGTGTAAATTAATTTGAGACCATTCGAAAGATATTTAAATGCGCATTTCTATTCGTCTCTATCTAGCTTCCGCTTTCCCACTCTCTCTCTCTCTCTCTCTCTCTCTCTCTCTCTCTCTTTCTCTCTTTCTCTCTCCATCTCTTAGTATGTGTTTTTGTGCGCCCTTTAGAAAGTATTTCAAACAAATCACAAACAGATATTCGACATTCATTGTTTTAGGTCTAGACAAGACTAACCCAACGGTCCATCCCTCACACATAACCTCACTTATTCATACTATTCAACTCTGCAGCCCTGCGACAACTACACAAATTCCACATTCGTCAGACAAATTATTTGTATATCATCAGCATTCCAACAATCATTTCTGAAGGGTGTTAATATGCAATCAGAAGAATTAACAGAGCAAAGTATTGCCTAAGATATCCGAATTTAGAATAGGTTATTTCCCTAAGTTTTTCGTATTTCTTGTTTAATGCGGTGTAAATAAATTATAAATATTTTCACAACAAAATATAACCAGAGTTGCAATAAACAGAACAGACTTTTTAAAATAACTCTTACGTGTAAATGTGAGAATTTTGAAAAACTGTTTCAATATTTTGTAACTTTTACAACTTTTTTTAACTGCTCCGTATTTTTTTTGCCGACTTTCACTTCAGATTTTTCTCTTTTTATTTCTTCAAATATGCCTTTTTGTCTCTATGTCTGCCTTTATATATCTAGATTTCGAAAATTATATGAATATTTGTTAAATTAAAACAAAGCATCTAGAGCTTTATATTGTATCTTATTAATTTAAATTTTAATTGAATTTCATAAGGTATTACGTAGATTGGAGATATTTATATAAATTCGCTGAAGTTTTATTATAAAATTTACAAACTTAAATCATGAAATTAAAATGTTATTTGTATTCAGTCGACAAAAAAACTATCGAATAATCTGAATAATTTATCTTTCAAGACTAACCGAATTTAATTTATACACCTTTGTACTATTTTTTAATGGTACAGCTTAAACTTTAAAATGTGTTCGGAGTTTCCCAATAAAATCTTGCACAGTGGTTCTATTGTGGAAGCCGACACAACATTTTCATCTTCCTCCCATTTATTACGGTGTTCTGGCAATTCCGCTGTTCCATTTTCTATTGCCAATTTATTCCTTTCGCGCTCAGCAATATCAACAATTTATTAGGGGTTGTTTTCTATGCGAGATCACAAACTACCCTTGGCAGCTCCACAGATACTCACGATTGGGCGATACAAAATTCCAATCAGATCGGGGAGGTGGCCATTGTTTGACCTTTTGCCGCTTCGACCGCCTCAATATTTTCGACTCGACTGTAGAGAAGACAAATAATAGATCAATGCTGATACAAAAATAGTTTCAGTTGTTTGAATTCCTTTGCCTTAACATGATCGTGGGTTAAAATTGCGGTGAATGTTATAACTAAATAATTTTGTATGGTACTTTATGGTCTTAATAGAAACGTTGAAACGTGGGATTACTAAAATCATTAAAATTATCTTTAATTTCCAATGTTAATTTAAATATATTTCATTTAAAACATAACATCGGAAAACCACACAAGAGATTTCCGCATATCATCATCAAATTTGAACAATTGAATGTGGTACTAATGACGCAGTGTTCAAATTAATTTGAACTGTGACTTGTGACTCAAGACAAGGAAAGTCATCAAAGGCGATCAGCTAAGGAACAAGGAGCTACAATTAATGCAGTTTTCTTCGCAGACCGTTGTCCAGTTGCCCCGGGTCTCAACCCTAAAGGGGGACCTTTGAGGTTGTCCTTGAGAAACCAGTTACCCTCAACACGCGAAGAAGGACCTCCTTGGGCATTGGTCAAATGTCCGACGGCTTTGATGAGAAGTGCGGTCAGGCCAAATGGCAGCACCCCAATTAGACGCAATGTTTTAGCTTTTCATGGCGAAAACCCCCTTGAGGAAAATATGCACAGATGATTGATTCGTTTTTCCAACTTGCGTTCCTTTACGACAGTCAAAAAAACAGAAAAAAAAAAAAAACGCCGACGGACAGATACCACTGACAAGGACAAGCACAAGGACAGCTGCGTTGAAAGTGCATAAAAAATTAATCATGTTTGTCCGTGTACGTAAAGCACAAACACAACTCGACCTTGTCAACCGTGCCATGCCCGAAGACCCGGCAGGGGGAAGGAAAGGCTCAAGTATGAGCAAGTATCGGTATCGATAACGGCGTCGGCGTCGGCGTCGGTGTCGAATTACAATGTCGTAGCGGGACAACGATATAACCTAGTCATGTTCCGTGCTGCTTGTTGTTGTTATTGGTTTTTTATAAGCCATAAAATTTGCAAATTTGGGCCGCAGTCCATTTGCCAGATGGGCCAATTGCTGTCTCTGTGTACGCCGTATAGTAAATTCCGGCGGGAACTGTGGCCAACCTTCTTAACAAATTCACTTGCTCTCTTCGCTTCCACTCTCTCTCTCTCTCTCTCCACTCCTCTCTCTCCACTCTTGCTCTCACACTCCAAGTAATTGACAGCTTGCAATTAGAAATGCATGCAAAGGTCCACCCTAGCCCAAAAGTATCGGATTACGCATGAAAAGTGTTTCTTTCTGCAGTCGTAAGGGCAAGTTTTGGTGTCCAGCTTTAAGAGCATTTTGGGATTTATCAAACTGAGCATAGAGCATACAAAGGCTTACGCCAGCTCAGTCTTCAGTCTTATGATGAGACAACTCAATGCCTGCAGTTTCAGCTTAATTTACTGAAATTCATCTGAACTATGATCAAAATTAAAATTCTTTTCATTGTTGAAGACGCCGAGTTATGGAAGAAGTTATAGACTGCAATTTTAGAATCTTTTATCAAAATCATAATACTTTAAATTGTTGAAAATGTAGAGTTAAAGTACTCGATAGACACTCATAAAAAATAAAAAAATTTCTACTTAACATAAGTCGATTTAAATTTGGGATTTCTAAATTCAGGAATTCAAGAAGTGACATATGTATTTGCAAACCCAGGATATTCCTAAACACGGATTCAATATAATTTAGGTACGTTCCGGTCTTAGAAAAACAAAAAATCAAGTCCAATATTGTTTTGAAATAAGTATGAATCGGATTTTAATTCAAACTTCAAGAATATTAATAGAATAACAAAGTTTTTTCATTGGGAAACTGTTATTAATAAAGTTTCGTAATAATTTTACTCTTTTATTCTTATTTTAAACGGGCGATTTTAATTTTAAGTTTAAACCGCACCAAATTTAAGAATTTTGAACCAACAAGTACCCAAATTATTCAACAACAAAATAATACAAAATTGCGCCTAACATATAGACATGTTTGCTATGATTTCAGGCAGTGTATTTGTTAGTCTCATAGAGCCTGTTGAACTTTCTTTTGCTTTTGGGTATATGCGATATTGCGTCTGGTAACTTCTAATCTACGTATATGTTCTATTCAAATGCGCTCTGCTGTGTGTGTGTGGGGGGGGGGGGGGGGGTGAAGGGATGGGGTCGACCGACCGTCGACCGATGTCAAAATGTAGAAGAAAAAATTTTCTGTGTTGGCCATAAAATACACGAGTTTGAACCCAACTCGCACTGCCTAGCTAACTCCCACTCCTCTATCTTTCCACTTGCTTTCTCTCAGTGTAGACACACACACTCACACACGCACACACATGCATGCAAATAGCCCTTTTACGCAGGACGAAGGCCATTTGACGCCTGGCAAAGAGCGTCCCACGTCCACAAAGTGACCGTCGAAATCGTAAAACGTAAGACGAAAACGAGCTGGAAAATAAAAACACATTAGACACAAGCAAATATCCTTTACTTTGGCAACAGCAACAGCAACAGCCACAGCATGTATGTGACCACACACACACACACCAAACATATACACACACATACACACGCAAATTTATCTCCATTTGACCCTCTTCAAAGTGCTTTTTATAGTCATTTAGTGTTTGGCCCTCCCGTCAAGTACTTTTATTATACACGTATAAATCCAATTCGGCATTCGAAGGAGCCGCAAAACACACACACTCACACACACACACTCACATTTACACACAGCTGTTTATATATACACTCAGAAACAAAATTTGAGTTGTTGGAAACTTACTTTAAGTTAAATCAACGATTATTCTATAGAAAACTAAAAACTCAACAATATTGAAATATGAAGAATAATAGAATCAAAACTATAGCATTAGAACTATTCAAAGCTATGAAAATTGACAATAGCGCATTCGACGTAGATCGCGAGAACAGCACATGTTTTCAGTTCAACTAAAAGTCAACTAAATGTGAGCATCAACAATCCCAACTACTTAATTCTAAGTCTAGCTTCAACACAAGAGCTTAAAACTTTTTGGATCCTTTTTCACAAGAATGAGTGCTATGTTGGTTTTACAGTAAAAAAAATTTGGAATAAACTTGTTCTGCGTATGGTATACACCTTTCAAAAATGACCAAAACGGCTGCTCTAGCTCTTATAGTTGCTGAGATATACGCGTTCAAATTGGTCAATGTATTGTATTTATGGCCATTGTTCGCGGTAGGAACGAGGTATCCAAAATTTGGAATAAACTTGATCTGCGTATGGTATACACCTTTCAAAAATGACCAAAACGGCTGCTCTAGCTCTTATAGTTGCTGAGATCGACGCGTTCATACAGACGGACAGACGGACAGACGGACAGACGGACAGACAGACAAGGCTAAATCAACTCGTCTTGTCCTCCTGATCAAGAATATATATACTTTGTGGGGTCTACCACGCCTCCTTCTGCCTGTTACATACATTCTGACAAAGTTAATAACCCTGTATTTCCCATTTTTCAATGGGTACAGGGTATAAATATATATGTTGTATTATATAAATTGAACAAATCGAAGAATAAATAATAATACAATACGAATTCAACAATTTTAAATAGATAAAAATAAACATACGTAAATCTTAAGGCCAGTTTAATGTGAGTTCGTGTTAATTCAACAAATTCCATCCATTGATCGAACAACAAAATAATGAAATTGGGAATGTATTTTTCCAAGTGTATTTATTTGTACATATACATATGTAGCTTTACAAGGTAAACCAAACGACAGTCCAACTAATGAAACGGAACCGGGCAACCGTGCCAGCTTCTGGACCCTGCCACCCAAAAGCACCACAAGATACATACACACACACACACATACACACACTCGCACATACAAAATACACTAACACACACATGGCATATAAGCATAGACATATGTGTGTATACAAAAGGAAACTTTTTGGCCCAATGCTCGTTGTCAAAACTACACCCAAAAGCACACACACACACACACACACACACACACACACACACACACACACACACACACACACACACTCACATACCCACACATATGTAAAGCAGTTGCCAAGGTCCTTTCTGGTCGTCGCTTGGTCTCTGCTGCTGTGTCCTTTTTAAAATTTTAAGACATGTAAATATAAAAGGTCCTGCGCTGTCCTGTACTACGTTCCATTTCGTTTTCGGTTTTGGCAAACTCCGGGCCACCCCCCGAAAGTCCGAGCAGCGTGCCGTGCGCCTTGGGATCTCTCTCTCTCTATCTCCCTCTTTCTGTCTCTGTCTCTGTCTCTGTCTCTGTCTCTATGTTGTATCATTCCATTCGATCTATGTGCCCTTCGCATACGTGTATGTGTGTATGTGTGTGTGTGTGGGGACTGTGCGTGTCCTGACCGGTCCGTTTTGCCATTTGGCCCCCCTCTGCTGTACCCCCCTCCCCCCTTGGCCTGACACGACTCCACTTCCACCCCGCAGCAGAAGAAAAACATCCGAGAAATATCTGCAAATGTTGTTTTCCTTTGGGTTGTTATTATTTTAAATTTTTTGCATATGCTTGTTTCTGTATGTCCTTCCCACTCCACTGCAGCCGCCCCCCCTCCCCCTTCCCGTCTCCCTTGCCACTTGTCCTCTGCTTGTGTATGCCATTGCTCTGAATTTCAATTTGTTGGCCACATTTTGTCATCGCATTGCCTTCATTTTTGGTTGTTTTTTATTTGTTTTCCAGCTAGTTTCATCAGTATTCGTTTAAGATAACAATTATCCACGGGGCAGGCAGAGAACTTAAAGAACTGTAAAATATTAAAGAAGTTTTGGATTGAATTCAACAATTAAATATATTAAAATTGCAACATTCAATAAGTAAATACTGTAGTTTTCTTAAATAAAATATAAGTAAGTTTGCTTTCAATACAAAAATTTATTAAAAATTATAGATTAACCACAAAATATTTAAGTAAAAGTTTATTAGATTAGATTTCGATTAGGTTGTTTTACTTATATAGTAAAACCGAATCAAAATTAATTCTACTAGTCACAGACTTTACAGAAATCATGAGATAATTTCTTAAAATTTAAATATTTTATGCAATATAAAAATATTACAATTAATCCTGATAATTTAATTCAAATTCTTTTTCAATTAAAGTATTTCCTGCCAATTGAGTATAATCCAATCATAATAAATTTAATACATTCCATCTTATTCTGCATCAAAGAAATGCTTAGCTTTTACCATATTTTGAATATTTTGCTTATATAAAATATATTTCTATCATGTATCTGATGTATATTATATATATTTTAAAATGCCTAAAAGAATTTTCCACTTACTATTTTAATTCTATTTAAAAGAAAATGTTTACAACTTTTAAGTAGGCTCACTTCTAGTCAATAGAACTAGTTTAAGAATTTTTGAATATATTTTTAATATAAATAAATAAAACTTTATATCCATGCTGCTTATATATAACACTTCTCACTGGCATAATTTGAAAATTTCAATTTCAATTTTGTAAATTCACCTGGGAAAGCGAGAAGGTACGGGAAGCCATAGGCGTATACTAGATCTGGCCCATACCCACCGACAAGATATCCGTCATGAAATAAGAAAACATGTTAAGAGCAAGAGCAATAAGCAGAGTAAAAAACCAACAACAACAACAACAACAACAACAACAATAAAAGCAATAGCAAAAGCAAAAAAAAAACCCTTTAAAAAACAATACACGAGCCGTAACAGGGCCATTAATTTCCCAATTTACAGTCTATTCGCAAGCCGTTGCCGAAATTGTTTAAGGTTTTAAAACCCACATGGAGATAACCGCACACTCCCACACTCCCACACACACGCACACACACACATATGCACTGATAAATATGGGTCCAGGGTTTTGGGCTCGGGCATGCCAATGGCCATATGTCCATTTTGAAAAAGGGAAAAACAACATACAGTTGCCAACAAAAAAAAAAAAAAAAACAAAAAAACAACAACATTAACTTGAAGAATTTCAAACGAGAGCCAAAGGTGTATGTGTGAGTGTGTGTGTGTGGGTTAGGTGTATGGGTGGTTGTGTGCGTTGTCTTCTTCACAGCAGCCTGTGAATGGGGTGGTAAATGCTGCCCAAGGGACTTGTAGCCGGATACCAACAAACTTTTCAAAATAAACGAAAAGAAGATGCTCCACGAGCAGCAGCAAAAAATCCGTAACAACAACACACCGAAAGCCTCTTCCTCTTTCTTACTCTCCACATGTCTCGGCTCTGGCCACACTGCAAACTGCGCTATGAACCACCGACCCACACACATGGGACAGCCGGTGGTGCAGCGCAGGCGGCTGTCGTTGTGGCCGCAGCAATTGCTCTCCTCTCATCTCTCCACACTCCACTCTCCCCTCTCTGCACTGCCCTCTCTCCACTCCCCTCTCTCCACTCCCCTCTCTCTTCATGGCATTCGCTTGGCCAGCGGCAGCTGAAACGCAAAAGGAACGTCACCGCACGGTTTTATTGTACTGTGAATGTGATTACCTTAAGGATATGCAATAAGAACACACACATACACACACACACACACACACACACACACAGCCAACTACACACACATGCTCACATGTGGAATGCTGTCTGAACCACCCTGTGGGCAGGGGCTGCGGTTATCGGCAAACTCAAGACGCTTGGACAATCGGACAATCGCACTGTATACACGGCTCAAAGCTTTTCAGCTGCAACTGTATCTTCAAGATTCAGATGAGAATGAGAATGTATATACATATGGGCATTTCCACAGTCGCGCACAAGACATTCGTACGCGTTCAAAGTAAAAAAACGGTTAAAAGGAAGCGATATTTTTTTCTTCTGAAAGGCTTAACATATAGCATTTAATTAGCTCTTTCATTGGTGGAAAGATTGATTTTGGGTAACTTTTCATTTTTAAGAAAATTGAAAAATTCAAGACATTTGTCACCGGAAGAAAATGGTAGTGGCATTTGAGGTCAACCAATTCAATCGCCAATATTAGCGAATCCAGTGGCAATATTTTAATGCAACAAATTTTAAACTCTTGTGCATGGATGCCTCTTCAAAATGGTTATGATTTTTTTCAAAGATGACTTGCATTTTTTTTTTTAATTCAATTTAAAAAAATTGTAACGTGACTTTTGGCACGTGACCATTTTTATGTATGTTTTTGTTATTGTTGTTGTTGGAAAGTATTTAAGGAACAAATGGTTAAAATGTTTTTAAATTGACAAAAATAATTGGAATTATTTATTTTTACATAACAGGAGTGATTTTGAAAACAAATGACTGAGCATGATGCTTCTGTTTGAGAAGCTGTTTTCAAAAAAAAAATGCCCTAAAAAACGTCAAAATGACAAAAAATGCGTTTTCGCGACTTTGCATTCGAATTTTTTGAAAACTATAATAGATTATAATAGATATTTTCAAATCTGTTAAATTTTAATATTTCTTAATGTTAAAAATGTTAAAAATATCATTTTTAAGAAATTTTAATTTTTTGGCCCCGGTGGACCTTTCTGTGGAAATGCCCATATGCAGATTCCGTAGCATCAGTTCTTAAGATCGGATTTTTAATGGATGCGTTGGTCTTTTCCAATGCGATTTGAGCTACTATAGGTGATTTCTGTTGGGTATCGGATAGGTGTTAAATAGTAGATCATTATTTTAGACTGGATTAACACATATTGAGGAAATACTTTTAACACAGTCCCCTTTAAAAATATAAATTGGAAAAGTTAACATTAGAACTTAGTATATAGGATTGATATTGTAAAACTTTTATCATTTGTTATCTTTATAGTATTATATAGCAGAGTTCGAAACACACCATCAAAACACAATTCAAAATATGAAGTATAATTTTATTTTATTTATTTTAATTTTTTTTTTTTTTGTAAAAATATAAATATTTTATTTTCGTACTTTTACTATGTATCTAGTAATTTCTACCATAGGGACATATTATAATTTCATTGCATATATTCAAGAATTATTATAATGAGTTCAACAACAAAAGACTTAGAGTAAAATTAATAGAAAAATTTTTACTGGTGAGATAGCACTATTTCGAATGTTGCCAAACATTCTCCCTAGAATTGAGAAATGTTAAACTGTCTTCATATGTGAGTACATCTCATTAGAGTTTAAACCGTGAATCTCTGGCTCAAGAGACGAATGCCTTAACTGCAAATGGCCTAACTGCATTCATTAACGAAATTCAAATATTTTGATTGTTTTACAAATGTAAGCGACTTTTTTTTCGATAATTGAAATGGGCTTAGAGAATAGTTAATGGGGAAAATTTGGCTAATCATTATTTCGAATATTGGAAAATATAATTCATAATTATATAACAACTTATATCAAGTTATGCACACAGCTGCATGTGAAATTACATGAAATTACTCAGAGCATGTGGTTGATGTTACCTATTGGCGAAACTACTCGAACCGCCCTCGCCGTAAGGGAGTATGCAGATATTTGTAAGCAGATGCAATGTCATGTAGGCCATGTGCATCACGTGGCGAATCCTTTGCACTCAGTAGGCATATGCATACAGTTTGTAGAGAAAGAGAAAAAAAGATGAAGAGAGAGAGATAGATAGAGAGAGAGAGAGAGAGAGAGCGTCTTTGCTGGTGAAAAGTGACTAAAAGGGTAAAAACCGAAAATCGAGGATAAGAACGGATAATCTAATGTCGCAGTGAAGTAGGTAAAGTTAGAGCCATGCCGCGGCCGTCACTCAATGAGGCGTCGAGTCATCGACTTACAAAAGAGAGAGAGAGAGAGAGAGAGAGAGAGAGAGAGAGACACACACGTTGGCTGGTGCCAGTTGAAGGAAGGCCTATAAATAACTGCAAATAAATCAAAATCTATCAATGCGAACAATTCGATGTGTTACAATTGACTTCACCGATCAAAGCCGTTGCTGCTGCTGCTGCTGCTGCTGCTGTTGTTGTTGCTGTTGTTGTTGCTGTATTTCATCCTCTTTTTCATACCTTTTGTATGAAGTGCAGGACCAAAAAGTATCCTTTGTGTCAATATTATTAGCAGCGGCAGCAGCACCAATCGAACGCATAATGGCGAAAGGGTGAAACGCTGAAACGGACACGAGCACGCACCCAGAGCGCGGCTTGGAGGGGGGCAAAGCGGCCGCAGAAGCTGTGTCAGCTACCACTGCACTATGGGCAAAAACTGCAATATTTTGGCACCAACTTTAATTCTGTTTTAACTCGTTTTTAATGGTCACACAGAATATAGCAAGATATCTATAATTCTGCACGAATGTTCCTTAGACTAAAATATAATTTCGCAAATAAAATTAAGGATATTGATACATTTATTAGAAATTTTGGGACCACTCCCACTTTTTCAAAACCTGTAAAAAGAATACAATTTTCATAATTTTAAACACAGAATTTCATAATTTGGCAAACACTTGGCTTACAAATATAATAATACATGCGCTCGCTTTTCATGTTTTCCAAATAAGAAATTTCCCGAAAAGGGTAAAGTGCAAAATACAATACTATGGAAAAGTAATAGTCTACTTAAATTTGCTAAAATATACCTAAAAATACACACAAATAACACATAACCCTTAACATTTAATTGTCCAATAAATCAGCTACATCATTCCGTCGTACTTTTCTAAAATGAATTTTATTGTATTAAATTACTATAGGCTCATTCAAATAATTAACACACAAAAAATTGCATTCATGCCAAAATATTAGGCTTTTTGCCCATAGTGCGCGCTGCGTGAGTGTGCGAAATTTTACAGTAATTTAAAATAATAAAAAAATAGAAACAGTTTCACCAATTTAATCAATATTACACAACCCATTCGAACGCAGACAGACAGACAGACAGACAGATAGATAGACAGACACACCAGGCGTATCTGATAGAACGCCTAATGGACAGCAGAGGCCACGCTCTCTCTCTCTCCCTCTCTCTCTCTCTCTTTCTCTCTCTCTCTCTCTCTCTCTCTCTCTATCAATGCTCTGCTCTAATTTTATTTACGATCTAATGTGCTGCCAATAATGACAGAAGCGCAGACGGACAGATGAGGAGACGGACAGAGGGACAGGGAGACAGAGGGCGCTGATAACGCGGTGTGAAAGGGCATGTTTCTGCGGATTGATATCCCGTTGTTCTCCCGAAACAAAAAAAGGAACAAAAATAAAAACTCAAGCACAACAACAACAACAATTGCAATATTATTGCAGTTTTTATTTTATACAGCAGATTGTTTTTGGTGCAATTTATGCGCTTCGCCCCGGCGTTTCACGTCAACTTCTCTGACAGTGGGCGATGGGTAATTTTTTAAAAATCTCACTGGGCGTTTACCGCAGCGCAAATAAACAAGCGAAACAATGCGACGGCGAGGGGGGAAGCAGTGTGTGAAAGTGCAAACAAACAGCGAAAGGTCAAAGACATTAAGTAATTCAACTGTGATTATATTAGTCAGAGAGGCAGAGAAATGCCATAAGTATACTACCCAAAATAGTATACTCAATAATATATTTTATGTTTGCATTAGTAATTATAAATTAATATTAATTATTAAAAACATATGAAGTGCTTAGATCAGGGAGCTCTGTTGAATGGGGAGAGCAGCTCGTGTATATGAGAGCTCTTTCTCATATGCTATGCTATTGTTGAGCCTAAATAAACTAATAAAATGCGAGACCATTAAGAATATAGCCGATCAGATTTCTATAAGAACTTCTGTGTTTATTAACTGATTTCAATTGGCTTCTTAGGATAGATAAATATAATGAAAGAGAGAGAATATGATTCGAAAAATATATGTGTACTTGACGTAAAGACACCGCTAAACACACATCATCTACCTACACACAATGAAAAACGGTTTTAATTTAACGCCGATATTTTATTTTATTACCAATATATTTAATTTAAAGTTATCTAACGGCAGATAAAAATAAAATTATTGAAATACAATTAAATAGTCAAAAAAACTAATATAAATATATGGACGGGGCAGATCAGTGGGACGGAGGCTACAGTCGGACGTAACCGACCGTAGGAGACCCTTTACTTTGAGTATATGTACATACAAAGTCAATCAGACGCACACATACTAAGCTACCCGCGTATGCAAGGCACACCACCCCCCCTCTGCCTTGTGAGGCAAATTGTCTGTGGCATATGTTCGCTGTTTCTTATCCGATCGAAACAAAATTCACAGCGTCGGTAGAGAATGTCATAAACTAGTTAAATCCCAAATTACAAATCAATAGCTTGGAAACTGTGGCTACAGCAGCTTTTTGCGGTTTACGGGGGAAGGGGAAAAGGTATTCAAAATCTAAAACAAACTCGTGCTGCTTACTGATTAGGAGAACCTAAATCCCAAATATGGTGTCTCTAGCTCTTATAGTTGCTGAGATCTAGGTGTTCATACAGACAGACAGACAGACAGACAGACAGACGGACAGACAGACGGACGGACATTGCTATATCGACTCGGTTTGTCGTCCTGATCAAGAATATATATACTTTATGGGGTCTGCCACGACTCCTTCTGCCTGTTACATACATTTCCTCTTTGCACTAAGTTAATAGACCCTTTTTACTTTTTTAAAGTAAAGGGTCTAAACAATCTTCTATATGTAATACTTCGCTTGTTATTCAGTATCTATCGATAAGGCCGTACAATTTAAAATAAACTGGATCTGGATATGCTATAAACCTATTAGTATTCGGAAAACTGCGGCTCTAACTTTTGAGTTTCCGACATTGATCCAGACGGACAGACGTAAATGTGCACAAAATTATTAACCCCGTTTTTACCAATTCCATGAGTACAGCGCATAATAAACCTAGTCATTGGAGATATATCTGAAATTAAGGCATTACTTAAGCTCGTATATTAAAGCTCTTTGCGCCCCATACTCTCGAAGGGCTAAATCCTTTTGGTGGTTGTCTAAACGTGTACAGTTGACCACTCGGCAATCATTTTAGCTCTTTAATCAAAAGCCCACAGTGCACTGTGCTTGGGTGTACGGGTTATGGCCGTGAGTTGAGAATTCCGGTAGAGCGAGAGAGCGAGAGAGCGAGAGAGGGCCCCCAAGGGCCGTTTTGCACTAATTAATAAGAGCAAATTCCCCAAACGAGCCAGCCGAGTATAGGGAGGGGCTGGCAGGGCATGGTTGGACTGGCAGACGATTCATTGCGGGCATGTTGCGCATCCTGTAGCATCCTCAGATATATGTACGTATGTATATATGTATATAGACGCACACAGAGACATGTATAAACGGGCGTAGAACTTCTGGTGACTGCACACAACTGACAGTAAAAAATGTTGCATAGTTTTTTACGTCTTTACGAGTGTCAACCACCCAAGGCGAATGGTCCTTTGGCTAACGCTTGACTCACGTGGCCAGCTGCTTCGGATCCTTAAGGATGGATGCGTTATAACGTGTGCTCTGTAAGTGTGTGTGTGTGTGTGTGTGTGTGAGCCCTCTATGTATGGGTGTGTGTGTGTAGTCCACTTACCAGATACAATCGCAAAGTTTTCCCTTTTTGCTAAATTGGCAAAATTCTAGTCTATTCTTCCCATTCAGCCATGTTGTTCCCCCCTCCCTCGCCTTGGACCCATTTTGGACATTCAAATGCGAAACGATGCTAATTCATATTCAAATGAATGCGGAATAAACCCCAATCACAATTATTATGAGACATGTTAAATGGACCAAAAGTCCTGCATGGCAACAACAAAAGACTCACAGATACACTCATATACACACTCGAATACATGCGAGTGTGTGTGCCTGGCTGGGCAATGGGCACTGTGAGTGTATGTGAGTGCCAGCATGAATACATGCACATATCTCCGGCATCGCGCATGTCCCGGAGTCGGACATATGGCAGACAAGTGAGTGTACGGGTGGACATGTGAATGTCTCCAATGTGAGTCTGAGTGTGGGCCTAATGAAGTACTTGAATATAGCAACAATTTCGACCAAGAGTGAATATATTTGAATATTCATTTTAGTTTCATTCACATTTTATTCACTCACGAGTCACACACTGAATGTATTTACTGAAATATGAATAAATGAATGCAAAGTTTCAATTTTATTTTTATTTGTTATATTACAATAATAAGATTAATTTAAATAATTTGCAATAATTTCTTATTGTAATTATTTCATGAGTGTATTCACAATTCGTACATGTATTCATTATAAACGGAGCTATGCTTATAAGTTACTTACAACAGACACAAGACTACAGTCTTACAGTGAGTGTATTCATTTGATTCATATGTGTCAATTGAATATGCAGCATTCAGTGCATCTGCATTTATAAGAAATGAGTGCAGTTATGCACATTCAATTTTATATTTACGAATATGGAAAATGCACTCAAAGCACGAGTGCGAATAAAATAGGTTTTCCGCATATTGAATGCCCAGATTGACAGTGGCCATATTCAGGAATATTGCTCTGGGAAGGGGTAGAGAATATGGTGGGGGGGTGGTCGGGTGGTCGGGTGGTTTGAGTGGGTGGTTGGGTTTTTTAGGCTGAGCAGAGGAAAACAAATAAACATGCTGTCAACTGCCGTCTGACACCACACGTCACATCAACACACACACAGCCACACACACACACTTACACACACACACACACACACTCGCACAACAAAGCCACATTTGCATACGTGCGACCAATGTCCCAGAGTATACACACCCATGGACACTCACACTCACACAGCGACTCATTCAAACACTCATGGAGCCATGGCCTGGCCCGAGTTCTATGCAAAAGCTGTAGGAAAAGTTTTTGGGAAAGAACTTTCATTAAACAATGGGACGAAACTGCGGTACATATTGCGCCCCCCCGCCCCTCGTTCAGCTCCCGTCCAGTTGAGTGTGTGAATGTGAGTGTTTTTTGAATATGGCTGGCCTGGGTGAGTGCGTGATTGTTGGTTGTGTCTGTTGTCGTTTTTTGGGAGGGCGGTGTGGGAGGAGTTTACAGCCGCCAACGCCATACAGTCTACAAAAAATGATTTTAATATAAGCTAATGGATAACGCGCCAACACAAACACAGACTCACTCACACACTCGCAAACACTCACCACATGCTTATGTATTCGTTTGTACTATACAGCCAAAGCACCCATGTCCCGCATCACGGTATGATATTTCAAATGCTTAATAATAGCACTCAAAAATAAGAAATGACACAGCTATTTTATTCCATTCCCATTCACATTCTCTCTCCCTCTCTCTCTCTCTCTCTCTCTATCTATAGCTCTCGCTCTCTCAGCAATTTTGTATCTGTTTCGTCCTGCTCATATGCATTCACATTAGCTACTTGTTACCATGTATTTTTCATATGTTTTGTCATACTTTATTACTTTCGCTTTGTTCCTCCTCCTTCCTCCACATCGCCTGACAGTTTAGCATTCCAATGTGGGCCAATTAGCCTGAAATTGTCTGCGAAATGTTAACTTTTAGCTCTGTTGACTGCATCTTCATTCATGAGTGCCTGATGAGTACCCGATCCCACTCATGTGCTCTAGCGATTGAATATTATCGATTGTAAGCTTAATTGGTCTGTTTTCTTTCGCACAAATTCAATAAGTACCAAGGATTTTGGTTTTTTAAGTATATATTCCCATAATTGTACAACAATAAAATAATAAATTATAAATCAAATCGTAGAATATCGACATAACAATTTATCGAGATATATTTAATTAAAAAAATAAATTAATATGTAATATGTAATATAAGTGATAATATCAGACATCCTCTAAAGTCTTAACACTTGAGAAGTTATATTCCTGCTAAATAAAAATATCAAAAATTATTTCTGAAAAAATATCGGATTAATATGATAACAAAATAAATGTGAGTTTTTCTCTAAATAATTTGGAGCTTTTATCCTTGTCAAAGCTCTAAATCTTTCCATGTGCTATAATATTAAACCCAGCATAAGTGTTACAAATACCTTAGATTCTAGTGCGTATAGAGTGGAAAGCTTTCCGTTAGATAATATTTAAATAAAATTACTTTTAGAAATGGGGTTTTCATTATAACTCTAATGAAATCTTCATTATTACCTAATTGATGTGATTTTTGATGAATAATTAATATTTAAGGCCACATTCTGAAGATGAATTTGAAAACTGAAACTAAGCTCCAATTGATAATTGGAGATTCATTATTCAAAATAGTTTAAACAATGTTAGTTAAATTCCCCAATACTCTGACCCTAACAGTGTTGTCAACATCTCTAATATTGACTTCATAATTCTCTATCTTACGATTTTTTTCGCAGCCAACGTCTTTGCTTTTTAAACATATTTCCACTGAGAATGTTGACAGTAATACAATATTTGCATTTCCGACCAAGTGAACCCACAGTTTCCGAGCTCAAGTCGAAGGACAGCTTGATAAACCTTGACACCTGCACATTGACCCGAGTGGACCCAATGGTCGTCACCCCGTAACTAATCCGAAATGTGTGAAAAGCAATCGACCGTATGAATTATAGCCTCAGTTATGTTTGGGCCAAGATATTCTGATCCCTTAATGGTGGGAAAGGGAAGGGTATCAAGGAAATGCCGAACACACACTCAATCATGGTCAAATCTTGACAAAAGTATTTACTCGCATGCCCGGAATTATATTTATCCGCATGCATATTTTATGAATTTAATGGCCATGGGTATCAGGTATGTGTATGTGTAGGACAAACAAAACAAACGACATACCCACACACACACACAAAGAATGGTCCAACTTATTTTGAATGCTAAATCATTCGAATCCTTTTGGCCCGACACACTTGAGCGGGCCAGAGTAAGGCCAGACGAAGCAGCAGGAGCAGGGAAGAAGGAGCAACAACAAAAAAGGAGTGCAACTGGCCTTCGATTCCACTGTTCTCAGTTTTCAGTTCTCAGTTTTCTGTTCTCAGTTCTATTGCAGGACAAGTTTCGACAGCTATCGGCATTTGAGGTAGCTTAAGCTGCTGCTAAAGTCCCAGGGCACATGTCCCATCCATCATCACACAATCACAAAATGAGTATCATGTGCTATAACTATATATACATATAAATATATATATATACGAGTGCGATATAGCCATGGCCATGGCCCAGTCATTCAGTCATTCAGTCAGTCAGCCACACGTCGCATTCGAAAGGCATCAAACGTACTTATCAGCTTTTCCCCCAAGAGCCACAAGAGCAGACCCAAAAACTAAACTGAGAACTGAGCTGCTTAAAATACCAAAACCAAAATCTCGAATGTCCATTAGCATACGTATCCAGCCAGAGCCGAATCAACGCTGCCTTTTTGGCCACGTCTCTGGCCTTTCGTTTTATTCTTTCTCCAGTTACGGCTAACCCCTCCTGGCTCTCCATTCTCAGTTCTCAGTTCGCAGTGCTCAGACGACACAGGCCCAAATCCACACCATCTGCTACACCTTACGCCTAACAATCCAATTCCAAGCCAACAATATGCTCGGAGGCGCACCCAAGAGAAAGCCAGAGGGAGGGGCGGCGAAAGAGGGCTTTGGCCAGCCGCATTGCAATGTATGACCAAGGCGCATGGAGCACGCATTGAGAACGTGATGCTCGAAAAGCTGACTCTGGCCCAACTCCCAACTACCGACTCCCATCTCTAGACACATCTACAGCGACAGCTTCTGCTCCTTCTTCTGCTCCTGCTCCATTTGTGCTTCAAATTTAAATTTAACCTTTTGTCTTAATACGCCAATGGGGTTGCACAAGCTCAAGCTGAAGCTTCAGCTCAGGCACAAGGACAGGCATGAGGACGACGTACTTGTACGCGTACGCCCCGAAAGGATTGTCCTGTATGCCGCATAGGCCAAGTAGGATATACACATAAGCAGCTCGCTATCTCTCTTTCTCCCTCTCTCTCTGTCTCTGTCTCTGTTTCTCTCTGCGTCTCTGCCTGCGTCTACATATGGCTTGGCATTTGATGCGTGTAATGGATTTGGCAACTTGGCAGCGGGGGCAGATACAGTTGGACAATGGCTTAGTTGGTCTTAGGATGCGGCTTATTAGCTCTGCACTTGTCTGTGGCCAGGTACGGGGCCCAACTAATTTTCGGATTTGACCTCAAGCACATGTCAGCAAGTGCGATTTGTTGAGTTGTCAAGTGAATTGACCTCATTAAATTGATGCCCAAACTCTTGCTTCACCAAAGGAATTACAACACAAACTAGGCTGAAGAGCTACGTGCTAAGTCTAGAACAACTTATACAAATTTAGATATGGTGTATTGCCAAAATGACGCATCGTAACGTTCATTGAAATAAATATTAAGAACTTTGAATTAAAAAAAAATTATTTATATTTAAAACATGTGGTTAACTCTTTACACAATTAAAATTTTACTACAGTCGATATTAGGAATACACTTAACGGCCCTAAAATTAAACGTAACTTTTAAGACTGAACAATAAAGTTTTAATTTTCTGGGATTTAAAAAAGATTTATAAAGTGCAAATTTTTTTTATAGATGTTTAATAAATAAATGGTTTAACTTATTTAAAAGAAAATTAAAAGTTGTAAATAAATAATAACTAAGCCAAATGAGCAACACGGAAATCAGTGATGGATTTAATTTTGTAGCTTGCAGTCCAATTTACTAATGTATAAACACAAATAAATTGTATAATCATAATTTTAAACCAATAAACATACGTTGGTTGAACTTGTTCATGGTCAAAAGCTTTAAAAATAATTAGTTTTTTGTTTCATTATTGTCGCTGGTTGACCTTCCCTTGGCATTGCGCATACCTAAACATGGAGCTAAAACTGAAATGTCTTTAGCTTGCTCTAGAGATTTCTCCATATCGATTGCTTAGCGACGAAAGGTGTATGGGAGCAGCTCGGCCAGTGGTTGAGCAAATTCAAAATGGCCACTGACAGGGTGGGAAGTGGGTAATTGCGTAGTGGACACAAACATACAGACACAGATACAGACACACGCTCACAATACACGGACACAATTCGCAAGGCAAATTTATAGGAACGGAAGTGAGTGACAGAACGGAACGAGGGAGGGGCAGGAGTGGAAAACCCACACATACACAGACACAGAGCTATCAACATAAAAGTCAATCTGTCCGAGGGGTTGAACGTGGCACAACTCTCGGGCAGCACGGAAGAGACAAAGCTCTGCTGTACGTATTGACCCTTTTGTTGGAGCAAGCATCGGACAGGACAGGACAGGACAGCAGAGCAGAGCAGAGCAGAGCAGGGGAGAGCAGAGCGAGTCGGAGAAGACAATGGCAGAGTTAGAGCAGAGCAGTGGCTGCGAAAGGGGGGAGGGCAGAAGTTGGCATAGCTAACCACCCTCACACCGAGCCAGAAGCGAGCTGCTGTCCACACTCTCAACAGACTAGACTCGATTTGTGGCACTGAGTCAAAGGCTGCTGCTGGCTGCTCGTTAGTCCTGGTGATGGACGACACTGAAGTGCTGAAGTAGCTGTTCGGACTACAGGACTGCAGGACTACGGGTTTTCCATGCCGGTGATGAGAGAGGAGGAGAGGTGGGAGTGGAAGTGGATTTAAAATTGTGCGATGTTTGAGCTTATTTGGCTCTCGCCGCTGTGTCTCTGGCCATATTTTTATTGCGATTCGAATCGAATCGAGAGTCCACCCCTAATAGCTAGCGGACAGCGGGAAAACGGGCAGTGAGCGGCCATTACTTCAACCCTATAGCACTCAGCTTGTATCGGCCTTAACCTCAATAAACCAACCCACACCCGCCGAACCCATTTCAGTTACTTGAGCTCAGTTCAGCCTCAATATTGGCATAAGCAGCCCATTTATACAATTACATTTATAAATTCTACGCCTGATACTATATACAACCGTACTACAATCTGACAAAGGATAGACCGTAAAGAGAAAACACATTCGCCATATTATTAAACAAATACCCCAACCGAAGGCACACAATTGAATTTTCTCGAATGCTCTTTGACAGAATGCTACTTTCGAGCCCTTTTTCCCATTCCATCGACACATTTTAAACTGTATAAATTACCCATAATCAGCTCGTATGTTGCTCATCCAGAAAAAACGCCGCTCCTTAAGCTTAAAGCTGGGTTGTAGGAAAAACGTGTCCAATATTTGACCATAGTTAAAAGTATTTGCGATGATTAGAAGGCAACCAAATTTGTATTTCAGGTTTTACTGAATTGAAACCAAATCCTCCATTCGATATAACATATATTGAGAGTAATTTTCTGAAGGCGATATTAATAAATGGGTTTCATTACTAAAACATGGTACCACCATAGGCCCCATTGCCCTAAGTGAGGTGGGATCTCATCTGACTTTAGTAACCTATTGAATCTAGAAGGCTAGTATGCCAAAAGTCATCGACACTAAAGTTAATCTAGTTAATAAGTAAAGCAACCCAACTTCTGCCTAGAAGTAGACTAGAATTACCTAGAAAACTAAGAGACCCTTCGAGTATCCATTCACTGTAACGAAACTGAACCGGTCTTTATAGCCAGTTACTACTACACTCTGCTGATAAGATCTTCAGTAAAAAGCGCAGCGGGTAACAACGCACAATGGAGATTGCCTAATTGATGGCGCTTCATGGCGGGCACTTGACTTGATCGGAACGTCCGATCGGATCGCGAAAGCTGTTCGCCCGTAAAATCAGTCGAGTACGTGCTACGCCTGTTTGGGTTGGGCTGTAAAAGCGCAGATCTGATGGGGCAGATCGATAAGCAGGAGATTGAGTGGCAGTGAGAGTGTGAGTGATAATTGAGTGGTGCTGATTACGGAACAGAAGCCGTTGGCTTGGCAGACGTTCGATCTCTGTGGCATCTGTGCTCTGAGAGTTCAGAGTACGCTCTATGATCGTGACGCTACACATTTGCCTATGGCGGGCTAGCTATGCGAAGCACGACAGGGTTAATTCACTTTTAGCGTAATTTGTAAGCACTTCTCCTACCCCTAGGCTGAGGCAAAAGGAGTTCAGCTTTATGCACATTCATTGCGCATTATTCACATGCCCAAACGGGATAGACAGCCAGAGCAACGGCTACCTGGCGGTGCTTGAAACGGGACTGGGAATGCGAATGAGAATGGGAATGGAATCGCAAATGGCATCGGGAACGGTACGAAGGCACGAAAGGGAGGGGCACTCACGGAGTGCACATAAAACACTTTGGCATATTTTGTTATTGGGATGTGCATACGTAACCCTTTCGTAAATCGAGTTAATCCCGAAAACGCAATGCATTTACCCGATCCCAAAAAGAGAACCCAAGCCTAAACCCAGTCCCGTTACCAGGTAAGCACACACACACACTCACACAGCGCATTTATAATTGCGTCAATGGAAATTATCATTTTTCATTTTTAGCTCTTGGATTCTTGGGGGTTGCGCCTGGGTCGCGGCTGTCGTCTTTGGCAAGATCATTGTTGCTCTTCACGAGCGACGGAACGGCTTCCTGAAGTGCTTGTGACAAGTTGTCAAAAGACGGAACCAGGGGAGACCCGCAGATCGCGAACAATAACCCGAAATGTCACCGCGAATGGGAATTGGAAATGTAAAATTCACTCAGAGGGCAAGCTAGGGTATACGTCATACAATACAATTAAACAGTCAGAGAGGGCAAGAGGAAAAGGAAGCAGGCCAACTTTACTGCAAAATTTGAAAATCTTGAATTCAGTGTGCCCAAATATGTTAATAAAAACTCAGTAACAGAGTATTATGTTGCATGAACTTCCAATCGATATGCCTAATATTATTAGTGTATAGGCTATTCGTTGAACTGTCTCAGCTTTTCATAGTTGTTTTTATTAATTGAGCGCACAAAACGTGACTCGTTTCAAGAGCTTTTGTTGTTTGTCACCGGACATGATTGCTAGCAATGCTCTCTCCCTCGGTCTACTCTTTCTTTCCCTCCCTCGTGCTTTTGTTTTATGCGGGAATAAAGGACAAAGCACTGCGTGCCAATATTGGGAAGTACGGCCTGTCACATGTCACCAAAACAATAGGACCTCGAAGGAAGTGCTCGAGTCAAAGGCAATCAGAGAGCTCGACCCGTAACGCTTCAGTTTTGAGGTTTTGTTTTTCGAATATTTAGTTGAGAAAAACATTCAATCTAAATAGTTGAAGGCGTTGCATTTGCATTATTTATTTTATAAATTTTCAGTTTATAAAATAGTTTATTTCGAGCATTTCATACAAAATTAAAATTTTTATTATAACATTTTAGAATTTTTAGAAGAATGTCGATGCTTTAAAAGTGATACATCCAAACGTAAAAGATTCAAAACCAAAGTCTAAAGGCACCAATCTGGTCGAAATAAAGGATATTTAAAATAGTATCAATAGCATTGCAATTTCCATAATCGAGGAAAAGCTACGGGCCAATTAAATTGGCCCTGAAAAAGACCAGATTCATTTTTAAACAGCAAAATTCACAAAGCAAGCCAAAAACTGCCTTTTTGAGCACGGCATACGTAAAGAAATCTACATCTATCAACAACAAGCGATCAGTACAAAACTCATTTGATATAAAATATTCTTTAATACAAAATTAATTTTCTCTAAATTACTTTAAACTACAAATAAAACTATAGATTACCATATGACGCAACAAAAAAAAAAACAATTATTTTTGCTTATTTAATAATATTTAATTTAATAATATTTAATACTAAATAATGCTCGATAAAAAATCATATTCTGCATAAATTTAATTATCTGTAAATCTATTTATATAGTATAAAAAATCTACATCGAGAGTTTAGCCAGCGAGAGTTGGGCCTGCGGAGTTGGGCCTGCGAGAGTTCGGTCCGTGATTGTTCTGCCAATGAAAATTCGACCGATAGGAATTCGGTCAGCAAGAGTTCGCCCAGCGAGTGTTCAGCCATCGAGAGTTGGGCCAACGAGAGTCGATCCAGCTAGAGTAGGGCTAGCGAAAGTTGCCTGAGCAAAAATAAGCTAGCAAAAGTTTTGCATTATATTAAATATTTCTAAATGTAAATGGACTCTGTGAAAAGATTAAAATTTTTTGATATGCCCAGCGCAAAAATACGTTTTGTTTTAATATAAATTTTGTTATTGAATTCAAAACAACCGCATCTAAGTCGGGGAAAAAGTGGAACGAAGGGATATAATCAGCTCCAGAGCAACAGATGCGCCGCCTCTGGACCCAATGAAGTACACATCCGGGGTACGTATGGATGTGTTTTTTTTATCCGCTCCATATGAATATATTTATTGCAGTTTCGATAACTATGCTCCCCTGGCGCTGCTGCTGCCCAGGCTCTGCTGCTTGTTGTCGTCAGCTAATCCCTGAAATATGTAAAATGAAAAATTGAAAAACTAACTGACAACGCAGCAGTTGTAAAATTGCGAGCATTGCAAATGTCTGTCGAAGGGGGTCACGAGGGGCACGCGGGGCATGCGGAACGCACCCACAGTCTTTGCCCGGCTTATCAACGAGCTGCAGACAAGGGCAGAGCATCAATCAAGAGTTTCCAATGAATGGCTATCGACTGAATTAGAAGGCCAGTGCCATTTTTTCCTGCGCTTGCCGCCCGCCGCCCTGTCCCCGCCCTGTCCCACAGACCGAGCATGTTTTGCGAATTTGGCTTTTATATACAAGATATATACAATTTTCCAACCATTTCGCTTTTTTCTCTGTGCTTTTTCTGTCTTTTGCATAGCGACCAGCACGGCGGGTAAGTTCGACGTACCCGGCAATATTTTTGCGGCTTAATATGTGTTAAGCAAAAAGGAGCCGGAGACACAGCCCGAGCGAGAGAGGGAGACAGAGAAAGAGCTGAAGTCAAGCGAAACGCAATGTTACAAAAAAGCAAGAGAAATGTGCGAGTTACGAGCTGTGGAATGGGAGAGAGAAGAAGCTGGAGCACACAGTGAGAAAATGCTGGAAAGAATTTGAAAATAAATAAATTCTAGCAATAACAATATATATCTTGAAACAAGAACAAAAGTTGTAAAATTATTTCAAGTGCAGAAATCTTAGAAAACACTGATTATTCTTAGAATGAAATGAACAATTCTAGTCAAAATCTGAATCCCCACTTCAAGTCGAAAATAAAAACTTTTTAACTAGTATAAAATAGTTTAAACATAACAAATTCTTAAAAAAAAAACAATTATATTTCATTAGATTTCTGAATTCGCATTAACTTGAGTCGAGAATTTTCAGGAATTATGAACATTTTCGATTCCAGTGAGCTATGATGTTCGAAATGCCAGGAACTCTGGTTTTTTCTCTCTGTGCAGGCAGCGTGCGCGTGGAGGGAGAAGGGAGACGGGCAGTGGAGCCATGTGACTGTCTGGCTTATCGTTGAACTGTAGCCAGTGACAGGACATAACATTACCCTCGGTATCTGCGCCGTGCCATGCGTGGGCAGACGGAGACGGTCACCCCGGGCCAGCTGAAAGCAAACAGGCCAGAAGGAAAGGAAAGGGCTAAAACCTGCTGACTAAGTACTTTGCGAAATTGCTAACATGCGTTGCGCCTGTATGATGTTCTCCACGCTCTCCATTTCCCATTTTCCATCTACTGAATCCACTGTGTCCTGCTGTCCTGCTGTCCTGCTGTCCTTGTGTCCTGCCTGCCATTTGAGGTACAGTTTTGCCCGCCTCCGTTTAGCGGTAATACATTGTCATATGCAGCGGCTGGCATGTCATCCTCATGCTCATAATCGAGCCCCAACCCCACCAGCCTCCCCTAGAAGTGGCACTGCCCCTCCTCCTACTCCTTGCAGCTATCAGCGTAGTGGACGTTGCCAGGCAAAGCCCAAGCCAAGCGGGACTAAGGGACGGACAGGAAAACAAGTGTTGGGTGCCATGTTTATGTTGTTGCTGTTGTTCTTCTTCTCCTTCATCTTGTTGTTGTCTTTGTATTTCATTTCATTTGTCCTGCCAGCTAACTCGCTCTTTCTCCTCCTTCAAGCTCTCTGTCTATGACTCTTCCCTTGACTCTCTTTCCTCGCCTTTGCCGCTGTTTGAAGCCCAGTTTGTGTTTTTCATACCCTGTACCCTTAAAATGGTTAAAAACGGGGTTAACAACTTTGTGAAAGCGTTTGAAACAAGCAGAAGAAGGTGACGAGATGAGCCGATTCAGCCATTTCCATCTGTTTCACTGTCTAGTCGTCTGTCTGTCCGGCTGTTTGGATGAACGCGTCAAAATTTGGAAACTCCTATAAAAACTGGAGCAGTCATTTTTATAATGTAGGCAGGTACCATACGTAGATCAACTTTATTATAAGAAGAAGCATTATACTGAACATACAACATATTTATTCAGAATATATACCCTAAACCATATGTATCTATCCTAGAAAGGGCATTGATATCGGTTAACAAACACAGAAGTTATTATAGAATCAATATTTCAGATTTTTTTCGCCATTTTAATATCCTTAAAACATACAATAACCTAAGAAGAAGCATTCCTCCGTTGTTTTGTATAATATTTTATAAGCATTTTAAATCATAGGGTGCAAGGTATTTTGCAGTCAGGTGCGTCCGACTGATGGGCGCCGTCCTTGCTAGTTTTTTGCTGTCTTTTATTTGCTTTAATCTTGGCTCTTGTTTCTGTTGCTGTTGTTGTTGCTGGCGTTATATAAAAATTCAACAACGCGCAAAACTTCACATATGACAAGTTGCCCGTAGAACAGCAACACGTCACCAAGGTAGACAGGCACAAACGGCAAGACTTGGCCATACTCATCATCGTCATGCTCATCATCCTTATCATCATCTCCATTCTGATCATCTTCAGGTTCATTATTCTCATCTGCATCATCATCGTTGCCATCATCATCCTGCAAGACAAAACTGCGCTGTATCTGATTTTTTGAAGCGGAAAATCAAACGTATTTCGCTGTTTACACTTTGTCGCAGCAACACGCTTCTTGCAGCAACAGCAACAGCAACAATAACAACTCCACAGCTCTGGAAATTGTCTGCCAACTATATACATTATATTGTAGTATTGTATATAAATGTGAATGTACTCCCGACATGGTCAACCATCAGTGAAAACTGTAATAAAGAATCTTTATCTATATTCATAAAACTCAATAAACTCTACAAATATATCCACATTTTATTGAATTTTATATGTGTCTGGCTCAAAAATTAAATGAATTTGTATTTAATTAAATTAAATAAAGAGAGATATTTTTGGTTAAATTTTATTTATAATTTTACAAAAAGAAAATTTTAAATTACTCCAAGCTATTAATACTAGTTTATTTATGAAATCAAATTAGAGTTTGAATCAATATTGTATTAGTTTTTACTAACGAATTTCGACGTTCTATAACCCTCTTTGCTTTTGATTATTTATTAGGGTGTCACCATTGTTAACGAGAAATTCGGAAAAGGAATTTTTTTGACGCTATACTTTCTTTTGGAAATATGTTTCTATAAAGAAATTAAAATATAGTTTGATCGGCTAACGAAAGTTTGGCCAGCGAGAGTTTGGACGTCGAGAGTTGGCCTAGCGATATTTGGGATAACGATAGTAGGACTGGGGAAGTTGGGTCCACAAGTGTTAACCCAGCAAGAGTAAGGCAGCGAGAGTTCGGCCAGCTGGAATTGGGCTATCGAGAGTTGAACCAGCAAGAGTTCGGCCAGCGAGAAATGGAATTTAATATCCCTGCTCCTGCAGACAACGACATCAACATCTTGAGGAACACATAGACCCTCCGCACAAAATACATATGTATGTAGTTTAAAGATATCTCCATAACCCCACAAGAAAAGGTCTACACAAAAGATCCTAATTCTGGTCGAAGTGTACAAATAGACCTACTGAGATCTTAAGACAAATTGGTACATGCGCTTTATTCTTTTGATCGCTTGGCGAATTACCATTTGGATAATTATTCTGTAAATCACAGTTCAATATTAATATTATTTTTTATTGGTTAGTGTTGCTTTTGATAATAATTTAATGTTGCTGTTGTGGCTCTACCTCAGCCTTCACTAGCCCACTTTTTTCTCAGTGCAAGCAGGCCTGAAGGCGCCATTAAGGTGCTGCCCCAGCGCTTCGAATGCTCTGTATATACTTAAATATATGTATGTATATGTATATATATATATGTGTTTGTGTGTGTGTGTTGGTTGGTTGAATTTTCCGAAAATTGCATTTTTTCATATCATTAGGTTTTATTGGTTTCTTCCTGTTAAAAATTCCTTCCCTTGCTGCCGGCAGCCCCAACCTCTGCCCCCTTGCAGCCACACACACATGAGGCGCACATATGCTGAGACATAGAGAGAGAGAGAGAGAGAGGGACGAGGAGCGGGTAAGAGGGACAGGGGGAGTACTGGGGGCTGGTCACATGTTGTCAAAACAAAAACGCGTCAGTTGTGCTCTAAAAACAAGCTTAAACACACATACACGCAGAGGACACGCATCATATCATCACATTTTGTTTTGGCTCTGCTCTCTCGCTCTGCTGCCTCCATTTTCCTTCCCCCTCTCCCTCTCCCCCTGCATGCTGTCTCTCTCCCTCTCTTTTTTCTGTGAATCGTCCAGTGTCAAGCTGAGACCAGCGACAAGGCGCTTGGCAAAGTCTGGCCATGTCAGGCTGTCTCCATGCCCAAACCCAATACCATTCAGGCCCCAAACCTCCCAAACCCCCCTTCCTACAATGGAACCATCCAAAATATGAGGCGATAAATGCAAGTTGGCGATTTCCTTTGTTGTTCCTCTGTCTGAAAACGTACACTTGAGCTTCCAGTTCCACCTGCTGGAGGGTGGTACACGATCTGAAAACAATGCGTGTCGAACTCCAATTAAATGCATAGAGAACGGTTTATCAAAGCACACAGAGTGCCTCAGATAGTCAGCCAGGCGTTAAGTTTGCACAATATCCATAGACTTACTCTTTTAAAACTAATCAAATTTTATAGAGAGAAATATATATATAATATCTATGTCTTCAATACTTTCGTGAAAATTAGAATAATTCGGTTGTGTTTTTGGAGAGTTTAAATCTTTCATTTTAATTCCTTATGGAAGTATTGATTTATTATTATTATTGTGGGAACATTTGTACTGAGACCTAAAAGATCTGTTGTACCCCCTACAGGAGCCCTCCTAGAGCTCTCCCATCAGCCCGATGTCCAGAAGAAAGTCTTGTATTTAGCTCCAGCTATTTTGTAAATATCTGGTTCGGTTCGAGGTTTGGTTCAAAGTGAAAAGTTCTTCGCTATTCTGTTTCAAACCGGTTCGGCTTAGACCTGGTGGGAAATAGATATCGAGCCCTTCCCGCGAAAAAAACGTAACCAACAAAAGCAAATTTTACAGGAGAACGTTTTTTTCGCGAGAACGCGTCTGAAATTCGCAGCAAATCTGGCGCTTGCGATATAATTGACAGGCTGATATCTCAGTAAATACGCAAGATAAAATTATGAAATTTTTTGTGTAGATGAGTTGGGTGATTATGAACATAATTGCATCAAAAACCGAAAATCGAAAAAATGTTGGTTACGTCTTTTTCGCGGGAAGGGCTCGATATGTATAGATATGTATATTTTTTGCTAGTTGGTTGCTTAGCATATGTCATTATCCTATATCCATTTATCTAAAGTCTGTTACACATAGATATATGTATATCGAAAATTCAACGATTTGCATCAATCGCTCTTTGACATCGGTCTATCAAATCATTTCTGTTGACCAAGCACAAGACCAAACACATTATTATCGAAAGGGGATTTCGCTTAGCTCCGACATCCAACTACAGCCACCCCTGTGTATGTGTATGTGTGTGGTGGGGGAGAGGGAGGGGGGATGTGTGTCAGTGTGTGCTCTGTCCTGCCCACAACAATACAAACAGAGCCGCAAATGGAGTCAACTTGACGTTACCTGCGTAAATCAGGAAATGTGGCAAACAGCGTATAGCATGCGCTGATTGACTGCCTGACGTATGGATGGATAAATGGACGGATGGACGGATGAATGGATGGGTGGATGCTTGAATAAATGAAGCATGCCTGAAGAGAGCTGGAATGGATGCGGACCTCAGTGTGGTTGTTGCTGGTCAAGAGAGAGCAGCGTCTCAAGAGCTTGGGGTTCGTTTTCAAATAAGTCGCCCTAATGCAAATGCCAAATGGAAAACTGAAAACTGAAAACGGTTCGCGCACACACACACACACACACACACACACAGGCACATAATTTCAATATGCCAGCCACTAGGCAACCCCCCGGCGCCCGCTCTGCTCCATCTCCATGCCAAGCCCAAAAAGCAAATTAGACCCAGACCCAAATCCAGATACAGTTAGAGCTACAGTTGAACCACCTGCAGCGACCATAACCGTGGGTTCGGTTTGGTCCACAGGTCTGGGGTCTGGGGTCTGGGACCTGGGGTCGTTTTGCGTTTTGCATACGCCCTTGCTCATATGTGTGGGTGCCCCTCCCCCGCCATGTTGCTTCCTCGATGCTTGATGCGCTTCGATGGTCGCCGCCTGCCAACGGAAAAGGAAATGAAAAAAGGCGAACGTAAGACCCACCTCGGACGGGTTCTTGAGCTCCGTCTCAGCCACAGTCGAGTTTTCTTCCCTCTTCCCCTTGCCAATTCCGCTTCGCTGCTTTGCAAAATTTTTGAATTGGATACTCTGGCCACCAGGCACGCCCACGCGCTGGGCATGCCGACTGCTCCTCCATCTCCTCCCTGCCACTTCCCTTCCGCCCTTCCCCGTGCTACAGTCCAAACTCGTAGCGTCCGTTCTACACATGACCAAAAGCATCCACGTTTCTATATATCTGCATATGTGTGTGTGAGGACCATTTGAAATTTTGCATATTAAAATATCGTCGTGCAGGCAAAAGGTCGGTTGCCCTCTTAAGTCGATGCAAAAGGTGGCCGGCGCTTGTTCCCCTCCTCTCTCCCTCTCTCCACCCGTGTGCCCATGTTTCTCTCCCGGCTGCCAGAAACTGTACCATGGGCGAAACTGCAATTATTATTAAACTATTTTACAAAATACAATAATCGATTTATTTAATATTTTAAACATGTGTAAAATAAGATATAAAAAGATTTTAAAAAATATTCCGTTTATTGTTCATTTTTGCACTTTTACATATTTCAATTCATTTAATTTATTAAATTTCAATGCACTTTTACTAACAATTCATCCATATATATTCATATAAAAAAACAACCATATAAATACCTTTTGTTGGGTTTTTAATAGATAGTTTGAAGATCAAAATCTAAAACATACATTTGATACAAATTATTTACTTAAAGAAATTGAAACTACGATTTTTTGGTTGTATATTTTCAATTTTTTTGACCAAATACACTTATATCTGTTTTGTTTTAAACTTGTCTTTGTTTCTTGGAGTTATGAATGCTCACGACTAAATAAATTAAATATAAGAAAATTTCAATGCGAAATTCTTAGTATCATGGATAACTCTTTATCCCAGTTTCGGCGTAAAATTTGCGTGTTTCAGCCCATAGTAGCTGCTGGCGTTGTTATTGGACTGCCGTTGACTGTGACTGTGGGTAAGGGAGAATGTTGCCACACCGTCACTGGCAACTGGCAACTGGCAACTCTGGCAACATAACATTGGGACACAGACACATCGCCTGTGGTAACACAATAACGAATTTCCGTAGCAACTTCATCACCAGCGTCGCCTGCTTCTACTGTTGTTGCCGGCGACATTGTTGTGTTGCCGTTACACAGAGCGAAAAATGAACTCAATTTGAGAATGTTCAAGAAAAATTTTAAGAGCCAAGCGTGTATATCTTTAAATAAGAATCAAAATTATGAAAATGAGAATGAAAACTCTAGCTGAAACTTATTATTGGAGCTATTTCTACACACAGAAAAATAAAAAAAAATCTTTTATACATCATCCTTAAAGATCTTTAATAAATCTTGCTTTGGAATAGAATTCAAGTACTAATAGGAATAGAACTAGAACTGAATTCAAATAAATTAAAAAAAATTTATATATTGATTCATTTTTCATATTTTTGTTTTGTTATTTATATTTAAAGATCAGATTCTTGACATGAATCAAAAACCACACAAAATTTTCAAGTTTAAAATATCTCTCACGGTAAAATGATCTCAGCCTATAAGAAAATCAATTATGATTCAAAAGCCAGAGGATTGTAAGAGTTAATATATTTAGCATGTAAAATTTGCGTTAATTAATTAAATTAAATTATTATGATTTTATTTGCTTGTATTTGCCATAAGATTTGTTTTTGTCTTTTTGGCATCAATAAATCGATAAATTTGTATAAAAAAAATCTACCATGTTAAGAAAATCAGCTTTTTCTTATTTGAATATTTCTCTCAGTGTGCTGTTGCCGCTGCTGTTGTTGCTGCTGCTGCTGGCTTTTGCTTTTAGCCAGAGAAATGTTATCCACTTTACATGAGCTCTGCTGCTCGTTGGGCAACGATTTCCCGATATTCCATTTTCCATTTTGTTGTTGTTATTGTCATTTTCCTTTTCCTTCTGTTTATGTGCGTTTGCTACTTTTTCTGCCATATTTGTTACATTGGCGACTAAAATTTGGCAGCGAATTGCGAGGACGAACTACAACAAATGAAATTATACACTTTTCAGAAGCTGTCCCAATACAGACAGCGGGAGAGGGAGAGAGGGGGACATTACATGCATGCCTGGCCATAATAATAATGGAGTATAATAATGTAAATAAATACGATAAACAAACAAACTGCAAATAGCAAAAGTTGCGAATGGAGCCACAACCAGACCAAGGGGGCAGTTGTGGGGCGTATGGATTCTCTGTCTCTCTCTCTCTGTCTGTCCGTCTGTCTGTCGTCTGTCTGTCTTTGTGGTCTGTCTGTGTGGTTGCTGTGGCTGTGTAATTTCAGCTGAAGCAGCAACTTGCAACTGGACCTTGCCACATTTGCACAGCTGTGCCACACAACTTTCTCACAGGCAACGGCAGAAGGATGCGCATGGGGAGGAGAGCAAGGAAGCGCAGCTGAAGGAATCTGGTGCATGCGGCACATGGACCCACTGTGGCAACCCTTCTTCTAAATATTTTGAAATGTCTTGCACTTCGCATCCTTTTTTCCACTCTGCTGTCAGTACAAACAATTCAACGTAATCATTAATCCAACTGCCGCACCCAAGTGCAGCATAAGAAAACACTTTTCCCTTTCCCTCCTCGAGCTCCGTCGAACTGTCGAACTGTCGATCGTTGCGATCGAGTTGAAATCCGTTACTTCCCAATAAAAAAAGAAAAGAAAAAAGGAAACATGAATTATGGCTCAAGACTATTGCGATTTCCCTTTTCTTTTTGTCTGGGCATTTTTCTATTTTTATAGATCGTGAGAAAGTTTAACCCCTTCTGAAGATGACGCTGGTCCTTTGCCACATAATTTATAATGATTACCTACCGTTCGATACCTATAAAACACAAAAAAGGAAATCGGCAAAAGGAAACTGTTGCCTTCTTCAGCCACTGCCAAAAGAACACACACCCAGGAGAGGGTGACGACGGACGACCTGGAGGGGACTCCGACCGCGACAGAGGCGTCATCCCTCAGCGAGGTGCCACATCCCAGGGTGCCAGATCTTTTGTGCCTGTCTTCGAAAGGGCCAGCTGCGCAGGACCCCAATGCAGGAAAATAGATTCCGACAAACTACTTGTAGAGCATTACACAGGCAAAAGTCTAGCACAAAATGGAATTTGCGCAATGAGCAGATCGATCTGTGCTACTGTAAAGATATAGCTCACAGGTAAGATACGAAACTGTCCACAAAACAGAAAAGCAATTGGAAAAATTGCTGTATAACTAATTTAAAACGCCTTTTTGAAATCAAATAAAAAGAATTGTACAAAGTAATGATGCATTCTAGACAGCTTCAACTGAGATATGCATATAAATCCTAACGTTACTTCAAGTCTTTAACTTATGTATATGTAAACTCATTTATATGATAATTAGATAATAAGTTTATTTATTATATCAAACTATTTATGAATATCGAAAGTCTTTGCTCTGAATATCAGAGCCAACAATTAAATAAAATTATGAAATTTTCTTTGGTCATTAGTAAATATAAATTTAAATAATTTCAAATGTTATGAATAAATATTATATAATAAATAGGTGAAGAAAAAATACATAGAAACTTATAATATATAATAAGTTATGAATAATAAAAATGTTTAAAAAATATGTAAAGAAAAAAGTAAGTAGATGTTTTCATAAGATATTGAAAAATAATAATAATAATAAAGGCGCGTTAACAATTTACTATATTATACCCTTTTTTGTTTTATCTGTACAGGGTATAAATTAAGCATGGTTCATAATTAATATTTATTGAAATCATCATTGAAACTAAGAGACCCCATACTAAACCATGAAAATAAAGAAACATATGTCAAAAATGTAATTCCTTTGTTAAAGAATAGATATGCAATTACTAAAACCCCAATGCGATCAATTGGCTATTGATTGACCCCTCGCTGACCCTAGCGAATGACCTCAGATCAAATGACCAGCAGCTATGGCCATGGCATTGTTCATTAATCAGGCAATTAGTCAACTCTTGATTAGCCCCTGCCAAAACACACACTCACTGGTGGATACTCTCACAATGTGCCATAAAAAAGTATAAATATCAATTTGATCTGTCAAATATTGACACATCAAACCCTAAACAAACCAATGACAGGCACAGCCTCCGGCCCTCCGTGCCCCGTGCCCCTCTGTGCCATTTAGCGGCAATTTATGAGCAACAAAACACCGAAAAAAAAGGACAAAAAAAGACCTGGAAAATGGGAGAAATAATAAATGAAAACAAAACGCAACAACAGCTACAACAACTACAACAACTACAAAAGGGATCATTTCAAGGGTCCTTGACTTTGTGCCGCCAATGAGCCAATTGAGTGATGCTGCAGAGAGCAATTATGTGTATTATTTGATATGATAGGATATTGTATGGCATCATGTTGGCAGTTTTATGTTGAAAACCGAGTTTTTTACACCAAAAAAAAAAACACAAAAACACGTGAGAGCATTAGATCATGCTTAGGGTATTAGCTATGGGCAGGGGTTTGGGTTTTGGGTTTTGGGTTCGTTTTCCCTCGATTTTTTAGGGGATGCTGGACCTCTCCTCGAAAGGTTCAAAGTGCGTGTGAAAATGTTGCAGTTCCTGTTGTTCCAGTTGTTTTGCTGGATGCTGGCGAAACTTTTGCGGCGCTTTAGAGGTATGAAGCCGGCGATAAATGTATTAACGTGGACAATGGCAGACAGCGCCGTATGTGTCTAATGCGATAAGGTGCCAGAGCTGTTAATAAGAATCCCAATTATCCATGTGATCTCTTACTCCACCCAGCTCGATCTCTGTTTTGTTTTGTTTCTCTCTCTCTCTCTTTTTGGGTCAAAAGGTTTCGTTTTTTGCCCCGACACTCGGTTAGGAGCAATTAGTCAAGTGCTTAATGAGATGAATCCAAATCGCAACGAATCGGATAGAGCACAGCTGAGTGCCTGCATAAACTGTACGCAATCGCAGCCTCTGGATTTATGGTTTATGCTCTGTGCAGTTTTTCCCCATTGTTTTTCATTTGTGCATTTTCCGTCACATTGCGAATATACGAGCAAAAAAATACGAAAGGGTTAAGGTGCTTTGAGGGTTGATAGCGGAGGATCTGCGGCTGCCTACAGTTAAAAAAAAAGTGAAATAGAAATTGTTTGTGAAAATCCAACAGGCAAATTTGCAGATTTTAGTTTTAGCTCAAGGGTTGCAAGCCAAACTGAAACATGCCGCCGATTTTGAAAACTTTTTGCAAAATAATTGAATTGCACCTAAATGATTTTGCAATGTTTAACAGAGGAACACTTCTCAAAATGGTTTTCTCACTCTCGATTAGATGTTGTATGAAAAACGATTCATTTCAGGAATCAGTTTGGTTATTTGTTTGGAAAATATACTTGGTATCAACATTTACAAAAAATCAAAACATTTCAGCTAAATATAATATATATATATATATATATACTATCTTTACACATAAATACGTACAGCTCGCGCTACGCGCTCTCTCTGTCTTAAATTTCCTTTGTTTCCAGCACTAAAATATTTATAAACCAGTAAGGACGGAGCTACAGTCGGACGCAACCGACTGTAGGAGACCCTGTACTTTGTGTTTTCTTCGCTGTTTTCTTATCCGATCGTGACGTAATTTACAGTATCGGTGGAAATTTTGTCATATACTACGTACATACCAAATCCTAAGTCATTAGCTGTTAAACTGTAGATTTAAAACTGAAAACTGTTGCTAATTTGGTTTTTCGGTTAGCGAATGAATGGAAGGAGTTATCAAAAAACCCAAACTATCTTGATCTGATGGCTGCATAGGAAAACATAAATACCAAAAAATTGTATTTATAGCTCCTATAGTCTGCAAGATATAGGTGGTTCTCTGTCTGCGCTATCTTCGCTGTTTCTTTTCCGTTGGAAATGTAATTCACAGCATTGATGGATAATACCATAGGCTGGGTACATGCCAAATCCCAAGTCTTTAGCTTTTAAACTGTGGCTGTTGTGGGATTTACATACATTTACAAAATAATGGTTTGTTACATAACTTAGCTGTTTCTTGTCCGATTGTAATGTAATTCACAACATCGACGGATAATTCTGTAGGCTACATATATGCCAAATTGCAAAGTTTGTAGCTTTATTATTGTGGCTGCAGTGGCACATATACGTGTATTTTGAAATAGATTGTCTCTTGCATATCTTCGCTAATTCAAATTCAAATCATAAATAAATTAATAGCATCGGTGGAGAATACCTTAGGCTACGTACATGCCAAATTACAAGTTTGTAGCGCTATTATTGTGGCTGCTGTGGCGTTTATAGTTTTCAAGATTTTTGAGGTAGGTGTAGATTTTTGATAATTCGCGGATGAAGGAGGCGAGATATCCAAAGTTTGAAACAAACTTGATCTGCTTGCATTAGCTGACCACCTAAATCCGGAAAGGTGGTGTCTTTATCTCTTATAGTTGCTGAGATCTAGGTGTTCATACGGACAGACACACAGACGGACAGACGGACAGACGGACAGACGGACAGACGGACGGACGGACAGACGGACATGGCTATATCAACTCAGCTCGTCGTCCTGAGTCAGAATATATATACTTTGTGGGGTCTACCACGCTTCCTTCTGCCTGTTACATACATCTGTCAGTTGCACTAAATTAATAGACCCTTTTACCTTTTTTAAAGTACAGGGTCTAAAAAAATAACTACTATAATATGAATTTAATGTATACAAGGATTATTAGGCGAAAGGATTTTAAAAATATTATTGAAGCGCCACTTATAAAAAACTTGATATATTTATTTCGCATATAAACAAACACTATACTACATTAGAAAAGTAGACATATGAAAAGTTAAATAAATAAATAAATAATAAGACAAGAATTAAATAAAAATTCTGACAAATAAAATAAAAACAAATGGATATAAAAAGTTTGATGCCTTTTGTCCTTGCAGTCAGATTTACAAAGCTTTCAAAATCGAGAAGAAAATTCTATAAAATATAAATGGAAGTTTAAAAAGTAAAATAAAAGCAAATGGAAACGGAGTTTTTATTCAAGTCTAATGAATATATGTGAGCTTCTTTTTATTAACCGAATGTGAATAAATTCGTTGTGACAGACTCAGACTTAGACTCACTGTGATTGTGAGTACTCGTCGCTGTATTCAATGTCGAGTTGCTTTTTAAAGTTGTGGCAAATATTTGAATCGAATCCAATTCGATTGCCATGTAGCCATGTTCAATGTTGGCCAGGTGTTGCTTTGATGTTGCGAAATCCGCTGCGGCCCACCCCGTATGCCCCTGCCACACACACACACACCACACACACACTAACACACATGTATATGTACATGGTGCCGCCATATGCGGGCTCTGCATTTGCATGGCCTCTTTTTTTGTGCATGGCATAATTTCAAATTGCGAGCAAATTTTCCCGAACACACACACTGGGACAGCCACGTGGGCCTGGCATAGTTTTTCCACACGGAAAGGATTATTTATTTATTACGAAATTTTCGTCATTCGATGCGCGGCTGGCGCGACGCGTGGAAAGCTGCAAAAAGGTGGAAAAGGTGGAAAGGTGGCAGAGGCAGGGGCAAGGTAGAACAGGACGAAACAGGACGACGCGTCCAGGCAGCCGCAAATGTCGAATTATTCAAATGATGATTCAACCCCCTCTGCCGCAGTCGCTGCCAATGCCCCTCGGCATCCCTTTGGTCCTTTACTTGTGTCCCGTGCTGGCATGTGATATGCAAAAAAAACAGTAAGGACGGAGCAGATCAGGCGAACGGAAGGCTACAGTCGAACGTAATCGGCAGCAGGAGAACCTTTACTTTGTGTTTGAATGATGTGCTCACAGTAAAGCAATTTGTCTGTTGCATATCTTCGCTGTTTCTTTTCCGATCGTTATACAATTCGCAGCATAGGTAGAGAATACAATAAGCTATCCTTAGATATATAGTTGTGCTGGTGATTCAAAAAAAAAAAAGGGAAGAACATTTTGAGCAATTTGATATGCGTACTGCATAGTTTAACCTTACTACCAAAAAAGGCGTTTATAGCTTTTATAGTTTGCGAAATATAGGTGTTAATACAGACAGACAGATAGACGAACAGGGCTATATCGACTTACCTGCTCATCCTGATCAGGAATGCATATAGTTTACGGGGTATTCCAGGGTATTTACACCTGCTTCGTCCACCCCTTTGCACTTTTTTGAGGTACAGGGTCTAAAAAGAAAGAAAGCGAAATAGAGTTTAAAAAAGTATATTCTATGAAAGGAGCAGGAATACGCACAGGACACACGCCACGAGAGATACAACAAACGAGGCACAGCGTTGATTTTGTGTGCACTTTTTACCATACTCTTTTTAACCTAGCGGCAATCTGACGGCACACACACACACACACACAGACAGAGAGACACTCGTTGTTGTTGTTGTTGTTGTTGTTGTTGTTGTTGGTCCTTTGTAGTTTGCATGTCCCGTTTCGTCATATGAGAACGCGCGCGCTCACAAATTTCTCATATAATTCGTATATAAAAAGCAAAGGCGCACACACATGCACACACAGCAGACCTAGGCCTACATGTATGTGTATATGCATGCATGTGTGAGTTTATAAAAAATTCGCTTTAAGGACATCTGCGTGTTTTCCCTATACCTGAGCTGGTTGGCACCCTGTATCTCTCTGACCACACTTTGGCATTTGAATGCATTTAATTTGCACCTTGTGCAACGCTTGGGTAATACTATCCCCATACATAGAGGTAGGATTGGGTATTATGCTGGTAAATAAACAAGGCATACCCCATCTATTTCTGTTATCGATACCATCGCCCACTCAGCAGCATTTATGCTGGTTTCATCAAAGGTTTTCAGGTGTGAATCTATCTGATGGCAGCGGCATTAAGCATTAACAACATTCAAATTGATTGATTTACAGCTTCAAATTTTTAATATTTTATAATTTATTTCATTGATTAAACAGCTTCAGCCGAATGCCTTTATCCACGGAAAATTTAATTCATACATTTTAAAAATAACAATTAATTTGTTCTGACTAAAAACTACAATACAATGCGAAAGAGCAAAAAAATAACAAATATTATTAAAATAAAACCATAATATTGTAACACTTACTCTTAAAATACTCTTATTCTTAAATTATCACTTCGTTTTAAAGATTTGTATGATTATAATTAAAATTATAATTAATATATGAATTTCAGTAGAAAACGAAGTCTGGGTTTGAATTCAATTATAAGTAAGTATATTTGTACTTATTATATTACAACTTTAAGGTCTTCATTCTTTCTTTAAACTTATTTCAAGAAGTTTTACATAATAAAATTTCTACGAATTTTACTAAAAGCAATAATAATAAAACTGGGTTATTAAAAAATGTAAAATTTCAAATTGATTCATATATATTTATAATTCAAATTATCCACTGAAATTATTATTACATTAATAGTTTATACTCTAATAGGAAAATGATGTATTTGAATAGCATGTGTGTATATAATGCAAATAAATATTTAAATGTTTCCAGATATATAAAAATATTATATTATATTTACAATGATGGTTTCACATTTTAATATTTTATAGTAGTAGTTTATATCATGATATTTTGTTCAATTCCTTTCTGAATTTTCCTTATATGTATAAATAAATAAAGCTTCTCATTACGTTATTAACATTTGTTGTTAATTATTTTAAAATATTGTTATATTTTTTTGGTATTACATTTCATTCGCTTCGACTCTCTCTTTCACTATTCAATAAGAATACTATTAATTAGTATACTATTTACTTTAGTCTAGGTATTATATTGTAATTGAATGAATTAGCAGCTAATCGCTAAATACTAATAAATAAATAAATAAACGTATTTGATATATCCCTTACAATTCTTGTTAAGTGCTAAACTTATTGCTTTCCCGATTTCTATTCCAGTCGTAATTACACTGTCAATTTAACTCCCAATTCCACCTACTAATTCCACCTTTAGCTCTCAATTCCACCTTCCCTCGACACTACCTACGAAATCCATTCTCCCTCTCGATTACACCTCTACTGCCCCATCCTTTTCCAAGCCAACTGCCCATCTCAACACTTTGCTGCCCCGTTCCCCTGCGCACAATCCGAGAAACGAATTCGCCCAGAAACCTCGCACATTGAGAACTTTTGCATAAATGGCCGCAAACATGTGTCTCTCTGGCCAAAGTAATTGGGCATCCAAGTACCCAGTATGCCGGAGCAGAGTCATCCGGTCTCCAGCTCCGAAATTCCCCAATTGTGCAGGAATGGGGCGGGGCGCCTTTTATATTGGCGACTTTATAAAAATGTTTGCCCTTCTGTTGGTTTGTTGGTTTGTTTGTTTGTGTGTTTGTTTGTTTGTCTATGTGTCGATTTGCCTGTTTGTTTGTTTGCTTGTTTGCCCGACTGCGTTCTGTGTCGTAAATTTAATGGACAACAGCAACAACAGCAACAACAGCAACAACAAGAACAACAACGGCGACTAGGAAAAGGAATCGAAAAGGAATCGAATCGAATTGAATGGCAAATGGGAGCCATGCATAAAAAATTGTCAAAGGCAGCCAAGGGTTAACTTCGATTAGCCCGAAATGTTGTCATGCCCTGTGGTCGCACATATGTGCGGGTGTATCCAATGTGTGTGTGTGTGAGTGTGTGTGTCTGTGCGTGTGTGTGTGCGTGTGTGTGTGTGTGTGGTCATAAGGCCAAAGCACAAATAATAACAGTCACGCGTCAAGCAAAAGCAGCAAACGCGGCAAAAATAAATAATAAAATAAACATGAACCAAAAAAATCAACAAATATACAGCAAGATACGGCATGATAGACTACCGGATACTCATTAATACTAACATGACAAATGAAAATAATATAACATTGTTTTATAAAAGTTGTAAGTAATACCATATAACATAATATAAAATCCAAATAGGAATAGAACTTGGAACAGATATAAAACCCACGATGATTGAAATACAGAACTATAAGGTGGCAGCTTATGTCTAGGATTTCTGAAGAACCCTTCTATGCCTATACGCATAATCAATGGAATGACCATATCTAGTGTATCGAAATAAATGTATATTATAATATCATAAATATCATAATCCATAACAGTTTCATTTCAAGCTTAAGCTAAGCGTTAGTTTGTAATTTCGCTGTAACTATTTAAAAATGCATTATCGATGAAAATAAGTTTACAATTGTTTTAATTTTTCAATTTTTAAATTATTTCATAATATAATGATACTTTTTGATACAATTTTTTTTAATTATAATAAATTGAGATGGATTATATATTATTATAAAAATATTTAAAGTTAAGGGTGATTTCTAATATCGTTTTCCATTTGTTGATTTTTCTTTAAATATATGAAATTTAAAATTTTTCTAATTATAAAAACATTCTAATTTTTTTAATTTATTTAATAGAAAAATATAAATTAATAGTCAGCTTACAATAAATTCGAAGTTCAAGTTAAAACAAGTTTTATGTGTTCGTAGTCACCACTTTTAGCACATTTATTTATATATTTTGTAATAAAAATAATTCATATTCTTAGTTTAAGAACTTTTCTCTACTACAGCTAGTTGTTTTCGGATAAAAACCAAAGCAAAATTGACGTTTGTGAGTTGAAATCGAATCGCTTTTCTGAAATTATTTTTAAATGAATAATTCAATCAGTTTACAAAATTACAAAATAAATAATAATAATAAATAATAAAATAGAAATATATGTAGAAATAAAAATATATAGAAATATATGTTTTTAAACATGTAATGTCTTAGAATCAAATCTTTCGAATGCCAACTTGGTGCATATAATTTCGTTATTCAATCAATATTAAGCAGCTATCAAATACACACATAATAAATGGCACGTTATGCCCAACAAGTTGAGGAAGTACAGGGTATAAGGCTCAGCGAAAAAAGGCACAAAGGACGGCAAAACATGCGAATGAATATGAGAACGATGAGGCTGTGTTGGGATTGGCATAGCTTTGGTTTTTCTTCTTTTGCTTTTGGGCCCGATTCGGTACGGCATGGTACGCCATGTAGCGGGGGTTCGGGGCAGGGGTTAAGTTGGTATTGGTATTGGTTTGGGTTTTAGTATTGGTATTGGTATTGGTATCTGCGTTGGGCTCGTTTGGCGGACAGCGGACCAAATAGGGCCATTGATCAAAATTGTTACAATAATGGCGAAAAATCAACCCTATGTACAAACCGAACGCCCACAGTTGACCGACTGCTGAGTGGAGGGAGGAGTGATGGTGGTGTTTGTGTCGGTGTTGGTGGTGCAGGGGGATGTGGCATGCGGCATGTGGCATGTGGCATGTAGGTTAGACCATAGCCACGGCAAAGGCAGAAGCAGAGGCAAAGGCAAATACGAGAAACGCCATTGCTGTCCGCCGTGGCAACGGACACGGGCCACAGCCCACGGGGCAACAACATGAAACAGCAACAGCAACAGCCACAGCCACAGCAGTACGGACAGAGAGAAGGACAGAAGGACAGAAGGACGGAAGGACGGACGGACAGAACGAGGGACGAACGTGCACGTTGGACGTTTGTCGTGACGGTCGCAAGCCCAAATGTCTGCGTCTGCCATTGAAAGCCTTTTGATGGCAATGGCGGCGTTGGTGGCAGAGTTGTTGTTGCTGCTGTTGTTGCTGCTGTTGCTGCTGCTGCTGCTGCTGTTGCTGCTGTTGCTGCTGCAAGGTGGAAATGTTGCTACGAAATGTCCAAAAGCAGCAACAGCATTGCGATGTGCGTGTGGTGTGTTTAGATGTGTGTACACAGAGAGAAACAAGTCGGAATAGAAATACATTTTTAAGCGAATTCTCAATCTTATTGTATCTATCTGCAAATAGATAATTATTTTAGATTTATTCATGTTATTTATTTTGTTTAATTGTAGAATTAAATTCTAGTTTCACTTAGTTTACGTAATAACATTTTTAAAATAAGGTTTAAAGTTCTTAAATATACATACATATGTATAAATAAACCAACTCTCGCTGGCCCAACTCTCAATGGATAAACTCTCGATGGCCTAGTTCTTATTTGAGAAAAAAAAAACTAAAAAAAAATAGATTTACCTTGAAAATGAGAATAAAAACTTTAATATTTAGAACTCAATTTTTGAGAACGATTTAAAAAAATTATTAATATAGTACAATTTAATATAATTTATTTGGCAATATTTTAAAGAATAAATACAAATTCAAGAGAGAAAAGTATAATTTATATTTAAATTATTTTTAATTTATTTAGTTTGCTCTGCTTGAATCAAAAATTCAGTTTGTTACGAAATTCTCTAAAGTGAAAAGTTCATTTGTGCCAAATCAAATTGAAGTTCGGATTACTTGATATTTTCGCTGAGTGTATTTGTATATGTACGCATGTATTTGCATGTGTGTGTGTATTTCACATGCTCTGGCAACGTAATGGCCACAGATGTTGTTATGGCAAAAGTTCGTACGTGAGGGTCGAGCCGAGCAACGACATCCTTTGGCTTAGGAGGTCCTTTTGCTAGCCATTGCTGTTGTTGTGCGGGTCGTTTGTACATATTGCATCAAAGAAAAGTTTTGCTGTGAAAAATAAAGCATGAAAGTCCTGCACAAGGACACACACACACACGCACACACACACACACACACACACACACAACACACCAACACACACGCAGTCGCAATGCAAATAATAATAAAAACTGGGCTGACAAAATCGTTTCCTTGGCTATGGACAACACACACGGCCCTAACTACCAGATACATGGCCATATAGCAGCCACATATACATACATATAATATACATACACACATACACATACACATGCATATATATACGCATATATGTACATATATGTATATACAGCATCTGAATCCCACACGTGCAGACAGCGCACAGACTGTCCCTCTGAACTCCGCGCTTGCTCTGCTCCAAGCCCCGCTGTCCCTCACCTCAGCACGCATCTTCCCCTTACTTCACTTCCCTCCCTTCCCCACCCCTTCCCATCCCATCTTGGCCGCCTTTCACACTCCGCCATTGCTGCCTGGCTGGGCGTTTATCAAGTCAAGGCGCGGAAATTGGCTGCCATTTCGATCTGCCGCATCAACTGCGCCCTCCCGCTCTCTCCCACCCGCTCTCCAACTCTTTCCCTCTCGCCCTCTCTCGCTCAGCTTGCACACACTAAGCATAACGAATAGCTTTGGTCAGCGACCTAAGACCAGTGTTGCCAGAAATAGCCGGATTTTAAATACAAAATTTATATTCAAATATACAAAATTTTCTTTAAATATTATCAAAATATCGGACGAAATCGACAAAAGCAGACCCTGTACTTTGTGTTTTAATAATAAACACACAGTCGAGCGAATTGAATGTTGCATATCTTCGCTGTTTTTTTAATCGATGGAGATGTCCCTACCTCGAGATCTACATAGGTTTTCATACGGACGGACATGCTTTTATCGACGTAGCTCGTCCTCTTAATGCAGAAAATATATACTTTGTGGGATCTACCACGCCTTCTTTTGGAGGCTACACATATTATTATACTAGTATTTTAGAGAAATATTCTTATTCCCAAAACAAAATTCTTTTTTTGAAAGTATTCTGAAAATACATTTTTTTGTTTTCCATGAATTTTTAAAATTCAATTAAGTTACGATTCGTAACTAATTTATCAAAGTATTTTGCCCTAATTAAACTAAATTCTTTTCCGATTTAGCTTGAATTAAAATAAAACATGATTCATCTTAAAGCTTTAATTTGTAGAGCGAATCATTTTTTATTTTTTTGAGTGTACTATTCCTTTAAAAATCTTAAGTTGTTAATTAATCAGTCCCATAGATTGAGCTCAAGACAATACTGAAATTGTAAAAACTAAATGGATATGAGCAACTAAATCACATATCATTTATACAATAAATGTTATAGTAAATATATTTTACAACTGTTAATAAATAAATCTTATTCAGGCTCTACGTCATAAGCTTAAGAGAAATTAATGGAACCATTTTTAGCAATGTTTCAGATACGATTCGAATATTTTCGAACACGCTGTTGATAACAGAACATTATAGATTAAAAGCCAAACAAATGCCGTAGCGCTGCTTCAATGGGCTTTCCCTTGGCCAGGGTTGCCGCCTTATCAGTGCAACGGACTCCAGTCAACTCTGGCCCAAGTGCGTGTTGGCAGTTGGCCCCAAAGTTGTGGGCCGCAAAATGCGCCGAAGCCCGTAAAGAGCTGGAGGGCGAAAACCGCAATGTTGAACCCTGAAAACGCCGAAGGACTGCAACAAATGGGTCAGGCCGGAAGCAGGGATTGTGTACGGGCTGAAGGGAGGGGAGAGGCAGCGGGGGCAGGGGGAGTGGCTGAAGCTCTGCCACATCAGCGGCTGCCTGATCTGTGTAAAAATATTAGTTCTGTCAAAATAAATTTCTTTGAGTAATGTAATCCCATTTTGCGGTCTTGACACACACACACACGCAATTCTTTAAAATGCTGTCGGTCCAGGCAACTCGACCGCTTCACCCTTGACAAAGAATCAAAAAAAAAAAAAAAAAGAAGGCAGTGCCACGCCTACACATTCTTCACGTGCTGCCCCCCAGACGCTATCCCCAACCGCCCTCACACATCGCATCAAGCCGAATATGAATGCGATAAATCTGTTCGTGATTGTTTTTGCTGTCGCACATGTTGTGGGTCGCCCTGCCTTCCCCTGCCCCCTCCTCTGCGGCCCCTCCCCTGCCCGTTTCCTGTCCGGGCATACGTCTGAGGCCCACGGTCTACGTCAAGGTGTCCAATACTGGCGGAGTGCGTAAAAAATGCCAACGGAATTCGCTAATCCAGCCAAGAAGCTGCCTGATGATGGAGTTGCTGTGTATGGGCTGTGGGTGGGCATGGCTACACTCATTTCTCACTAACAACAAAAATGCTGAAATCGAGAAAGAAAATTATAGATAGATAAATGTGAATTAAATTGGCAGTATTGTAACTGGTATTTTCATTCTCATTTCCAGAACAATCTGTTTTATCTTCTTTCCAGATTTTTTTAATTCTCCTAAATTTCCCTAAATACTAGTTTACAAATTTTTGATTTGTTTAAGATATATATTTTTATATCTTGAATAATTCGTTAAGATTGCAAATTTTCATTATTATTTTATTTAGATTTTTTATTAATTTCTAATTTGAGTTGATGCGAATTTTGGATATAAATTTTTCTCTCTGTGTATGGGCATGGCTGGGGTTTGTGCAGTTCAGCTGTCCTTTATTACACTATTCCGGCTAGGCTGGAGCACGGGTAACGATTACGCACACATGTACAAATTTCACACACACACACACACACGCACGCACACACACACACACACGCACACACACTCCGCAGGCGAGCCTATGAGCAGGTGGGTGAGGGTGTGGGTGGCGCCTGCTGATGATGACAATGTGTTCTGACAGCTTTGTGGTTGTGATTGCAAAAAATGAGAGACGATGACGAGAAAAGCACAAGAAATTGCAAATTTTTTGACACACACACACAAACACACACACACACACACGCATTACATATGCATGCGTATTAGTATGTAGAATAAAAAAAAACCGAAATTGTGTAATGTAATATAGTCAAATGTAGAAAGACTGAACGTGTCTTTTGACGTTGACGCAGCTGCGTGTAAGCGAGTATGTGTGTGTGTGCGTGTGTGTGCGTGTGTGTGTGTGTGTGTGTGTCTTGCATGTGTGGGTGTGGGGTTACTTCAGAAAGTTGAGTTGTGATTCGAGAACAAACATTGATGAGGCCAAATTTCTGTGATTCGTCATCTAAATAGGTTTTATTCAAAGCACTCACAAACACACACATACACACACCCTGCCCCTCCCCCTTCCCACCAACACACACACAAAATGTACACTGATATAAAATTACAACGCATTACATGCACAATCACACACAGACAGCCATTGCAATTGCTGCCAGCTGCCACAGAACTTAAAATACATTAGTAAAAGTTTAAAATAAATACACAGAAAACAAATACTTAAGATTAATAAATAAATAAATAATAAATAATAAACAATTCGACTCATCAATATCTTTGCAATTTCTGCATAAATTAACCACAAACTTGGGGCCAATGAAATGATGTAGAAGTTACATCACTGACAGCCGGAAGTGCATATTTATCGGGCTGCGAGCTTGCCCCGCGTTAATGAGTTCCGGCGTGCGACACCTGGGAAAACCGACAATTTCCTCACTCAGGGAGGCGTCACAATAAGCTTTTCGTAGTCGTTGGGATAGCCGACACAAACATAGACACCGCCAGCTCTAGAAACCAATGGGTCCATGTGAGGAAAAACCCCAATGGGTTTAGTAAAAACTACATCTAAACTTAAATATAACTCTGTATAGGATATTCAAAATTGCTCCGAAATACGAATCATTTCTGGCGACTAGAACTGCATTAATTTTCATATGAATCATTAACGTATTTATTTCGATCCAATAATTATTATATTAGGGGTTAAGCAGCAATTACGCATATTTTAAACAAAGTAGAAAGATTGATTTCAAAAATCAAAATACATTTTATTTTTCAAAAATAAGCATACATTTTTTAGACCCTTTACTTTAAAAAAGTAAAAAGGGTCTATTAGTTTAGTGCAAAGAGGAAATGTGTGTAACACCCAGAAGGAGGCGTGGCACACCCCATAAAGTATATATATTCTTGATCAGGACGACAAGACGAGTCGATATAGCCATGTCCGTCTGTCCGTCTGTCTGTCTGTCTGTCTGTCCGTCTGTCTGTCTGTCTGTATGAACACCTAGATCTCAGCAACTATAAGAGCTAGAGACACCATATTCGGTAATTAGGTTTCCCTATTCAGTAAGCGGCACGAGTTTGTATTAGATTTTGGATACCTCCCCCCCTTCCCCCGAAAACCGCAAAAAGCTGCTGTAGCCATAGCTTTAAAACTATTGAATGTTGTAATTTGGTATTTATACTAGCATCTATGACAATTCTCTATTCTGAAAAGCGCATGTGAATTTTGTTAATAAACGATCTAGGTATAAGCTACGCAATTGGTAGCGCAGCCCAGCAGTGCAGCAGCGCAGCGCAGCTGGCGCACGTAAAATGGAAGAAGAAGAAGTACTGCTGATAAGCTTAGAGTGACAGTTTTATAAAATTGTATATAAAATAAAAGGCACAGGGTATTCTACAGTCGGGCCCGTCCGACTGATCTGCCCCGTCCGACTGATCTACCCCGTCCGACTGATCTGCCCTGTCCAAATTTTTTTCATATGAATCATTAACGTATTTATTTCGATCCAATAATTATTATATTAGGGGCTAAGCAGCAATTACGCATATTTTAAACAAAGTAGAAAAATTGATTTCAAAAATCAAAATACATTTTATTTTTCAAAAAAGCATACATTTTTTAAACATGTAATTTTTCCATAAACTATAAACATTTTTAGAGTTTTTTATTTCGTATACTCTATCAATAGACATGACCGGTTCGAAACTTTCCATTAATTTCATTAATATTGGTCGCATAGTTCGTCTGTTATAGGCGTCTAACCAATAGTGTAAAACTAACTTTACTATATAAAATTCAGTTGATATTTCTGTAGTATCTTTTAGGAAGGGAACAAATTACACTGCTCAAAAACCCTTACAAAAAATACTTGTTTAGTGTATTTTGCATCGCTAAGTTTAAAAATGGACACACAAAAATTATTGGAATATCGCTTCTTCAGGTTCTTTCGATTTTTCGTACTGTCATAAAAAAGGGTATAAACTGTCATATCATCTGATTCAACTTGAATATCATTTCAAATGGTTATAAATATAAGATATACCTATATTGTATAACTTTATTGCAAGCTGATTCCATGTATCGTTATCACATCTGAAAGTCGTTCGTTTGTCCCAAAATTGACATGAATTTATGGCAAATTGAATTATATTACATAAAACAATACATATAACAATAACCTAATATAAATTTATTGAAACCAAATTTATATTAAATTTAAAATAGTATAAAACTTTTAGATCACATTTGGTTGATGTTCAAGATAAGATCCATATAAAACCGATTTCGTTAAACTTGTTTAGGCAAGGTGAAAACTCTTTTAAGCGCAGCAGGAAACTCTACACTTCAACTGAACGATTCAACCGAATCGTTAAACTGAACGTAACTACACTGTGCTGTGTCTTGGCTAAGGCGAATAGGAGAAAAATAAATATTGGTAACAAGGGAAATTTTAAAACTAAAAGCATTTCATTTGGTGAAAGACTTCACTTAAACACATTGGTCTAAGATAAACCTTAGCACACATTATAGCAGATCGAGGTGGAAGTCTTTGCTTATGTTTGACAAAGTTGTCTCGGCTAAACCTATACAGCATGTTTGGAAGGTGGTTGTCTTTGCTAAACCCAATATTGTCTTTGCTGAATACAATATTAGCTTCGTTAAGTCTTACCTTATAATGACAATAAAATTTGACTGTGGATAGCCCTTTTTGAATCTGAAAGTCTTTTTTTAAATAAAAAAAAAGTTTATACTATTAAACGAATAATGAAGTTAGCTTGCATTGAGTTTTTCAATTATCTTGGTATTATCCCGTAGACACCAAAATAGTGGCTAGAAAATTGCAATATCTTTCATAAATATATTGTGGATAAAAATCCAGTTTATTGCACGAACTAACCTAAAAAGGAGGAAGTCTTTGTTGTCAACAAAGTTGTCTCGGCTAAATAAAAACCAGATATTGTATAATAATGGGAAAAATGTCTCGGCTAAAGACAAATGTGCTTCTAAGGTGGTTGTCTTTGCTAATGAAAATATTGTCTACGCTAATTGCAAGAGCTTTCAAATTTCTGAATTTCTTCACTAATATTTATATTTTAATAATAATTAATAAAACAAACTTGCATTCCATTTTTCAATTATATTTATTACCTTGAAGACTACGTAATAGAGGTGAGTAAATCAGGGATATCAAATATTTTTCAATTCAAACCCAGTTTGTTGTATTGGCTAAAACATAAAAACTGGGATGCGAAGGAAGAAACTGTGCTGAATTTATATAATTTTTATTATGATTCATTTGCTTTGCTTACATAATTTTATATTTATAGGAAGGAGCTATATAATTATACTATAATTATTATAATTATTAATTTGCTTTGCTTACATAATTTTATATTTATAGGATGGGAAGGAGTTTTATAATTATACTATAATTATTATAATTATTTATTTGCTTTGCTTACATAATTTTATATTTATAGGATGGGAAGGAGTTACTAAAACTGCACAAGAGAAAAATATAGTTTTAACATCAGTACGGATGCTGGCATAACTGGTGAGGATTCATGGTTGACATCGACTTTCGTCTGAAAAAAGGGGAATATAATGTTGACGTTCGCTTAAGAGTATATTCTACCGTTATTTTTCTTATCCGACGGATCGAGCACTCTTCCCATTGCCTGGGTGTTGAGCATATGGCAGAAGCAAATCCAATCGCAACAAACATGCATTTCAGATGAGAAGTATAGGAATTTTCCCATCTTCATGTCTGGATTTATCTCAAATCGATTGATTCTTGGTCGGGATAGCTTGACTGTAACACAACTAAAATTTATTGGGCTTTTACTGCATGTCAGACCATATTACATTTTCCTGCATCCGCTTTGGCAAACGGAAATTAGTCTGAGTTCAATTTATAGGAAATATTTTGAGTTCAATTTAATCCAAATGTTGTTGACATATAATGCCAAGCACACAGTTTTAAATGACAAAACGTTTGTAGGCAACACTAGCTAGATTATATTTACTATATACAGTAGAATCCGGTTATAACGACGCCGCTTATAGCGTCCGTCCGGTTATTGCGTCGAAAACTCGATGGCTTGGTTGGTCCCCATACAAACTTATATGAAAGGGCCTCCGCTTAGAACGTCTCCGCTTTTAGCGACAAACCGCTTATAACGACGAGATTTTTCACAATTCAACCGGATATTGCGACGTGCCGAACAAAAAAAAAAACTTTAAAGAGGAAAATTTTATTTCTTTAACAATGCTAAAAGAAGCAAACAAAATCATGGATTTTGTGTTTTTTCAATACGAAAAAGAAACAAAATCATGGATTTTGTCTTCCGGATATAACGACGTAAAATCGTCGGTCCCTGGAAAGTCGCTATAACCGGATTCTACTGTATTAAATTTTTTGTTTTGATTAAAAAATTAATTTGTTTTATTTTAAAACCTATTACGAACATGGCATCCATAAAATAAAAAAAAAATAATTTTGTTTGCTCTTTTCGGATAGTGCGTCTGTCGGATATAACGACGTAAAATCGTCGGTCCCTTGAATGTCGCTATAACCGGATTCTACTGTATTCTTATAATTTATTAGAAAATTATTAGACAAAATATATTAAAAATAAATCATTACCGACGATGCAAATCGAAGAAATTTTAAATTATAAAATCATGATGGTTATTCATAGACCGTCGAAAAAGGTTTAAAATGACGTAATGCTTTGTTATGTCTAAAAATTGATTCTAAGTGATTGATTTTGGCATACAAAAATTGCAACAGTAACAATTAATTTATGGTCCAAAAATAAAAAATGATAAATGTAGATTCTGTCTGAAGGGAACAGATTTCCCCTTAAATTTCATCCTCTCAATAAAAATAGACGGCAGGCATTAAGCCCTAACAAATACTCGCCTTTTTCGATAAATTTAATTAATGGAAGAACGTTAAGTGTCTTAGATATTTCGGATTTTAGTTTGGAAATAAGAATTTTGCAATTTTGTAATGAAAAAATATTTAAAAATGTATTTCAGGCTATCTTAAGTGTAACAAATTAAAAAACTTTCGGCATTTTTAGAATTTTAGACACGTCAAATAATTGCAACGGAAACTTTAGGCAATCGATAGAGCCAAATACCGTTATCTCAGCCACCTAATGTCAATCGATCTGCGGAATTTGCTTCTTTTAAACGGAGTAGGCAGGCACTGGAAATCCCAGATTTCAAGAGCACCAGAGGGGGAAGGCGGCAGGAGGAAGGTAGAACATTTCAGGAGTGACAAATATTAATTGGCCGCAATTGATGCAATTAATTATGCAGTCCAAATTGGCTATTTAACCAGGCGCCAGAATATGCGACAATTATGCCTGCAAAACGAGACAGCAATACGTAGAGAGAGAGAGAGAGAGAGAGAGAGAGAGAGAGAGAGAGAGAGAGAGAGATTATATGGCAAGCCCGAAAATAATAACAATGGCGGCAAAGGCAATGAGGATAATGAAGCGCACAACTTCGGAGTGGCGAGGGGGCGGTAGGCGGGAAGCAGGAGGAAGTCGCCTGTTCTGTAAACAGGAAGCGAATCATTTCATTCATTGGCATTCGCATCCTGCGCAAACACGTACTCTGTTCCCCTTTCCTCCCCCGCATCTTCAGTTGGGGGCACGCGTTGTTTGTGGTCGGGATTTGGAGCGCATTCCCGCTTTGGAATGCTCCATTTGACTTTGGCAGCCACAGCGTGGGAACAGCGCCAAGTAGGGACTAAGAAAATGGCGAACGGGACGAGGGAGGAGCAGGAAGACAGAGCAACGCCGTGACAAATAGACGGACGGATGGAGCGGTAATGGCTGCGACGCACAGTGGTTAAATTGGCCTCATTAGCGGCACTCAGTTAATTAATTTCCAAACCATACAAAATATTTTAAATTAAATTTCTTTTCCATAAAACAAATCTTTTTAATAATTAAATATTTTTTTAAAAATGTTGTTTTATTTTATTTTGTCTATTTATATTGAAACAGTCAAACAAAAATAATTGTTTATTGTATAGAATATTACAAAAATTTAAACTAAAAATATTTTATTATTTATTTATTTGATTGTAGTAAAGAATTAAACTCTAGATTACAATAGTGTAGCCAGAGCAAACAAGGCCTTCAGGCTGACTAAAAATAATATTAACCCATAAAATATGGAGCTTAAGAAATATGTTTTCGGTATCATATAAAATATTTATGTTAATTAGAAAATGATAATTAAATGCCGATAGCGAGGCCCTTTTGCCCACTGTGCGATGGTGCCTTGAGGGGTCATTTGATTAAAAGCCCGCTTGATTTGAAAATGATTTCATTAATTCAACGCGTCCACCTTATCTGCTTGGCCCAGTTGCCACATGCTGCCTTTATATACTATATACTACATATTTAATATAGATTTATATATATATACTATATATATAATATAAATATGTTTTGGTTTGGTTTTTATTCACGTAAATTTTTGACATTCAATTATAAGTAAAATTCACTTTGCAGCAAGCACAGCCAGAGGCGCCGTGATAAAACTGTTGCAAGTTCCTGGCTGCGTATTTATATTACACATACATACATGTTATTATATACCCTGTACTGGCTACGGTATGAGGTCTCAATGTTTAAATTACCCAAACACATATTTAAAGCCAAAGCTCTAGCTTTCATGCAAGCTTTTAAAGTTCTAGTTTTGGTTATTTTAATTTTTGATAATCGATTAATTTTGCTTTTTTGCAGAGTATGCTTGCCGTCGAGCACACCCGTCGTTTGACTTGTTTACTCTAGCTTTTTTATCGCATTGTGCCGCTGTATTTTAGTTGCAATCGATGGTGAATCACCAGAATGGCGCTAATTGAACTGACTGAGCCGTAGGCCATAGTCGTTTGAACCGATTGAAACGATTTCATTTTACCTAAAAAAAATACTGCAATAAGAGTTTTAACTTTTTATTAAATAAATAATGAATTTCCTGCATTTGAAATGTAAAGAGACGATCTACCAGCTCTTGCTTTATCTCAAAAGTCTCTTTGAGAGTCGTAAAAAGCACAAGAAATAATTTTAAATTTTAATAAAGTTAATTATAAGCTTAACCAATAAATGTTTAATTTAAATATTTTCCATAAGTATATAATTATTTAAGTTAAAAGCTTGGCAACTATTTACCAAGATATTTGTTTGGAGTTTAGAATATTGACTTCTGCTGGAATATTTTGTATATTTTTAATAAATTTAGGTATAAATAATTATTAATTATAATTGATATCGACTGAGATTTTTCCATTTGTTCCTCAAATCGATTCAGTATATAGATATAGCCTGCTGGGCGTGGATCGAATGGGCAAGAGGTAAACAATAATATCAAGTACTGCCAGCTGCTGTAGTTTATATTATCGTAAGTATTTCATAAATTATTGTGTTACAAATTATTAGAAAAAGCGCAAAGGCAATGGAATAGTTTTATTTTCTTTGTAATAGAATTCGCTGCGATTTGTTGATTTCATTTGCAAATGGCGATGAACTGTGAGCTACAGTGTGCACTCGGCTAAGTGAACTTTAAAAAAACTAAAGGGATCTACAAAGTTATTGCAAATGAGAGCCCACAAGCTATAAATATTCTTGATTAGTGTCGTCCTGACACTGATTTGAACTGTGAATTTGCATTAAGATCGAATAAACAACAGCAAAGATATGCAACAGACAATTTACTTTTCTGGAAGAAGGGGATCTTAACTGATCTGCTTCGTCATTACAGGGGTTATTTTGAAATAACATTATTATTATTATTTTTATTATTATATAATTGAATTCAATTATTGTTTATTGTGATAAAATTGTGCTCAGTTGCATTGTTCACTCATTGAGAGCAAGTGTTCACTAGACCGAGCGTTCACTGCACTCGCAAGTAGTACGTACTCTATCATAAATTTGTTTAGAAATTTGTTTAGTTCTCGATGTTCATATACGAAACGCTTTTGTTTGTGCAAATTGATCTGGCAACAATCGAGCCTATTGATGGCCCTAGTGTGTGTGAGTGTGTGTGAGTGTGTGTGAGTGTGTGAGTCTGTGTGAGTGTGTGTTTGCTGTGATTTAACTGCCAGCTGCTCATTTGTGATCATAATCGTCTGGCAACGTTGGCCCCGCACTCATTACATCCTAAATGCGGGTACTCGTTGGACACGCATCCCCATCCATTTTCTGGAGCTGCCAAACTGGCAACAGGGCTAATTAATTTTCCCGCTGCGTGACTGGCATGACCAAAGCGTTGACTTTTCCACGGTGCACAGTGGGCGGCTCAAGTGTGTGTGTGTGAGTGTGTGTGAGTGAATGTGTGTGTGTGTGTGTGGTCCCCAGTTCAATGCATATGGTTGGCACTTGCGAATACACTCAGTGGAGGCAGCGTTTGAGTAATGATTAAATACTCGTTTGATAAGTCAAGGATAGCTCCACTACTTGCCAACGCTGCTGCTAAATACGCTTTTTTCCCACCAGATTTGGCTTTTTTTGATGAGCATTCCTTAGAAATCAGAAATAGCAGAAGCAGAAATATTTGGTTTTTTTTTTTAATTAATTCAACTTCTTGTCAGCTTTTTCTTTAATTTTACAAAATTAATGCTAATAATGAAGAAACTTAATTTAATAAATCAGTTAATTTTATTTAAACAAATTAGATTTTGTATTATAATATATAATTTATAGGTTTATACACTTGTAGCATTAGGAATACATATCTTAAATATGTAAATAAATATGATAATAAAACATTATAGGTCTGTTGTAAATATTTTAATTGATATTTGTCCATAACACCTTCAATTTAATTTTAATTTAAATTTAATTGAGTAAATCTTGGCTGTTTTTGACATTTATTGCCAATTTTGGATTAGCTTGTTTTTTGGAAATACATTGGCAGCACTGGTTGCCACTCGTCCACTCTCTAGCTCCATCGCTCTTTCTCCTACTTTCTCCCCCTTTCTCGCTTATAAACTGCTGTGGCTTATCGTTTAGTTGGATCAATTGAAGCTGCAACTGCGAGTGGCTTAATACTCATTAGAAGTGTCGATTTGAGTGGGGTAGCAGGAGAGAGAGAGAGAGGTCAGGGGAAGAAAGTGAGGAGAAAGAGAAGAGAAAGAGACGAGACTTCCTCCCTGAAAGTCTGTGTATGTGATTTAGCTCAAGGGCCTGCTAGTTACAAGCCTTCAGCTAACTTATGCACACACAGACAAAGACAGAGGCGAAAAGAGACAGAGACAGAAAGAGAGAGAGAGAGAGAGAGAAAGAGAGAGAGAGAGAGAGCCATAACTAATGCGCTTTTCAGGATAGTTAAAGATAATGGTAGAGGGCATATATTCTGAATTACAACGTTCTATGTTCAATATTACGCTTGTTATTCGGGGTTTAGTGATTAGGGCGCAAAAGGGGCGTGGCATACAACATTTGAATTAAACTTTGCGTATGTTACACAACTAAGAAGAAGCATTGCTCCTGCACTTTGTATGCTATTTTATAAATATTATTATAATTTGTTTTTCATTATTAAACTTTTTATTGATTTTTTGATAATTTTGGGTATCTTCTCTCTCCATCTCTCTTTCTCTCTCTCTCTCTCTCTCTCCCTCTCTCTCTCTCTCTCTCTCTCGCTCTCCATGCTTAATTTACAGAAACTTATTTTCACTTGATATGAATTTATGATTAAAGGCCTGTAAATTGCTAGCGTTTGCACGATTTGTAAGCATAAACATTTAAAGTACTCTGATTTGTTTTAATAAAAGCTAAAATTAATTTAATTAAAACTTTGAAAACTCTCTGAAAAGTTGCCAAAAACATTTTGCATTTTAAAAGGATAAATAAGCAAATACATTTTAATTTTAAATGCAATTAATAAAAGAATACCCAGGCCAACCCGAAACAGAACCAAGCGATGGAAGGCCAGAAGCCCTGCTGTTTCCAAACTAAAAGAATTTCCAAAAGAATTTGTCGGGCTTACAGAGCAGCTTTAAACTAGTTGTAGTCTGGAGTGTAGTAGGGGCACTACGAGTAAGATATGGCCCAGTTCATTAGCTTAATAAATACACACGCACATGAGAGTACTTACATTTGCGTATAGTATATCCTAAGCCCAGACCGAAGGCAGTAACAGTAACAATAACATAAATAAACAAGCTTTAAATTTAGTCAAAAAAGAAGGGAAATAAAAGAAAACTTCATCAACTGGCAACAAGAACAACAAACACAAGCACATACACCCGGAGAAATAAAGTATAAAGATTAAATAATAATAAATAATAACGAAAAAATTCGTTTCACAAATTAAAGATTCAAAATGAATCTTGTTTTGTTCTAAAATTTAAGTGTAAATAGAAATGGAATTCAGTTTAATCAAGGCAAAATACGAAATTAAGATAAAATAAACTGCAAAAAATTATTAAGTTGATTTCAGATTGCAACTTAATTTAATCATAAAAGTTCATGGGAATAAAAACAATAAAAATAATATGATTTAAGTATTTCGTTTTTGTATCAAGAGTTTTTTTTTTGGCTCATTAAACTTTTGACACTGAAAATTCTTGATTCAAGTGCGAAAGCTATTGATGTTTCTCTCGGTGTAGTCGCTGCGGCTACAGCTGAAGCTCAAGGTGACTAAAGTAGAGCAAAAACTTATTACTGTATGTGTGTGTATGTGTGTGTGTTTGTCTGTATGTGTGTGTGTGTGTGTTGGCAGCTTATTAAGTTAACAAAAGCAACGGGCAACAGGCAAAAAATACTGTTAAAACTCAAGGATAAACCCCATAAATAGCCACAGTTAACACTGTGGGGCGTCGCTCTTGCACAGTGGGCCAAGAGCATCGTGGTCAAAAGAGACTTTTCCAGAATTCAATTTTCACTTTGAATAAATTTACGATTATTTCTAATATTTTATATTTATTATATATTTAAAATTTTTGTTTGTGTATTGTTATATAATTTTTAAATATTATTTGCAGCTATTTAGTCTATATTTTATATTGCAGATTTAATCATTTCTGGTAAAACTTACCAAGGTGGGAGTACTTATTTGATATTCCATTTTTATTATTTTATGTACATCTCAGCTAAAGGTGCTATCTCAGTTTTATATATCTTTAATGCATGAAAATTCAAATAATATGCAACTAAATTGCAAGTCACTTTGAGCGCTTTTCTACGTTTATTATTTATTATTTTTATGTGAGAGTGGTTTGATTAAATGTTCATATGACATAACAATAATTGCATCAACACTCTATGCAAACATTAAGTTAATTAAAGTATCAAATAAGACTTAAAAAATTAATTGATTAAACCAAATTTACTACAAAATAACAAATAGTATATGTAAATAATCATACAAATAATTTTTAATATTTTTTGTAAGGAAAAAATAAAATGTACCTTAAATGCCAAACTCATTCTCTGATATCTATCTACCTAGCTATCTGCACAAATTACTAAATATAAAATGCAATAAAAATATTTGCCTGTAGCTTGTACTACTATAAATAAGAGAAAAGCTAAATTTTCCATGCAACTATTGCCTAGAAAACAGAGATAGGATGGGAAGGCAAACGGGGTACGAGCAGAATGAAATATGATTGTGAGAATCACCAGACGAACGGAAATTTCTCATTACACTTAAGTTTACACGGGTTGCGAAATGACTTTTTTTGTTAATTTCTGGAGGGGCGGTACGGTTTTCCTTTTTTACTTTCCTTTCCGTGTCCATATCTAATTCCCATCTGTAATTTCAGTCATATCTGTCTGGAACTCAAGATAAAGTAGAAGCATAGAGTATGGTGTAAAGTATTTATTATAGCAGTTACAAAATATGTATATTATACAGACTTTATTAATAACTTATGACATAATATTATTTACAATATTTAAGTTTGAAAGTGACGATATTTGTGTGCAATTGAACAAGCATTTCCTGTTTTGCTTTGTTTGATTTGCTTTGTTGATCATTTACTGTATTCTCTATCGTTTCATTGCCCCCTCCAAACATTAGATCATGCACTGGAGATGGAGACACTTACAACCCCTTTAAAGCGTAATACCCTATAAATAAGTCTATACAAATGCTCAAAGTTTCTATAATATATGTTTATGTTGCTCAGTTGATGGGCTTTGGTGTTGGTGTTGGTGTCGCTGAATTGCATGTGTATTAGTGATTATTAGTATTATCTCTCTTTTGTGTGTGAGAGAGAGAGCGAGAGAGAGAGAGAGAGAGAGAGAACTTCAGCGTTGCCAATCGAGTTTGAGAATTGTATCTATGCTTATCACAAATCTGTTCAACTTATCTCAATAGACCCTATTTTTCCTACTCAAGCACAGGGTCTAAGTATATATTTTGTTTTAAATTAATTTAATTTAATTTAAAGATATAATTGTTATTATTTTGGCATATTTGCTTAAATTTATATTTATTTTAATATGTATATATTTTTAGATATTTTGTAATTTAATTCTGACTAATTCTGGCAACTCTGCTCGCTTGTGCAAATGACAAGATGGGGTTATTGGCCTGCAACCAGCGTTGCCAGTAATAGCCGGAATTAAATTACAAAATATAAGTAACCCTTTTTCAATGGTACAGGGTATACAAATCAAGCATATGTTTATGCAACAACTTATATAAAAATTAGAAAGTAAAATAACAATTGCATCAAAATAAACTATTACAATTAAATTTGAATATAGTTTTAAATAGCTTAGTGATAAGCATAGAGTTCTGAAACTAGCTGGCAACGCTGTTTGAAACATCTGCTCAGAATTATTGGAGTCTGCTCTCTGTTCTCTATTTTCTATTCTCCACTCTCCATTCTCCGTTCTTCGTTCTCCTCTTACGTTTGGCGCTTCTCTTTGTAGAGCTGTTGAATGTTGTGGTTACTTAACACCTCGGCGTGAGCTTTTATCGAGAATACCAGAGCATTACAATGATGATGATACAATAGCTCTCGCGCTCTTTGTCTCTCAATGATAAACCGCCTGGCTGACCGAGTTCTTTTCAGTGGCGTTGTTCTTGCCTTTATCGGCTCTTTGATAAGTTAATCGGACAACGGCACACACACAATACACAAAACACAATACACAATACACAATAGTAATCCGGCGATTTGTTGTTGTGACTTTTGACTCAACTAGCACGCACTTTTGGAGGAAGGGCTTTAGGCCGTTTGGGTCGAAACATCGCGCTGGCGACTGCGTCTATAGCTGGCATAGGCCTGCAGGGCGTTGATGCTGAAGATGGCGAGGCCGAAGAACTGCAAAGCGAAACAGATAAACATTAAATCAAAGCAGAGCATAATTAAAATTAATTAAATTAGGGTATCATTCAATAAGCCATGTGGAGGTCGAAAAATAATTCTATAAAAGTACCAAAGGGTCTATTAAGTTAAGGAGGCGTGGTGGAACCCACAAAGTATATAGATATATTGTTGATATAGATATAAACATCTAGATCTCGCAAACTATAAGATCTAGGCACACCATTTTCGGCATGTAGGTTATCCTATAATGATGATCAGCTCTTTTAGATTTTTGATATCACGCCCCCTTCCCACAATAACCGCTAATGTGCAATAGCGACCTGCATGAATGTATTCATTTCAAATTCCATGGTACTGTACAGTAGTATTGAGTTGTCCAAAATACTGGACTTATTTGTGACTGTACAGTATATTCTACAAGTTAGTTCTCACTAACAGTGAGTGACACTAATAATTATACTCATAATAAAAATGAATACATTCATGCAGGTCTCTAATGTGCATACATCCACAGCTTGCCTTTGTGTCGGTGCCATCCGACTGTAGCCTTCCAGCCGACATATCAGCTGTTTCAAGAATTTGATATATTCTTTCAATATTTCTACAAATCAAAGCAATTTAAGCTTCATTCAAGCACTTCAACAAAAAGAAACAAGCAAACAAGTGAGCGTGACATTCAATATTTGAAATAAACCCGATCTATGTAAGGTGTATAGCTATTTACATATCAAATTTGGCATCTCTAGGTATGATATTTGCTGATATCGATACGTTTATACAAACAGACAAATAGTACGAGCCAGATGGACTAAATTCGTCATTGTGATGAAAAATATATACAATTTATGAACTTGGAAAATTCAGAATAATTCTTTCTACAAAATAAAGCTTTCAAATAAATAATGAATTCTTCAAGAATTAAATTTAAATCGGAACATAGTCATTTAAATAGGTTCAATTACGTCAAAATCGAGATAGGTTGAAATTAAGTGCAGGGAATAATTAAATTGAGCACGAGGCGTATCGCAGATATATCTTTGAAGTTCAGGCAAATGTAGATAAGGATTTTAAGAACGCTATAAAATTGGAATAAAATTTTCGTTTATGGATCAAGAATTTTCGGGTTCGTTGAATTTTTGACACCGGAAATCCTCAATGCAAATACGAAAACTCTTGAGTTTTCACTCAGTATGGAATCTGTCACGCCTTTTTCTGTCTGTAACATTTGCACAAGCTTATCATACCCATTTTTAGCCAATTTCAGTGGATGCAGGGTATTTCTAAGCATATACTTACCGCTGCCGCCGTATAGGCGCCGATGTCCAGGGTCAGCACGAGTCCCGCGGCTACGAAGTGACTGATGGCCAGGGCTGCATGCAGGCAGAGGGACCAGCCCGAGCCGGGATCACAGTTCCAGCCCTGCCCGAGGCGCAGGAAGCGGGCGAGCAGCAGCCCCAGGATGGTCACGAAGCCTAGCAGCACTACGATTATGTAGAAGCAGCCTCGGAAGTTGGTCACCCGCACCGAGCTGCACACGATGCAGAGGAAACCGATGAAGCCGCAGAGCTGAAAGTGGTCAGTGGTTAGGATAGTGTTGAAATAAATATCGATATCCGATAGCCTTATCAATATTTCCGATATTTTGGGCTTGTATAGCGATAACATCGATATTGATGCAGCAGTTGCTTTACATTTATTAAATTTTTATAATTGTATTATATTATAGACATTTTAATTTCAACAAAAACATTATTTGAATATCTTTAATATATCAATTTAATTTCATAGAAGAAAATTTTTAAATTATTAAAATATTTAATTTTTACCATCAAAAAAATATTTTAATTTTTTTTGTAACTGATTATTAAGATTTTTTACTATTTAAATTGTTAAATGTGAACTGAGTAATATTTTCAAACATAATTCTTGAATAAATAAAATAACAAAAATTCAATAACAAAAATCTATTTCGATAAGCTCAATCACATTGTCGATGCTTTCGATATCAACTGCTTATCGGTAATATCGGTATTGCAACGTTTTATGAGAGGCGGCGATGGAGTGCGCGTGGGCGTGACACTTACCAGGCAGGTGATCTTGCAGAGACCCTCAATGCTGCGCAAATACTTGCGATCGTGGTCATGGTTAACAGACATCGCGATCGGCGCTTCTCCCCCTCCCGCAGCACACTTCGAACGGTAAACAGCAGCTATAGCAACAGCAACAGTAACAGCAACGGCAACAACAACAGCAACAACAATGACAAGAAATAATGCTCAGTGTACAAAAAAACAAACAAACAAATTCACATTGCGTGCGAGAGCAAACACAAACTGCCACTGACGGCGTTGGAACGACTGAAAAAGCTTAGAACGCTGAAAACCAGCAAGAGTGCAAAACGCCAGAGAGAGAGAGAGAGCGCCTGAGAGCGGGAGAGCACACACGCAAGCGAGGGCAGGCTGAAGCGTTGCCGAAACTCGCTAGTTTCGCAATATGATATACTAAAGAGCTTAAAATACATAAATAAAAAGTCAAATGTAAATACATAAGAATAAATAAATAAAATAATATATATTATGATAAGAGGCTTTAATTAAAATGATTTCAATTGATTTACTTGAAATCGAAATTTAAGATTTGCCTGATAATATATTTTAATATTATCAAGCTGCAAAAGCAAAGCATATTGTAATTCATTTGGATCTGCCACGCCCACTTATACCTGTTACGTACATTTGCAAAAAGTAATTGACCCTGTTTTTACCCATACATCAAAGGGTACAAGGTACAAATATATTTAAATAAATATATAAATATTAATATGTTAAAACCACATAAGTTTTGCATTAATATTACATTAGTATTTTTTTTTAAGTTTTTTTACATTAAAGTGTTAAGTCATATTTGTTTATTTTTTTTATTTATTTCTCGCAGCTATTTACAAAATTATATAATCCATAAAAAATAACGTCAACGCTACGAAACTCTAAGAGCCCCCCTCGCAATTTGAGTGCTGGACAGTCAAGTTGGCCGCGGCTGTTGTTGTTGCTGTTGTTCTCTGCCGCTGTCTCTTTCTGCAGCTATCTCAGTCCGATAAATTAACTGGCAAACTCATCTGCTGAGTGCGTGCTCTTAGCGGGAGGAGCAGTGGGAGGGGCAGCGGGAGGGGCTGCGAGAGAGAGAAAGAGAGAGGGAGAGAGCTTATCGAGCCGGTGACGCTGATCCGCTGCTCTTCGCTCTTCGCTCAATTCAGTCGATGAGCGGCCTTCGCTGCTCAGCATAAACAACAACAAATGATTGCTTACATACAAACAAACATACATACATACATTCATACATACATACATACATACATACATATGTACACATGCTTGAGTGCTCTTGAGCACAAATTGAGCTATTGCGCTCTCTATTTCGTACTTCGTATGCCTTCGAGTGAGTCATTTGCATGGGGCAATGCAACTGCGGGATTGTGATTGTGGCTCTGATTCATGCCACACACTCACACACACTCACACTCACACTCACACACACACTCACGCACCTAAAACAAATGGACAATTCGTTAAGGCTGTGGAAAATATCATGTGTAGACCAGAATGTTTGATTGAAATCACAACGAATATTGAATGCGCTAAAAAATAAAGTAAATAACTGTTAATAATATTATTAATGTGTTTGTTTGTTTTATGAATACAGTTCACATTTTTAACTTGTCTGAATATTATTAAAATAATCTACAGTCTTAGTTTCTTTTTTCATTAATATAATTTAATTGCCAGAAAAAGCTAGATTTGCAATACAAATACTATGCCAACTAGATGTTTTTAATTTTACGCAACATTTTCAAAAATTGATGGTTATAAAATTTGTACTTAGTTCCGAATATTTTAAAATAATATTAAGAAAAAGGGCCGTGACGTCAGAGGCTTCTAAAAACAACGCAGTCGATATCAAAATTTTATGAATGAACCCGCCAGATTATTTAGAAATGTATACGGGACGTATACGTAAGGTTAAAAAAAGCCCATTCACTTTATTTACAAAAAGTGCGAATGAGCAAATGTATTTCAATATTTCAGTTATTATATAAAAAATAAATTATTAAATAATATAACAAAATTAAATTATTATTAATTTTTATAAAATTATCAATGATACCGATCTTTTAATATTTGTATGCATGAGGAATGATAATGATACTAAACTACCCTGTTGTAGGGTATGCTGGGATCCTCTTCATGTCGGCAATTGAGCTACAAACCAGTTGTATTTATTTTAATTGATTCAATTTCGGTGTGTCTGTGATGTGGGAGGGGGGAGGGGGGTTGTGAGGGGATTAGGTTAGGGGGAGAATGCACAATTTTTATGATGTTTCACTCTCAGCGATTCACCCACTGGCTCAAGGTCGCTTCCAAATTGCTACAGAATATTTAGCGCAAGTGTGTGAATGTATATATGTATAAACAGATACCATGTGTGTGTTCTGTCAGATATGGGCAGCCAATCTTTTAGTGCCACGCCCAGTTGCAGCGGGAGCGGAAGTGGCGGACGCATCGAGCTCAACAATAACAGGAAATGTGCCACAAAGTGCGGCAAAGCAACTAAACAAGTGCAAACTGTGTTTAGTTGATGTTCATGTAAGTATGTATAACTTAACAGATGTTTGTGTAAGAATGTATGTATGTATGTGTACAGCAGCATATCGAAATTATTATATCATAAATGCAGCCTTTCGGTGGAATTTCAAACAAGAGACAAACACTTCTCACAGAAGCTATCAAAGAAACAATTTTGTAGGCTTTGGCATACTATATTCATCACATCAATTCCATATTATACAAATAGTATATTGAAAGTTTCATAATAATGAACTTTATTAAGTTGTGACATCTAGAAACTGCGCTATGCACATTCAAAGTTGAATTTTTGTAGTTTTTTTTTTTTATAAAATGTCTTATTTAATTTCAAAGAATAATTTATTTTTAAATATTTATACATAAAAATAATAATAGCTTATACATAATATAATAATAGCTTTTTGTATTGAAATTGTACGAATTATCTTTATATATTTTTTTTGTTAATATCGTCAATATAACAAAGTTTTTCTATAATATGAATCATCTAAATGCATTTTGATAAATGTTTGAGCTCAATTGAAAGCAAAGAATCACTCAAAAAATGAAGTAAATAAAACGTTAAATTCAAATATAATTCTAGGTAAATATATTGTTTTATTTTAAAATATTAAAAGCTTCAAATACACTTGAAGACTCGAAAATGTTTAGAGAAGAAAGAGTTATACAGATACCGTTTTCTGTTTATAAAAGCATAATTTATAATCAGAAATTGGGTGCATATATGATTATTGAAGGAGCAGTCAAAAAAGACTTATATGTGATTGAAAATTCCATAAAATGCTGTGCTTGCAATTTGTCAATTAGTTAATGGCCTCTGCTAACTTTTATTGCAGTTGCGGCTAGTACAAACCTGATTTATGTGATTTACACCAATAAAAACAAATGTTGCAAATTGGAGGCTGCAAATAATTGCAACAACACGCCACAAACAATAACTGCCATTTAGATCAAGCCAAGTGCACTTGTGAAATGCGCTTTGCCACTCTTGCCACATTTAAGCAGTTCTTGTCGAATGTCAGCATTTGGGCCATGCAAATTGGCCTCGCCCAATGTTTTATGCAACAACGCGTGCAGCAAAATGTTGCAGCAAACCGAAATGCTTGCAACGATGCAACTACATAAACATCAGCCATTTACAGCCTGAGCTCCACTCATCGCCACTAAATTAGCCATGCAACAAACGCATCTGCCCCACCAGGACAGCACCACAATTGCCACAGAGACAGAGACAGCAATAGAGAGTGAGAGAGGAGAGAGAGAAGAGAGAGAAAGCTATATTGCGTCAGTGTTGCCAATTTGTCCTCTCCACGCACATATCTGTCCTTTTTAGGCCATGTATTAAAAAAAAGGTAAATGTATATAGGATATATTATATATTATTTATATATTATTTATATATTTATGCTCTCCTATGCTCTTCAAATGTTCGTACCTCCCCTTGCAAATAACCAAAGCATCAACAATTTAGTAAATTGTTTAGGACAGATAGGGGTTTTCTGGTTTTGTTTGAAATAACTTTTAAAATGTAATTATTGCTTTAAATCTAGGACTCTTAATATTGAGTTATCTTTCAAATATTTTAATAAAAAGCAACAAATATTTTGAGGTTCTATTAGGTAAATATAAACAAAAATTGTTCCAATATGGCTTAAACATAGTTTGACCAGATTTTTGGTCCTTTCTGCCCGTTTTCTGTCCTTTTTAATTTGTCATGGCGTTGGCAACACTGTCCTGCTGGTTTAGCTGCTCATACTCTCCCTTTTAGCGGCTGCTTTGTTGGCATTTTGCAATTCACTAAACTATAATTTTTATGATTTATGCACATGGTTGAGCTTGGCTTCTATTCAACACTAAACACAATCCACACACATACACGCATACAGAGGGACAGAATACACACATACACGCACTTTAAGCCCCCCGCTTTCCGTAACATTTAGCAGCTAAATGCAAATTCCCTCTGTTGCCCGCTTCAGCTCTTGGCCCGTCCTTCCGCTGTCGCACGCGTCGTATACGCAACGCATTGATTTGAGGCTGCGCAGGTATTCTGCCCGTGTGTGTGCTGTGTATGTGTGCGTGTGTGTGTGTGTGTGTGTGTGTGTGTGAGTGTGAGTGCATCTAATTAGAAATGCAGTTAACGTAATGGACTATTGCAACGCCAGCGATTTTTCTATCTAATTGACTCGCAGCACGCAGGACGAAAGCGGCAAATTGAGCTGCTTAATGACGAACTAATTCTAGCCGGTTGAACAAACCCAACAGACACCTGTGCAAAACACAATAAGAAGCTGCATTAGTAGTACCTATTTAGGGCTAATATTGATATATTTGGCATACAAATTTAGTACGAACATTTCACTAACAAACTCTTACAATAAACGCAGCATATTAGATGAATGTATAAATGAATCATTTCCATCGGTAGAGCAAAATTAAAATGTATCATAATTTGCAAGCTCTTCTTTACTTTTAGATTTCTTTTATACTCTCTCAATATTAACCGATTATTACTATTATTATTATATATTATTATTATATATTGACCGATATTTTAAAAAGAAAATATCAATGCAAATTGTCACTCAATAATAGCATTATTCAAAACAAAACATGCATAAGAAATGGTCAAAAAAGAACTTTTGTACATTATTTATTTAAATATATTAAATATTCAAGAAAGTTTTATAGGAATTGCTTTACTTATATTTTTACTTATTTAATAAACAGTTAAAAACAAAATTTTTATAAAATCCCTTTTAAAAATATGTTAAAACAATATGCCCATACATTTTATTTTATTTTTTTTTATTTTATATTTTAAGTTTCAGCTTGGCAATTGCTTTAGTTTGAAATTTATTCACAATCATTGTTAGAGTTTGGGCGTTACAAATATTCGGTCACACTGCCACACCTAATGAAAATGCAGCTACAAAAGTATCTCTTTCTTTACGCTTAGCCAAAGTCACACTTAATTTAGGTATTTAAGTCGCTGCTGCTAGAGATTAAACAGTTTTGAATCAGACGGACAGACAGGCAGACAGAGCGACAGACAGCGCGCCATTTTAGAAATACATGCGTTACACGCCCCGCCGCCATCTTTCCAATTTGCATCGCAATGCAAATTCGGGGCGGCAGACGCGATGACAGGTCCAGACTCCGGCGGAGCCGCTGCTGCAACTGACAGGCCCGTTGTTTCGCAGTGGTGCAAAACCACTCAAAATCGCAGGGTCCCCCCGCCACCACCGCTCCCCCCATCACTAGACAGCCTGTTGTCATAATTTCAACGACCTCAACGCAGCTGCCAGGAGAGTCTGACACTTTATCTAAATCGGAATCTGCATCTCTAACTGAAAGCGAAGCCGAAACTGAATCGGATGCTCGGGGTTAAAGCTGAGCGTATTGCGGCGACAATGACTGCCGGATGACTGTGTGAACTTTCGAATTTGCCTATGCTCACGCCTTTCCCGCGTGGCGGTGAATGCCCTACACAGAGGAAATTTAAAAGCCTTCAATTTAACTTGCAACACCCAATTCAGGATACAAACCAGTAAGTACTGGGCAGATCAGTCGGACGGAAGGCTGCAGTCGGACGTATTAGACATTAGGTGATCCTGTACAGCCACTGCCTCACACACTAAGGCAATCGTATGCCTTCTTTTCTACCAAGTCGAGCACATTGTCTGTTGCATATCTTTGCTGTTTTTTTATCCTATCCTATTTACAGCATCGGTGGATTATAAAATAGTCCAGTGCTTTACAATTGTGGCTGTTGTGGTTTGTAGAGGTTAGCGGTGGAAGGGAGGGAGTTATCAAAAAATGTAAAATATACTTGATCTGCTTGCAGCATAGGACAACCTGCATACCAAAAATGGTGTCTCTAGCTCATAGTGTTTGTGAAATATAGGTTCTGATACGGACGGACAGCCAGATGGACAGAGGAAGTACAGGGTCTACAAATAAATTCCTAAGCAATCGTGCTACTTTTTAAAACGCAATATACCAAAAAGTTGTCACATTTTCTATCAGTGTATGTCCAGTATTCAGGATAAGGCCGGAGACAGGGAACTAAACATTTATGCGCCTTATAAATGATTATCGGGCGCAGTCAAGTGACACCGTCATCAATCAACTGGAGGTGCAACAGGGTTGCGTGTATCTCAGCGTGTTTCTATGTTGTATCTGTATCCTCATCTATGTATCTGTATTCCTCATTTAAGTATGTGAAGAGTGCAGTTTTATTGCCACATTCTCAGATACGCAGGCACGTGGTATTTTGAAGAGTTCGCTTCGGATTTCCTAGCGATTTCCATGGCCTGGGGATAATTTATGCTAATGAATTGCCTTCAGTTTTGCTCGATTCCGATTACATTTGCTCCGACTGGCGCGCCATCAATCAATCAATCAATTTCAACGCTGTCTCAAGTGCTTCAGCGGGCAGCTCATTAAAGGCACAATGGCCCACAGCCATGGGCCCGAGCCTCTAATCCCTCTCCTCCCGGTTGGCTTTCTGCTGGCGATATGATATCTGTCAGTGGCAGCAGTCGCAGATAACAACAGTAAAAAGCTAAAAAAAAAAAAACAGCCAGCAAAATTATAATAATCTGAATGAAAGAAACCAAACCAAACCAAACGAAACGTAATAAATACGTTGAATTTCAAGCAAGTTTAATTGGCGTCTGCTGCCGGCCGCCACGCCTACTTTCCGCCCACTAACAAGCTATCTGCACTCAGCAAACCCACTCAGCACGCAACCGAGCAGTCGGATGTTCCCGACTGAGGAATACCCACAAAGAACTGCAAACTCTTTGTATAACTTGAAATATCAAGAATATATATGCATTGTGGGGTCTGCCACGCCCCCTTATAGCTGTGATATGCATTTGCACAAAGTTATTAATTCCACAAAATCGGAACAGGATTTATATATAACTTTTTTCTTCAATATTTTTTTCATTTTATTACCATATTCAAATCAAATTTCAGTTTAGCAGCTCATTTGTTTAATTCCAAATTGCGCCCATAAATTGTCAATATTTTGCTGGGTGTACGGACGCCTTCTGGCCCAGAGTTCTCGTAAGCTTGATGTTTTGCCAGCTCAACGAACCGCGCTGCGTTGGCACATTTTAAAGCAATTTCCCTCCACGTGATTTCTGATCAATTTGCCAACGTGTGTCCTTCCAACTCTCTCCCCCCCCCCATCTTGCTGCCACTTCTCCGGAGACTTGGCGAGTTTACGAGCTCCCCGGCATCGCCCACTTACGTAAGTGGCTTGGCTCTTGGTGTAATAGTTGTCTGGCATTTTGCACGCTTCAGCAGGTAAGCGCAAGCTGCCCCTCGCAAAAGCCATGCCACCAATTGTTTTCACTTCGAAAAGTCACACGTTACACACACACACACGCACACACACACACACGCACAGCATATTCGATTATACGGATATATGTGTGGATGTATGTATGTGTGTGAATACACTCCGTGCATATTTTCAATTTAATACGAAAGCTGTGCAGCCCCCAAATGGCACGTACACCACGTGCCTGCATCCATCGCGAGGGTCGCTTGAAGTATTGATGCGTAAGATAATCTGACGATATTTTCCGATGTTTTTGTTGATATCGATGATATCGATATTAAGCTGATTTTCTATGGCGATCTTTTGAAAACATAGGTTGTTCTTATTTTCTTTACATAGTTAAGACAAAAATTACTTTTATAATCTAAAAATATTGGATTATTTTTGTTAAGGAAAGCATGCTGTTTTTTATGTAGAAATATATCGAGTTAAAAATTTTGAAAATTGTTTTTAAAAATATATTAAAATTAAATAGAAAAAGCTATATAACACTAATAAATCATCTGTAAATAAATGAGAAATTGTACAACAATCGATGCATCAAAGCTTAGAACCGATATTTCAACCCAACATCGACGATTTATTTTCAAAACAACGATTTACGGCAGCATCGATGATTTCACTAAAACTTACAACACTAGATCAAATGTTTTTTTTTTTTTAACTGTAAAACTATTGATTTCATATTGGATACTATTAATGTATTTAAAATTCATCGATTTATTTGTATTTAATTTTCAACACTGATCTTTACTTGGAGTATGTATTTCAATTAAAAAAAAAAAACAAAAAACCTTATTTTAATATAATTATTTTACAAATACGCATTTTTAATAAATATAATTATTGTCGATATATTAGCAGCAATTTGGCAGTTGCACTTGGGAACTTGTTGAAATGACCTCGCTGCTGCTGCAATTGTCTTGGATATCATTTGTAGTTGTTGACTTTGATTTATTTTGTATGTCAATTCCGATTTCGTTCACACTACATTCCATTCAATTCTGGCGCTCAGCAAAGCTGAATGCTACGACACTCGGTGGGCTTTAAGTTGATGCAAGCTAAGTGCAAAAAGTTCCATGTTTTGGCAGCAGCTTTGCCTTCAATCCTATAGCAAGAGAGAGAGAGAGAGAATTATCTCAGTAAGTTATAGATTTGCATGCTGACAAAATCTGCCAAACATTTATAGAGTGGTTCTACCTGTCCGCTATGACACATGTTAGCCTTGGCTCGGACATCCTTGTGCAGCTTGCTGACAAAAGCTTTGTGCTGTGCAATATTAATTCATTGTATTTGCAAACTAACGACAATATCAATAATTCAGGAACAACCTGACAAAAGCCGCATGTGTTGAAAATATATTAATTGGATAGCCTGAATATCGTAATAAACTAAAATAAATCAATGAAATAAATAACAATATTTATTGGAAATGGTAGATTATAATGGGCATTTTTTACAAGCTATGTAAGCTCATTTTGAGTCATTTTGAATGACGCTCATTTGGAGTTTCCACCATGCTGTGACGTTGCTATTTTGGTATTGGATAAACTAATTCGAATAGTTTTACCAATAAGTAGCTGCAATATAGAAATGTTTCCAGCTTTTAATTACTTAATATCTGTATATAGTATTTAAAGAGACATGCCTTGCATAGGTAGCTCTTCAGCTGGGTGTTTTCAACTAATTTAATTACTATTTTTAATCCAGATGAGACTTTGTTTAGGTGCTCGGCAAAATGTAATTGAGTTTTTCAGGGCTGAAGATTGTCATGGATTTCCAAGCATTTGCTTTGAATTGAGCCAGGGTCTTCGTCTATCTGTCTAGCTGTCCCTGAGGTAATCAGCATTTGCTTTTCTTTCGCAGGTGCTGCTGGAGGCGAACTATTGAAATGAGACAGGAAAAAGGCAGCTGGCAGCTTCTGTCAGACTGCAGTTGGTTTAACTGGTGCAGAAAATCAAAGGCGCCTCATCAGTGTCATTAATTTGATTTGTTTGGAGTCTCAGGCAAACAACAACAGCAGCAGCAGCAGCAGCAGCAGCAGCAGCAACTGCAGGAATCAGACAAACAGCAGGAAAGTTTTGCTAAATCAACTTCATGAATAATGCAACATGAAGCACATAAGCACACACACACACACGCACACACACACACATGCACATTAGACTGTGATGACTTAGAGAAGAGACGGTTGAGTTATGTCGCTTATTGCCTAGGACCCAGTGCTGCCAATTTGCTGTTTTTGGCGGGAAGCGCATATTAATAAAGCTGACAAAATGTTAAAAAAAATGCTTAAAGAAAAATTTAAAATTTTCAATGCTTTTCTTTAAAAGTTGAGATCACAATGTCATAAATATTTCAAGTTTTTACCGAAATTTACTTTTACAGATATATATATCTTTAACAGATACAATTCTTTTAAAAATGTGTCTCGATCTGGTTTCCAAATCTGGTTTCCAACTATTCCTTGGTGGCACGGAGATTTCGCTTTTCGAAGTTTTTTGTAGAAATATAGATGGAAAACAAGTACAGTAGAATCCGGTTATAACGACGCCGCTTATAGCGTCCGTCCGGTTATTGCGTCGAAAACTCGATGGCTTGGTTGGTCCCCATACAAACTTATATGAAAGGGCCTCCGCTTAGAACGTCTCCGCTTTTAGCGTCAAACCGCTTATAACGACGAGATTTTTCACAATTCAACCGGATATTGCGACGTGCCGAACAAAAAAAAAAAACTTTAAAGAGGAATATTTGATTTATTTAACAATGCTAAAGGAAGCAACCCAAATCATGGATTTTGTGTTTTTTCAATACGAAAAAGAAACAAAATCATGGATTTTGTCTTCCGGATATAACGACGTAAAATCGTCGGTCCCTTGAAAGTCGCTATAACCGGATTCTACTGTATTAAATTTTTTGTTTTGATTAAAAAATTAATTTGTTTTATTTTAAAACCTATTACGAACATGGCAGCCATAAAATTAAAAAAAATTTTTTTTTGCTTCTTTCGGATAGTGCGTCTTCCGGATATAACGACGTAAAATCATCGGTCCCTTGAATGTCGCTATAACCGGATTCTACTGTACGTGAAAAGCGGTTATATTGTTCTGCTTTGCAGGATAAGCTTCAGGCAGGTCCCTACGAGTTTTCCAATTCTTCAATTGCATAACAATATATGTAAATGTTTTTACTCCAAAGATAACAGTTTTCCTAAAATGTTGAACTATTTAGATGGCGACAAAAAGTATCGAATGCCAAAAAAGAGTTTTAAATTAAGGGTATTTGAGTAAACATCAATCAAAATAATGACAACTGACCTATAATTGTTCTTTATTCAAACATGAGTATAACAAAATTTATGTAAAAGCTGACTAATAGCTTCACTATTTATGTTGTTTTACAATCTTAACTATCAAAGGTTCTGCAAAAATAAGCATATTTGACGGGAAAAAAGCCTAAGACCCTCTCTATGAGTCTTTCTCTCTCTCTCTGGCTCGCTCCCTCTCTATCTCTCTCTCTCTATGACTAGTTCTGCTCGCCTCGTTCCCCCTTGCAATTACGCAATTTATGAAATTACAAAAGCAAAGTAACTTTCGCAACAGAGACACACACACACACACACACACTCTCTCTTTCTCTCTCTCTCTCTCTCTTCCTTTCTCTCTCTCTCTCTCTCTCTCCCATGCACACGCACATGCACACACATGCACAATGCACATAACGGAAATTGCGAGTGAAATATCTATGGCCCCCAGGGCAGAAATGGAGCAGCAGCCACTGTGACAGCAACAACACTGACAATAAAAGCAGCGTAAACGGGATGATGATGATGCTGCTGGCTGTCGTCCGTTAAGATGAGACATTCCCCTATCAGCCCTTCCCTCTCCTCTGTCCCCTCCTCTCCAGGTCCTACTTGTTCTGCAGTGTTGTCAAATCCTTTTTCCCCGTCAAATCTGGACTTTTCGTAGAACATTTGCTAATAAAATAAACGTGGTATATCGGGATATTATTATATGTAGCATAGCCTACTACTTATATATGTATACATCCAAATTAATGTCAAAATAAAAATCTTTAGTTAGTTTTATTATTGGACTGATTTAATTGAAAATAATAGAATTGGTAGTTATTAATCATCTTTACAGATCGTAGAAGACAGAATTTACGTAGTTAGATTTATGTGTCCTAAATTGGTCAATGTATTCTATTTGTGGTCATTGTTCGCGGTAGGGGCGTGGCATCCAAAATTTTAAATAAACTTGTTTAAATAAACTTGTTCTGTGTATGGTATACACCTTTCAAAAATAACCAGTATTAAATATAGTTCTGTCGTCAATATTTTGATCGATATTTGTCTATAAGCCCATTAATTTATATGAAAATAACATCTCTAGCTTAAGAGAGCATATTTTGGTTTTTATGTTGCGGAATCTTTCGATATTGTCTCTTCTATTTCTACTAAACTTTGGAGAGTAGTTTCAGAAAGATACTTTTGAGATTTATGAGATAGTGATGTCAATTTTTTAATTCAAAGTATGGAAATTCTTGTGGTCCTGTTAAATGTTGCAGCTTTATTTCTGTATGCCTCCCGTCAAAACCAGCGGATTTAGCTAAAAATTTGGCAACACTGACTGGAAGGAACAATCAAATTACCAGTTATGCAAACCGAGTATTTTTACTGCAAGTTCATGGCACAGAATGGCAAATCGCATCAAGAGTTATCAATTTGCAATGTGTCGTCCATAGATGCACTTGTTCATTTAGGTATCTCTCTCTCTCTCTCTCTCCCTTACTCACTCCTTCTCTGTAATGTGAGATTTCTCTCCATGTGCTATTTGCTCACCCACTTGTAAATGTAATCAGGAACAGCTGAATGATTTAGACGAGTTGTTTAGTGGGGTGTGCACTAAAAATGGCAAGCTTATTATTATCGAATTAGGGCTGTTTCGTATATCTCCCGTTTATCAGTTCAAGCTGCACAACATTTAAAGTCAGTTTTAAAGTGCATAATCGCAACAGTCAAACAGTTAACAGTCGGACGCAACCGACCGAGTAGAGACTGTACTTGGCCTATAAGTTAATGGACATTTTGAAGCAACAAATCAAACCGAAACCAATTGCGGATTCGGTTTGATTGCCTGATTTACTGTTGGGCGTATGCCGATACTCTTATATCTGCTGTTTTTATAACCTTAACTGACAGTTTATGGTGCAATACTAAAACCCTTTCCACGATAACAGCTCTAAAAACCCTTCTTTATGCCGCCCCTTATCAACAAAACATGGTAAAATGTTCAAGGATTTGAAACTTTACAGGCACACACATAGTTTTATTTCTGCATCTCTTGCCAGCGCCATCTAGCGACACAAACTTGAAACTTTCATGTGTCTCGAACGCCATAAAACGAAACTGGACTGATCATAAATTCAGACTGCAATCCTGCATTGCTGTCATCCACTGCGCGTAGATGGATGCTTAAAACAGTTGCTGGGAAACAAAGTTGCCCCTTTACGTTGTCATAAAAATGTGGCAACACACACTTAGCAACAGCTGCTGCTGGCAGTACCAATAACAGCATCAACAACAGTAACAGCAGCAACTCAATGTCATGTTAAGCGAGCATAAGAAGTGTTGATATTGCCAGATCAATTTAAAGCTGGCCAGAAGCATCGTCATATCAGTTATCGAAATCTCCGCTTTGGTTTATGCTTTTCATATCAATTGCAAGAAGAGGAGCACATCAATCGGATGCACCCGACTGTAGAATGCCGTATAGTTTAAATACTATTTTCTAAAATACTGCCGTGTTTCATTTTTTGTGCTTAATTATTCTATGCAAATCTTTTAAAATGTGGGCTGATCAGTACTTTTAAAATCCATATTTTTTGTGCAAATTGACTTATTTCTAGTTTTTAGTTTTTTGTTTTGTGGCATCTAAGTGAACTTTTGTTTATGCTGTGCCCAATTCAATGTGAATGACAACAACAATTTTTATATTTATATTTTCTTTCAATCCAATTTTAAAAAATTATTATATGTTTTTAATATTAGCAAGATTATTTTATAGATATAAGTGACAACTCATAGAGGGTTTAAATAATTTTTATAACGAGGTTTTAGTTGCTCATAAATTTTTGTATTTCTTTTATTTCGGACATAAACTGATTAAATTGCCAATAAAATATTGAAACAAGAAGTAATTATGAGTTTATTGCCCAGTTTGCAAAAACTGAATCTTGTATTAGATTCTGTGGCTAGCCAAAGTTATGAACTATTTGGAACAACTAAAAGTTGTGAAACTACATAATTGGGGTATTCATTTCGTATTGTTAATAGAAAAAGTTGTGTGTGTATTTTAGCACATTTTGCTCTGAGCTTTATTGCATTTTCTATATCCGTTTTAAGCCACGTGCACACTGAGCTTACGGTCTTTATGGCGTACATAATTTTAGAGTAAGTAAGCTGATAATGAACTTGACGTGGGGCATCAGATGCGTAATGTGCTTTGAATTGAATCTGCAATTGTATTAACATTGTTAGTGACATTAAGTGTCGCAGCAAGAGTTATGCCCTTTCTCTTTTTGCTGCTTTTATGGCAACATAAAAACGCTCAAAATGTTTTATTACTGGATATTTTAGCATACTTTTCAGGGCACACTGAATGAAGCTGAATTGAAAAGCGAATGCGAATGTGAATGGAAATGGAAATGGAAATGGAAATGAGGGAAAACACGTGCTATACACATCTAGAGCTCAATGCAGCTGATCTAAGCCAAAGTCAGCATAATAAAGAAATAGCACAAAGAAGATGGAGCAGAAAACAGAGTTAAAAAGCCGCCTTTCCTCATAATCATAAAAAGCTGCTTAGCTCTGATTTAACTCGGCCAGCGACTCGACACGCGCCGAAAGGCGAGCGCAATTTTTATTACCGCAAGCACATTAAGTAAATAAGCAGATTTCGATGTCTCGACTTATTCTTTACTCACTTTTTTTATTGTCTGACCAGACAACTGGCCGCCGGACAGATGGACAGTTGGACAGTTGGACAGAGGGACAGAGGCACTGCTGCCAAATCAGCTTTTTTCAAGCCAGATCTAGCTGTTTTGAAGAGTATTTGCTAGAAAAATGGCCAAACGGCTGTAAGCGGGAATTCTGGATTTTTTGTTGCTAATAATTCAGTTTTTTGTCAGCTTTTTATACCTTGGCTTGATAACTTTGGTAACAGCGGGAAATGGGCGTGAGAGACACTCAAAGCATAGAGCTAATACAAACATTTTCAAAATGTCGTAAGGTGTATAGATAAAGTTTATTTAAACTCGCCCCTTTACGACCTATTCAATGAAACCCGATGCCAACCCGAATAATAAGCATAGAAGGTTGTTATTCAGAACAACTACTGTCTAATATAATTTTTAGCTAAACTTAAATGTGGACTTCAATTGGTCAATAACAGAATCTTTTAGAGAAACAATATCGTTGGCACTCCCAAAAGCGGTAAATAAAGCTGGCACACACAAAAAAGTAAGAAGTAAAAGCATTGCTGTTTTTTTGTATAAAAAAATATGGCCAACACTTTAATTTGAAGCACATACTTAAGAATACAAGTAACATAGCTGTTTTCTGGATTTATCTGCATTTTTTCTAGCTATTTTTAGCCAACAAATATTTATTTTCGAAAAGAGATTGGCAACACTGGACAGCAGGACAGATGGACATGCACACAGCTGTTGGATGTGTGTGCGTGTTTGATTCTTTGATTGCAGCAAAACGAGATCGTTAAATCAAAACAAGGACTCTGAGCACGTGTTGGCCTATTACCATGATAAATGGCCAAGGACAAGGACACTGAGCCCTAGACACATACACGCATGCACACCCACACCCACACATACAGGACACACACATGTAGGACATGCCGACTAGTCAATACCCTATACTACTGTCAGCCTGATTTTGATTGGCATTTGGCATAATTGTATGTTAATATCGAGGCGTTCAAGTGGCTCAACAGCTGCTCAGCCGTTGCCTGGACAGCGGCTAATATTGAATTTATTTGTAATACAGAAGACCACGCACACACACACACACGCACAGTTAATGACAATGACAATGCAACAACAACAGCTGCTGCTTTGGAGTTGCCAGGTGTTCTGCGGCGATTCGCCCAGATCGCTAAACTTAACAGCTGTTGGGACCCCGCTGTTTCATACCAAAGAGCCTCTGTCTATCACCCAACGATAGTAAGCCGAGACGCAAACCCCATACCCATACCCCGTGGTGCATACTTTTAGGCAGTCCGCTGGAAGTGCATACTCCGGGGCGGCGAATTAGTTGCACGCTAAATCGACCGCAACATGGCATGGAGGGACAAATTACCGGCTGGATATGGCCAACAAGACAAGAGCGTCCTAGAGGCCAGCCTTATGGAATTCGAGCCAGGAAACGAGTCGGAAGCGTTCCTCAGTAGGCCCTCAGTGGGCAGAACACCCCCAAATATTGCGCCCACGGCCCCAAAAGTCCAGCTGCCCCCATTGGCAGTGTCCTCGCCCCTGATATGGCCTGCAAAAACTATGCTGAAGCCACTCACCAACAACAACCCAACGAAGCCCCCGGCTGCTCTGGTGCACATGGGCGTCCGGTTGGAGGAGCTGGCCAAGCTATTCGACGCCCAAAGGCACATCAATGTGCCAATGCGGGACAAAATGATGGACGTGTGTGGGTTCTACGGGGAGCTGACCAAAATCCTCGACGGCCCCTGCGCGACCCGACCACCTACAGATGCTGCATCACAGACCGACCCCATACTGCGCACATATGCTGCGCCGGAAGGGGCCAAACCGCCCCCCAAGTCTGCAACAGCACTCGAGGCTAACACCCCTAAAAGACCCAGGGACGGAAAAGCAGCACAACGTAAAACGCCACCCAAAAAGAGCAAGGTAAAAGAGATTGACGCCACCAACGCAGAGCAACCCCCTCAAATACCCCCACAGGATGCACCCGAATGCGCAAACGTGAATCAGCCTTGGACCACGATCGAGCGAAAAAACGAGAGGCGAAAGCGACCCCGGGCGAGGAACGACGCAATAATCGTTGCCGGCGTCGGGAATTGCTCGTACGCAGATATGCTACGAACCGTGAGGGGCGACCCCAACCTCCAGCACCTCAGTGGCAATGTACAGCAGATCAGGAAGACAGCAAATGGTAGCCTACTACTCCGCTTGGGCAAAACATCTGCAGACACCAAAGGCGAATTGCAGGCTGCGGTCGCGAAGGCTTTGGGCGAGAAGGCCGTAGTGAAGAAGGCGGTAGACACGGCCCAAGTGGAAATTTTAGACCTGGACGAAGTCACAACGAAGGAAGAAGTTCTGCAGGCGGTCAAAGCGAAGCTCGACGACCCCGCAATCGAGCTAGATGCGGTGCGATCACTTAGAACTGTGGGCAGCGGACGACAGATCGCGACCCTGCTCCTACCCATCGCGCAGGCTCGCAAGCTCGCTGAGGAGAAGGTGCGCATCGGATGGGTAGTCTGCCGGGTTAAGGAGGTAACTCAGCCCAAACGCTGCTATAAATGCCTCGAATATGGGCATATCTCAGTTAATTGCACAAGTAACGAGGACCTTCGAGGAGCATGCTTCCGCTGTGGAGCTTCCGGGCACTTAGCAAGGAACTGTGAACGACCAATGAGTTGCCTCCTGTGCCAGCGCAATGGGTTACAGCCAGTAGACCATACCACAGGAGGATATAAGTGTCCGTCCTACCGGAAGGCCGCAAGAGCCATTACATGATTATACAGCTCAACCTCAACCACTGCAGAGCGGCCCAAGCCCTACTTGAACAAACCATAAGAGAGCGAAAGATCAGCGTTGCCCTACTGAGCGAGCCCTACAGAGCCGAACACACGGGTCAATGGATACCAGACATCACTGGGAAATCGTCGATCTGGGTGCTGGACGGTCAATACGGATCAGTCGCTGAACGATTCAGCTACGACCACTTCGCACTGGCCAAAGTCGGCTCCACCTGGTTCTTCTCATGCTACTTGCCGCCAAGCCTCAGCCTACCACAGTTCACAGCCGCCCTACAGCAACTGGCGTCAGAAGCGAGATCGCGGAAGCCAGCTGTAATTGCGGGGGACTTCAACGCATGGGCAGTAGAGTGGGGCTCCGAGTCTACCAACCATAGAGGCCAGATCCTGCTCGAGTCTTTCGCATCCCTGGACGTAAAGTTGCTGAACACGGGCACCCAGTTCACTTATATGAAAGCAGGGGTAGGCTCAATCATCGACCTGACCTTCGCCAGTCCCTCCTTGGCCAGATCATCTTCATGGCAGATCTGCGACGACTACACTGCGAGTGATCACCAAGCGATAACATGCGCCTTCGGTATAAGATCCGGGAACGTGCGAGTGCCAGGTAGAGCGGCGTATCGGCCCGATACACTCGACACACGTAAGCTGACATCCTCCCTCGGATCCCTGTCCACACGTGGCACCGCCCAGGCCAGAGCAGATCAGCTAGCAAGCTCACTGCAGCAAGCCTGCGATGCAAGTATGGTACGAAGACATCCATTCAGGCTACACCACACTCCAACATACTGGTGGACGGAGGAAATAAGCGAAGCACGGAAAAGATGCCTTCAAGCCAACAGAAGATACCAAAGAGCGAGGGGCACGCCCAGCTTCGCAGAAAAGCAAATAATGTATAGAGCCGCTAGGGCAGTTTTGAAAAAGGCAATTAAGTCAAGCAAGAGACGCTGCTTCCTAGAGCTGTGCGATACGGCAGATGCGGATCCCTGGGGCAAGGCATACCAAACAATTGTGAAGAAAACCAAGGCCTGGGCAGGCTCCGCCCCAACGGCGCCTTCGAGGATGAGGGAAATCGTGGCATCCCTCTTCCCAGCTGGAAGCATCCTGCCACCCCCTGCCCGCCCCCGCTCACCCACACAGTTTGACGCCATCTCTGCTTCAGAGGTCGTATCTGCTGCCAATACTTTACAGAGCGGCAAATCTCCTGGCCCAGACGGCATACCCAACCGGGCGCTTAAGCTAGTGTTGACACTCCATCCCGAAGCTGTGGCAGAGGTGTTTAACGAATGCCTAACGGAAGAAGTTTTCCCAGACAGATGGAAAGTGCAGCACCTTGTCCTCATCCCGAAACCAGGCAAACCTCCGGATAGCCCGTCATCCTTCAGGCCAATATGCATGCTTGACTCCATCGGCAAAGTATTTGAAAAGCTTATTTGCGCCCGAATCCAAGCAGCCTTAACAGACGCGGGAGATCTGTCACCCTCGCAATATGGCTTTCGAAGAGCAAGGTCCACGGTGGATGCGGTAAAGGAAGTGGTCAACATGGCAACCGCCGCCATCGAAGGGAAGAGGTGGAGAGGTGGAGGAAAAGAATACTGCCTTATCGTTACACTAGACATCAAGAACGCCTTCAACTCTGCGAAATGGCCCCAAATTATCGCCGCATTGGAGCACTTCAGCATCCCTGACTACCTGGTCAACGTCGTGCGCAGCTACTTGAGCAACAGGGTGCTGAAGTACTACACGTCTGAAGGAGAGGAAAGTTACACGATCACGGCAGGAGTTCCACAAGGGTCAGTGCTGGGCCCACTCCTTTGGAACATGATGTACGACGAGGTGCTACGCATCAAACTCCCTGGCAATGCTCGACTAGTGGGCTTCGCGGACGACATTGCACTGGTGACGATCGCAAAAGAGCTAAGGGCAGTGGAAGCAATCAGCAACCGCTGTATCGCCACCATCGCTCAGTGGCTAGAGAACGCCGGACTGCAACTGGCAGCGCACAAATCTGAAGCAGTTCTGGTTAGTAGCCGCAAGAGGGTGGAAACTGCAAGCATCCAGGTCGGCCCAGTGGAAATAACGTCCAAGAGGAGCATCAATTACCTAGGTGTAATCCTTGACACAAGGTTGTGCTTTAAGGAGCACATGATGCACGCCAACAGGAAGGCCGTATCCACTTACAACTCACTCTCACGGCTGATGACCAACCTCCGTGGACCGAAAGAGGTGACCAGACGGCTGCTCATGAGTGTGGTTCGCTCGAGCCTACTGTACGCGTCCCCGATCTGGTCGAAGGCCTTCACAGTGCCTTCCTACTGTCGAAAGATGAAGGCAACGTACAGACTCTGCGCCATTCGGGTCTGTAGCGCGTACAGAACGGTCTCAGACGACGCCGCACTGGTGCTGTCGAGGATGTTGCCTCTGGAGGAGCTCGCAAGGGAAGCTACACAGCTGTACCAAACGGCGGACAAGAGCAGAACGGCACGCAGTGGCCTAAGGCAACAGAGCACGGCAAGATGGCAAGCCAACTGGGACAGCTCGACCAAAGGGCGATGGACGCACCGCCTGATCCCCACCATCGGCGATTGGATAGCCAGGAAGCACGGGCAGCTCCACTTTGGGCTCACACAGCTTCTGACAGGCCACGGGTGCTTTAGAAGCTACCTTATGAGGTTCGGGCACGACGATAGCGACCTTTGCCCAGCGTGCAATCAACCCGAGGACGCACAGCACGTATTCTTTAACTGCGTAAGGTTCGCAGACGGAAGAAGGGCTCTGGAGACGGCATTGAACTCCGCAATTTCTACGGACAACCTGGTGTCCCTCATGCTGGAGAGCAGCTCCAACTGGGAGGCAGTAGGTGCCTATGCAGAGGCGGTCACGGCAGAACTCCGCCGCGCGGAAAGAGAGCGCAGAGTCGCTGGGTAGGCATATTCCTCGGTGTGCGATGCAATGCTCAACGGCCACCCGCACATCGAACGGATTTGCCTCCCTTACACTACACTATTCACTACACACTATCTCTCCTATTCTTTTTGTAAATACTACTTTCTACTACTACTACTTTCTATCTTTACCAATGAAATAAAAAAAAAAAAAAAAAAAAAAAAGTTAATGACAATAGCATATAGCATACACACAGGCACAGAAACAGACAGACACACATACAGAAACACATAGAGACACACGGCTTAGAGCTGTTGTCATACGCGCTTATGAGCTTGACCTTGACATTGTCACTGAAAACGCTGATAAACTAAGCCCTAATCCACTGGCATTATGTACATTCGGCAGACGGACAACTACACACACACACACACACACACACACACACATCGACACTCACACAGACAGACAGATAAAGTGAAACAATTGCGAATACCAGCAGCTTCTCTTTTATATATTTTTTTTTGTTCTTCGCCGCCTTCGCTGCCAACGATAAAGCCAATTTATTTCAGATAGAGCTGCTCATACCCTGTACAAATTATATTGACAATTCACTGGTTAAAAAATACTTATAATAAATTAAAAGTAAATATTATACTGACTCCAGAAATATTGCTTTAAAACTAAATACATTTTTTGGGGCTAATTATTATATAACAATTGCATTTAATGAATTTTTTTATTATTATTTGTATAAAAAACCATACGTAAATTCATTTGTATTCCTAAGTAAAAAACAAATTCGATTCAAAATCTTAAAGAGTTCAGTACAGTAAATACTACACCCCATCTTTAAAAGCTAGATGCTTACAGGGTACAAGTGGAATGTGGAACAAACCAGCGCCAAATAAGAATGCGAAATAAAATCAATTTTCATTGTAATTGGCGTCTTAAAGGTTTAGGCACCGTCCATTTCTATTATTGAACTGCAGCTCAACATTTTCTAAAAATTCACACAGAAACCTAGAGAACAACGCAGGAAAAACTCAAAAGATATAATACTGAAGAACGCAACTGAGTTGGATTTTTAAAGCTGTCAGCACGTGATATGCTGTGCATAACCAGAACAGAAACTCAGTTTATAGCATAATACATTAACCTTTAACATTATGCTGCCGGGCTATAAACAAAACTAACATCAGATATATTGTATGCAGAAGCAGATTGCTTAATATAGTTAGCGTATATAGTACACTCTACAAAATATAGCTCCCAAATGAATGTTTTGATCTAGAATTCACGTACGAATTGGCATACAATCGTTATTGAATTCATTTATAATGTAAATTGTAAAGAAATTAAGATCGAATCTTATTTTACTCTTAAAAGTTTGTGAAAACCATAAAAGAATTTAAAGAACTTGTTTAAATGAAGAAATTCGTTCTTATATCAAAAGTCTTCAAGCTCATTGAGCTTTTGACACCCGAAATTCCTGACAAAATACGAAAACATACAATTTTTCTTTCAGTGTATGCGCTTTTAATGGGCCCCTTAGCTACTGAGAAAATTGTAGCCAACGAACAGTGGTCGGTCACATACAACAAAGAAATGAAAACCGATATCAAAGATTTACGTTTAAAGTAAGTCGATCGCCTCATAAATAAAACTTTTTGAAACGAATGATTTATTTTTAGTTTGACCGAAATGACGCCAATAATTTTTTAATGTTTTATACAGTTTTTATATTATTGATTAAATAGCTATTAAGTATGATTTGAAATGCTTAACACAAAGTATATTCTCATTAATCGTATATCATCTATCATCGGTAAAGCCGATTGATTCCGATGATCATATTTAAAATTATTAATTTTTTATATTATATTATTGATATTATATATTATATTTGTGATATTATATTATATTATTAATATTATTATTCTGTATTTTTTGATAAGCTAAATGTTGAATTATCTTTCAAGTACTAAAATTTATTTAAATTTGCCCCTAATGTTTCTATGGGCGATGTGGCGACTATGTCAAAATATATTTTAAATATAATTATAATTTTTTGGTAAAAATATGATTCACTAGAACTATTTTTGTCGAATACTTCTATAAAATTCCAACCACTGTGCAACGTCGGGCTAGATTTTTATGCGTTTCATTACTTATGGCGCACACTGTGCGCTGGCTGGCGCTATTAGGGTTTTAAGTAGGAAAAAATGCATTTGGTGCGCAGCTTTAGATCCTTCGGCAGACCCATAAAATTGCAACTACCTGTGCACGTTCAGGCCAACTGCAGCTGATTTGGTCTTTAGTGCTGTATTTTGGTTAGCTGCAGGCTTGAAGAGGGGAGAGTGGAGAGACAGATAGATAGAGAGAGAGAGAGAGAGAGGGAGAGAGAGAAGGTGGCATTATTATTGGGCTGCCTGGCTGATGGACCTCAATTCCATTTGCCGGTTGTGCGCAATGCTGAGCGCCGGTCTAAGGCTCCATTGGACGCATTATCCTCGCTTATTGTCGTATATCAAATTTAATGGCAACACTCAGAGTCGGTTTCCTGTGCATGGGTGTCGGGCTTTAATGGCCTTTAAAGTGCCTTTGACGCAGTGTTGCCAATTTTCTATTGAGACAAATAAAGCTGTTTTTGGCGGAAAGCGCATGAAGTTAAATTTACAAATCTGGAAAACAGCTAAGCTAGTCTTAATAACCCTATCGATCCTCAACGATTGAGATCACAATCTTATAAATCTCTTCAGTTTTTCACAACATTTACTTTAATACAAGTTAGACAATTTTTCGCGTTTAATTTAGACAGAAATCTCATTAATTTGTGGCTCGATCTTGTTTCTAAATCTACCAAACCACAGAAATTTTATAATTGAAGGTAAGGCGTCTAGCAATGGGAGATTTTTAATGGTAAAATTTGGCAATGGTCAGATAGTACTATTTGAATGTTGCCTACATTCTCATCAGTGACTTCAGAAACGAAAATTGTCAAATATATGTGAGTAAGTCGTAGGTGGGGTTCGAACCGTTTAAGAGATTTAATTTTCTGAAGTATTTCATTTAAAAAGTCTAGAGAACGAGAATGGAAAATATCTTTACTATTGTGCTGCTTTATGGGATATTCTACAGACAGTAGCATCCGGCTGATCGGCTACGTCTTAACTGGTTTTCAAATTCTTCAATTTCTTAATAATATATGTAACTTTGATTACTCTAAAAATATTAATATATTTATAGCATTTACCAGTTAAATTTGAATACAGATGATATTATTGCGTTAAATAAAAGCGATCAAAATAATACCAACTGTCCCATAATTGTTTCCCATTTCAACCTAACTATTAAAACCAAGCAAGAACTCCCGCTTTAAAAGCCAGATTTGACTAGAAAACAGCGGATTTAGCAACAGTGTTTTGAAGGCACCTACTCTCCCCTCCCCCAATCACGTCTGTCCCTATTCTCTCGCCTCCGCAGACTGCGTTGGCATTGTGTTGACAACCAGACAGCGCCCATATGTCGAGTCGAGACGATTCGCGGAGCATTCGAATATGTATATGTATATGTATATGTATATGTATATGTATATGTATATGTATATGTATATGTATATGTATATGTATATGTATATGCATATGTATGTGTATGTGTATGTGTCTCTCCTATGCCTCTATGCTTGTGGGTGTAGGGACAGGGACAGGAACAGGGATTGTCTTCCCCCCCGTTCATCAATCAACCTTCAAGCTGAAGGCTGCTACAAAACAATCGTTGGGTGAATCAAGACATGCAGTTGAAGAAACAGCTGAGGGATTAAATATGGCGCAAACGCAGCTGTAAATTGTGTTTTAAATTCCAGGTTCATACGCCGATAAAGTTTTAAATGAAGTTGTTTATGAAGTCGCATTGATTAGATTTTCACATCAAACCTATACATAGTAAATTTAACAGTTGCCAACCAAGTGCAGGCAGGAGAAGTTCAATGCCATACCTTTTGATTCTCAAGTAATTTCTGTTCGGCTTCAGCTTCAGCTGTCAACTGTTGGCAGCGCACCCCTCGGGCACATCACATCACATCAAAACAAAATAAAGTAAAAGTACAAGTCAAAAGAAAATGAAAATGAAAATGTAAAATAAAAAAAAAAAAACGAGAATCTTAAAATGAAGTTGTCGCGCATAACAGAATGGAACTGATGCTGCTGCCGCTGCTGTTGCTGCTGATGATGACATGTCGCCCATTGCACAGTGGTTACTGCCAAAGCACACTGGTCCCAAAGTCAACAATTGTTGCAGTAATATACCTTTTTTTAAGAGTTGTGAAAAAAACAATATTTAATATTGTAATTAAATTATTTAAGTATTTTACAAAATTAATAAATAATTATAAATAAAAAAATAATTGGAGGCAAAATATCTCTTGCATAATATAAGCAATTTCAACTTAGTATTTAACTAAATTAAGCAATGGCAATGTCAAAGAAACTAAAACCTAAGCAAAGAAAAACTTAACACAACTTCCAATGGTTAACAGTACGTATGAGCAATGCTGCTGTCTTTGATTACTGTAAATTTGAGTTATGCTAAAAGGCTATAATGGCTTCTATAAATCGGTAAGGAACGCGTGATTCGATTGAATTATAAATCTATCCTATTATTATTTTTCAAAAGTAAAACATTAAAATAAAATAAATTTCTAAATTTTTGGCGATATCACCACCAAACGTGTTTTTGCTCGCGTTTCCATGCAAGCGGAACCACTGTGCATGGCTGTTGTTGGTCTTGCCTCAAAATGTAGTTGAAAATCGAACAATTTTCTGGCAAGTCGGCAAAAATGCTCTTGCATGTCGGGTCGAGCTTGTTTTTCACTTTGCGCGCACTTGTCCTTGGCATGGGCCACGGCCATGGACCACGCAGCGACTGGCATCGAACCAAATCCAGAACCAAATCCAAATCCAAGTCAAACCAAACCAAAGCCGAGGCGAGGCAAGCCGCTCACACGTCAAATTATGCTAATCAGGTAGCTACCAACATGTCTAACACTGCGTAATCGATTGCTGTTCAGATGAAAAACACAGAAAAAAAATGGAAAAATGGGGGGAAAAAATGAAGAGCAAATGAAAAGCGCATGGAAAATGAATTTAATTTGAGCTTCAACTCTCATACAAAAACCATAGACAAGGCCACCAAGCACAGCATAAACACAACTCTGCTGTAAACTCAAAATCCACAATCAAAAACAGCAATACCAAAAACCCAACAAATATTCCAGAATCAGTAACCAGCAGCCAAGCCAAATGTACTATGCAAACTATGCCATGTCCTCAGGGTCAACCGAATGGGATGCTCCAATTTCTGTGATTTAAATAAAAAACCTTGAAAGCCGTAGGTGTTTTCATTTGCAAAAACAGCGGCAAAATTTGTAGGACTATGATAATATGCCTGTGCACATCTATTTAAGAAGTAGCAGAGAGAAATTGTGTATTTATTTATGAAAAATTATTATATCTTGATGATAAACTATTAAAAAAAAACAACTTATTATTTTTGGGTATTATATTAAGGTACCTATTAGGCAAGATACCCTATAGTTGCACCTTGGTAGAAAAAAAATTGATTTATATTGATAATATATAAATTATATTTAACAATAAATTATATGAACAATATATTAATTATATAAATGCACAGCTTCTATATAATATATTATATATGGAGGTATTCTTACCTAAATTCCCATTTCCTGTCTAATAAGTAGCTTTTGACTGCCGGCTGAGCACCAACTGATCAAAGCGGCTTCGAAAGCGCCCTTTATAGCCTTCCGATCGAACGCCCTTTGCAAAATAATGCATAAAAAAACAAACATGGGTGTATTAAGTGAAGATATGTGAATGTTAGGGCCAAAAATTATGTTCTTTATATTAAATGTCAATGCATAAATAAATAAATAAATAGGATATTAATCTTTAGTTTTAAAAACATAAATTAAGAGGATGTTTAAGGAATACAACTGTTTGTATAAAAAACTGTAGCTAAAACGTACATAAAATCAGTAAGGACAGAATAATACAGTCGGGCGTAACCGACAGTAGGGACACTGTTCTAAGGAACATATATGTTTCAATATTACACACATTTCTTATCCTATTGTAATGCAGCTCACAGCATCGAAAAATATTATAATAAAAAATAAATAGTTTATAGAAAATAAATGAGGAGAAACCTAATTTGGGATTCTTATTATCAAGCCCAAAACAAAAGAAACTAAATTGTATTCAATCTCCAGTTTACATGACACATGAAAACTAATGTAATTTAGATTTCCTAGTATGCAAAACGCCTGAGAAACTTTCGTTTTATCTCGCCCAGCATGGTAAATGCAACTGTCTATATATCAAATATAACTTTTCCCATTGCCAGCATACATTTTTCAAACGAAAATTTCCGTTACATTTTCATTTCCGCAAAGCCATAACAATATCAAATTTGTAGTTTTGTATGCGAATTAATTTGATAAACGAAGCACGTGTCGAATGATGTGAAAACGCTGCAAGTAAAAGAGTGATAGAGAGGATAAAAAGCATAGAAAAAGAGAGCGAGAGAGAGAGAGAGAGAGAGAGAGAGTTACATAAACAAAACGCGTAATAAAAGAAAAATTTGTCAGGGGAATTGACTGCAGTGCAATATTTCTATGCAACTGCAGCAGCAACAACTCGATGAACAATAAACCAGAATGGGCGGAGCAGATTAGTAGGTTGCGCCCGACTGTAGCTTACCCTGTACCCTGTATTTCCATTATAATTTAAGAACATAGTGTCTTCCGCACAATATATTTATAATGAGGGTTTAAAATTATATCTAAAATAAAATAAAATAAAATTATATATAAATAAAATAGATAATGTGCGCCCAATTGGCAACAATAAATCATGTTTAAATTCATAATCCTAATTCAATTAGTCGTTCATGCTCATCAGAGAAACTAAACTTTGATAAATCATAGCTCTCTGACTTACAGACCGGTTTGAATGAAAATCACAGAATTGGTAAATATGGACGATCTCTACATTCCATTGAAAATCTATAGTATATTTGCAATCTTTTAGAGGTCAATGTATTCAATGTATTTCATTGTGGTCGGAAGAGGCGTGGCATCCAACATTTGAACTAAACTTGATCTGAGTATTGTATACACCTTACAAAGTTCCGAAAATAGCTGCTCTAGCTTCAAACGTTTTCAAGATATCAGCGTTCATAAGGACGGATACGGCTATATCAAATCAGCTGATAAATATAAATATATATATATATGTGCCCGTTACATATATTAGCACAAAGTTATTAACCCTGTATTTCCCATTTTTCAATTGGGCACAGGGTATAAAAACAAACAACAAAGCATGACAACAAGCTGAAAAAACATCAATTTGCACGAGGCCAAAGCAGATAAAGCATGGAAATGGCATTGCAATGCGTCTGTGGACAGCACTTGACTGGGGTTTCTGGGGGCGTTATGGCTGGTTCGGGAGTGGGCGTGGCAGTGGCACATGCGAGCGGGAGCTCAGTAAATTGACAGTTTCATCAGTTTTGAAGTGTTGCTGCAGCTGCAATAGATGCAGAGTGCCAGATACAGGACAGTTGCAGAGGGCAGAGTACAAAATGTTACATGGTGTCGAAAGTAAATAAAATAAACCAACAGTTTGTAAATAAATTTCAAGTCCTCGAGCTTAACAACTGTGCATTCTGCTAAAACAAAACAAAATCGTAAAAACTGTAAACGATTTGCCACAGTTGCATAAATGTGTGCTGTGACTTTTAGAGTGAAGTCTGCCCTTAGGCAAATGCATTGATATTATATATTTTTATGTTTGTATATTTTTGTTACAAATAATTTGATAAATACTTAAAAAAATATATATTACATTCAGCTTAAATCCGGCTTATGCATTAATACAAATAAAGCAATCCCATAAGCTGTCTGTGTTGTGGCTCAAGCACACTTCACCCAATGGAGGCTAAACGATGCAGGTATTTTTGTAACAAAAGTTGCAAATTCAAAGAACAACTTAAAAAGTGTACGGTAGTCCCTTCTTGAAGATAAGACAACACTGCGGATTTTGGATACACTTAAATAATATATACTAATAAATTGTCAAAAATATTGGAGTTCAGAAAACTTATATAAACAATTTAATTAACTTATATGTTTATTTTGTTAACAATAACAATTGAAGATATTTTTAAACAGTTTTATACAAAACACATTTATTTACATTATGATTACGAAAATCGTAACAATTAATTTAACAAATTTATTCGAATATATTTGAAAATATTTTTCTATGCATTTTAAATACATATAAAATAATAAATAAATTCTGGCAACAAAAAAAACCATTATAAATATCTTAAATTATTTATTTTTCCTACTATGTTGAGGGTTATACGTGCTACATAAGAAAAAACTGACTTTTTAGCCTTTTTTTGCAGTGCATCTGCGCTGGCCCTTTAAAGTGTGTACTTAAGTGGCTTTAAGTTGTCTGTCTGCACACTTAGCCACCTGAATTGGACGCAAATGGCACTACTTACTTATCTGCTGCAAAGTAGCTCTGTCTCTGCTGCCCATAGAGATATCAGGGCGGGCGAGACAAAACCGTCGTGTGCCAGCGCCTGCAGATATGCAGCAGTTTAAATAGCTTTGCCAACGCTAAAACAACAATGCACAGTGGTCGCACTGGTATGGCAGCATGCTGCAAAAATAGCTATGAAATATTAAGAGAAATCTAAAAAAATATTTTAAATATCTTATTAAAAAATTGACCATATCGGCCCACTATTTCATATAGCTCTCATAGGAACGATCAGGGCAATTTATAATAAATTTCTTTCTATTTTTACAATATTATTTAACTTTAATATTTGGTCATTTGAAAATATACAAATGTACAACAAATAGTAGTAGGAAAATAATTTTGCACGTCCACAAATTTTCTGTTGCATATCTTCGCAGTTATAATTTACAGAAAAATAAAAGTACGCTTCAAATAGCCAATTTATATAAGACGATAATGATGATGATGATGATTCAAACTGCCAAATTTGGATATAGGTTTTTTGACTGCCGTAGCATAGCACCGACCACTGTGCAATGGGCAGAAGATGGCGAAGTAGACGAAGACATTCAGCTGGCGGCGCTGTTTAAAGTTTGCACTTTGGGTAATTATTTAATATAAATAAAGCCCTTGGGGGCACACACACTTGGACTACAAATGGCAGTCATTGTGTGTGTCTCCGACAACGGCCGAGGGGCTAATAGCCCCTACAGCCACGGAGGCTTCCAGTTTAGTGTTATCAACGTCAGCCAATGAATGGCAATAATCACAGCAAACTAGTTGACAAGCCTGCCGACATGCACTCTCCAGCCCCTACAGCCCCTCCACCTCATCAGCCCCTCCATGAGTGCTGAGTAATGATTCAGGCGAAAAGAAATCACGCACGCATATTGCAAAAACAAAAGCCCACACTTAATAAACGGCTGATGGGAGGGAGAGTGTAAGTATCTAACAGCTAATGGGCGGGACATGGGATACGCTCTATAAGGTATGCGCTCTACGGCTTGTATTATAGACCATCCGCCGTACCATGCGACACGTCAACGGCAGCGTCTCGTGCCCCATTTGCAGGCATTTATATGTGTCAGCGTGTCAGGGGCATCATCAATCACTTTTGAGTTATTTGTCAGTTGTGTTTTTTTTTCTTCCCTTCCTCCCTTCCCTTCCTTCCTTTCCTTCCCTTTCCTTCATTTCGTTTCGTTACTGTTCCTGTTCTTGTTTTTGTTTTAACGGGACTCCTCGCTCTCCGGGACTGCTTAAACTCTAGAGCACTTCTAGCTACTCAATCTATAGCTTCAGCTAGGCAACTGACATTTATGAGCTGCCACTGGCCGCAGTTGATGGCCTGGATGGGGGCTCGGTACAAGTACACGCAGAGAAAAATAGGCCTGAAACAACTTGATTTCAGAATTTCCAGTATTATTGAATCAACTTTTCAACAAGTATTTGATGCCTTCATTTCTGACGCACGAACACAACTTAAATAATAAAATATAATAACAAAATATATAGAACCGATTTAATAAAATACAAATTAATCTGAATATATTATTTGTATTTTAAATTTATTTTAAATTTAAAAAGATAAACAAAAATTTGAAATATTTAATTAACATTAAACGCACTTGTTATTGTGATAAATAATTTTAAGTAACTATAATAATTTTAAATAATAATGTATACCAATAAAAACAATATACCTAACAATTTATTATTCAGAATGTGTCGATGTGTTTTATATAGGCGAGCCGGCTACCCGCTACATTACTTGTAATGCAGGAGGTATGCTTGGAGAGCCACCAAGGCAAGCGGGCAAGCGCTGCCTCAGAGCTTATGCACAGAGACCGGTCAATTAGTTCTTTATAGGCGAGCCAGCTACCCGCTGCATTACTTGTAATGCAGGAGGTATGCTTGGAGAGCCACCAAGGAGAGCGGCTAAGCGCTGCCTCAGAGCTTATGCATAGAGAACGGTCGATGTGTTCTTTATAGGCCAGCCTGCTACCCGCTACATTACTTGTAATGCAGGAGGTATGCTTGGAGAGCCACTAAGTCGAGCGGGCAAGCGCTGCCTCAGAGCTTATGCACAGAGACCGGTCAATTAGTTCTTTATAGGCGAGCCGGCTACCCGCTCCATTACTTGTAATGCAGGAGGTATGCTTGGAGAGCCACCAAGGCGAGCGGCTAAGCGCTGCCTCAGAGCTTATGCATAGAGAGCGGTCGATGAGTTCTTTATAGGCGAGCCGGCTACCCGCTGCATTACTTGTAATGCAGAAGGTATGCTTGGAGAGCCACCAAGGAGAGCAGCTAAGCGCTGCCTCAGAGCTTATGCATAGAGAGCGGTCGATGTGTTCTTTATAGGCCAGCCGGCTACCCGCTACATTACTTGTAATGCACGAGGTTACTAGAAGAGCCAGTAAGAAGAGCAGCTAAGCGCTGCCTCAGAGCTTATGCATAGAGAGCGGTCGATGAGTTCTTTATAGGCGAGTCGGCTACCCGCTGCATTACTTGTAATGCAGGAGGTATGCTTGGAGAGCCACCAAGGAGAGCAGCTAAGCGATGCCTCAGAGCTTATGAATTAATAAAATTAATTATATATTATGTATATTTTACAAAACTAAAAAACACCTTAAAATCAGTTAACCATCAAAGAATTTATTAAGGAAACAATATTGCCGGCACAGCAAAAGTAAGAAGAAGCAATGCTGCTGCGCTTTCTGTGATATTTCTTTAAAGTTATCTATTTAAACTACTTTATTTTCTTCCTGTGTAGTAGCTGCTGTAGGGGTGAGGATGTTGGTGTTGGTGCCTCAGTGGTACCTTGAGTGGAAACTGGAAACAGAGCGAAACTCAGCGACATTTGTCTTGCTTAACTGAAGTGCCAGCATATTTGAGTCATCAAACTTGCCTATGGCCTGCTGCCACGCTGCCATGCTGCCACGCCCACTGTCACGCCTTCCTACGTGTGTGTTTTGGGTGTGAGCTGCCCGCAATTGTCATCGATTTCATAGGCATTTTGCTACAGTTTGCCCCAGGGCATGAAATTAAAAAATTATGCAATATATCTGTTGGTTTTGCTTTTAATAGATATAAATATATTTAAGCCTGCATCGCATGTGTGTGTGTGTATGTGTGTGCTTGTGTGTGTGAGTGTGTGTGTGTGTGTGTGTGTGTGTATGTGTGTGTGTGGCAACAAGGACAGCAAAAGACAAACAACCAGATAAATAAATAAAGAAATGTGTAAAACTTTTAAGCATATGCATACACACGCACAAACACCCTAGCACACACACACACACACAGACACACACACACACGCACACACACACACTTTTATACTACCACACCCACATACAACAAGAGCTGAGCTCACACGATGCTTCGCTCTTTGCATATGAAAATGAGTTGGGTTTTTTTAGTAATTTTTTTATACCCTGTGCCCATTTGAAAAATGGAAAAAACAGGGTTAATAACTTTGTGCGAATGTATGTAACAGGCTGAAGGAGGCGTGGCAGACCCCACAAACTATATATATTCTTGATCAGGGAGACAAGCTGAGTCGATTTAGCCCTGTCTGTCTGTCTGTCTGTCTGTCTGTCTGTCTGTATGAACGCTGAGATTTTCTAAACTACAAATGCTAGAGAAGCCGTTTTGGTCTCATTTGAAAGGTGTATACCATACGCAGATCAAGTTTATTTCAAATCTTGAATGCCACGCCCCTGCCGCCCACAATAAATGAAATAAAATACATTCGCCTATTTAAGAGACACTAAGCTATTTACATAAATTCTGTTTCTAGTAGTTGGTAGGTCTATATCATACGCAGATAAGGCTTTTTTCAAATTTTGGATGCCACGCCCCTTTTACGCCTTAATTGAAAAAAACCGAATAACAGGCGTAATATTGAACATAGAATGTTGGTGTTTGGAATATATACTCTCTTTTATTATATTTAACTATCCTTAAAAGCGCATTGAAATCGGTTGATAAACACAGGAGTTATTAGCGAAACAATATTGCAGGCGGCAACTCGCTCGCCCTCTAGCAGCGCGGCCGTTAAAGCTGGCACACATAACAAAGTAAGAAGAAGAATTGCTGCTACGTTTTGTATGACAGTTTTATATAATTATATTTAAAATATAGGGTACAGGGTATTCTACAGTCGTGCCCGTACGACTGATCTGCTCCGCCCATTCTGGTTTCTTGTTCATTTTTTGCTGCTTCCACTTAAGTTTTTTATTACATTTTTTATTATCCCGGTTTATGGTGCTGCGGCCTTTGGCAAATCCAATTAATGTAGCCAAATCGAAAAACTATCAAAACACATTAATGTTAAAAAACTTGACATTTTGATAGGCAGCGTTCAAATTAATTTACGAAATTAAAGAGGAAAATCCAATAGATAAACTTTGGCATAGCTAGCAACTGATACTCTTTATAGTAGAAATAAACAGAAACCACATTAAAAACATGGTTAAAATATGCGCAACTTTTTGTTAATAATTTTAATTATTGTTTACGAATAACGCATATTGTTACACATAATCATTAGAAAAAGCAAAATTGAATCAATAGGCTGAAAAGTTGCAATAAACTTAATCATATTATTTATTTATTTAGTTATTGATTTATATAATGCCAACCAAGCAATTAAAAATAGAGTACATTTATTTATTCATTTACTTTTTATTTATTTAGATATGTTATCCTAATGCTACAAGTATAAAACTTACAAATTATTGCATTAGTCACTATACAAATAAAAATAATAAAAAAAAAAAATTAAATTAGAAAGATTTGAATTTAAATTTAAATGAATATGCAATAAATTAGGTTTATGCTTTGTTTTGGCTTAAAAAATTGATTTACAAATTTGTCATTTGCTTTACAAAAGAGTAGATTAAAATGTATATGTAATCAAAGCTTTAGATTAAGATAAGTGAGAATGTGTTGGAGATACCAGTAGATTAGATGTTTGGCAGATCTGAGAGATCCTGCAAGAGCCAAAGTCCTACAAACCGATTTAGATTTTTCAAATGACCGGGCATGTACAGAAAAAGTGCTAAAGATATTTTCCACATCCTCGCAATTGCTGAAGGGATTAAACCTAGAGAACCCAATCAGACCAGAGTTTGAAGAGCATATAAGGTTCTCTTTGGTAGGGTATACGCTCTGCTTTGGCCCTGTGCAATGGTCAATGTGTGACCTTGGCATTTACAGTTATACGTATGTATTTCTCATTTATCTCATTTAATTTTCACATTTTTTCTGCGTTGACGGTAACTTAATAATCACATGCACTATTTTTTCCCATCAGAAGCTGCCGCGTATAACATTTGTGATTGAACAAATTTTAATCTAGTTTTTGCGCATGCATGAAATTGATTTTACATGGAATTTAACCGACAACTTTAAAGTTATGCGCACAAATTATACAATTTGTGAACTTAAATTCTTGTGACAAAAAGCGACACATTTATCAAAGGCAAATGAGAGCAGATGATATATGACAAAGAGTTCTTTGTGTTCGCTTCTTTGACTCCTTTGAGCGCAATGTCAAGTTGATTGTTATCGATTTCAATGCACGGTTTTTTTGTGTGCGAGTGTGTGACAGTGTTGGGTAATGCCCATTTAATTAGCCTAATGATGCCAGCAACAGTGAAGTTCTTGGCATCTGCCTTGTGTTCACAACTCATTTGCAAGTAATTAAATTTTTGCAGCAATTTGTCAAGCCAGCAACTCGCTGTGGCAAGTGGCAATGGCAAGTGGCAAGTGGAAAGTGGTAAGTGGCAGGTCACAAGTTGCTTAGTCGGGTCACATAAACTTGGCAACTTTTCATTTCAGCTCATTACAAGTTGATGCTGAATCGCAACAACTTTTGGCCCCTTCCACACCTTGACTCCTTTTGGATGCCTCCCGACCTCCCAACCTTCTGCCTCCCACTCCCTACCCCCTACCCCCTCTCCACATTTCTCTTAGCTTTGCAATTTGCTCATCTAATTTCATTTCCGCTGTAGCTGTAGTTTTCGGGCCTTTCTGCAGCAGTAGTGCTTCTAGGAAATTAAATTGCAAACACTATCCGGCTGAAACACTTCACTACGATTCATGGAATGTTTATTTTTTTTTGGCTCTAGCTTGCCTTTGCTAGGGTCACAGACGGCGTCGCGTCGCATCGCATCGTTTTGGCCTTTGACACTTGCCTCAATTTCCGTTCTGCCGGGACATTTTATAATTATGTCTAGGGGGTAGGAGCCAGGGTCGCACCTAGACAGTCGTTATCTCGTTTGCCGCATGCAATGCCGGCAGCGTCTTTCCTGTGTACGTCCTTTTTTTGCTGCTCTGCTGTGTTTGTGATGTGCTCATGTCCTTTAGGCATCATTTAGCCAAATTCAGCATTCAAATAGGTTCCAGGCCTGCCACATAGTTGCGCCCCCCTCGACCAGTTCAAACACACCCCGTGACCTTCAAAAACTACATGCAAAATTGTTGAACAAGTTCATTAACAAGGCCACACAGGCCATAAGGCAGCCGAGGCAGTTGCGGGTTGTCTCCAACACTGAACAGATTCACTAAAGCAAGCACTTTGTTGTCAAGTGTAGACGGAAGTTTTCACTTGTGCACCATGCAAGTTATTTACCCAAAACTGTGCATTGTTTATTCCACTTAGTTTTGATTGCCGAATTTGCAATTTATTTAAAACGCTGCAAGTGCATTTAAAAGTTCATTTCATAATATTCAGACTCTTAATTGTTAACTAACCCATATTATTTAATTATTAGAGCATTGTTTTTAAGACCTTGCACAAAGGGGTCTGTTAAGTCAGTGCAAGAATACCAGTAATAAATGAATATTCTTGATCAATTGATTGATTTTTTTCTATTCAATCTACAGAAGCCACAAAACTAAATGCAACACAAAAATACTCAAGACTTTTTAGTAAAAAAGAAAGTTTTTACTATGATTTATTTGGCTGCAGGTTATCTCAACTCTAAAACAAACAACCCTTTTTTTTTCATTTTTTAAATAGGCACAGGGTATAAAAATGGCTTCTCCGCAGACAGGATATTTGTGGGTCAATTCAAGGGCAGTATTTTCCGTTTCTCGTTCTTCTTTTTTAGACTCTGTACTTTAAAAAAGTAAAAGAGTCTATTAGTTTAGTGCAACTGACAGATGTATGTAACAGGCAGAAGGAAGCGTGGTAGACCCCACAAAGTATATATATTCTGACTCAGGACGAAGAGCTGAGTTGATATTGCCATGTCCGTCCGTCCGTCCGTCCGTCTGTCCGTCTGTGTGTCTGTGTGTCTGTCCGTCTGTCTGTATGAACACCTAGATCTCAGCAACTATAAGAGCTAAAGACACCACCTTTCCGGATTTAGGTAGTCAGCTAATGCAAACAGGTCAAGTTTGTTTCAAACTTTTGATATCTCGCCTCCTTCATCCGCGAATCATCAAAAATCTACACCTACCTCAAAAATCTCGAAAACTATAAACGCCACAGCAGCCACAATAATAGAGCTACAGACTTGTAATTTGGCATATACGTAGCCTAAGGTATTCTTCACCGATGATATTAATTTATTTATGATTTGAATGGAAATAGCGAAGATATGCAAGAGACAATTTTTTTCAAAATGCATGTATGTGCCACTGCAGCCACAATAATAAAGCTACAGACTTGTGATTTGAAATGTACGTAGCCTATTGAATTATCCATCGATGCTGTAAATTACATTACAAACGGAGAAGAAACAGCGAAGTTATGCACCAATGAATTGTGTTATAAATGTATGTAAGCGCCACTACAGCCACAGTTTGAAGGCTATCGACTTGGGATTTGGCATGTACGTAGCCTATGGCATTATCCATCAACGCTGTGAATTATATTACCAACGGAAAAGAAACAGTAAAGATAGCGTAGACAGAGAAGCAGCCTAGAGCTTGCAAACTATAAGAGCTAGAAATACCATTTTTTGGTATTTATGTCCTCCTATGCAACCATCAGATCAAGTTAGAATGGGTTTTTTGATAACTCCTCTCATTCCTCCGCTAACCGAAAAACCAATTTAGGAACAGTTTGCAGTTTTAAAGCTCAAGTTTTAAAGCTAAAGATTTGGGATGTGGCATGTACGTAGACTATGACAATTCCCATCGATGATGTGAATTACATTACGATCGAATAAGAAACAGCGAAGAAAACACAAAGTACAGGGTCTCATACAGTCGGTTGCGTCCGACTGTAGCTCCGTCCTTACTGGTTTTTTTTTTGTAATTAATCGCTAATTGGATCATACTCGTATTTTATCGATGAGCGTCAATCGAAATGCAGCAATATTTCTATTAGCATGCAAACATTAACAAATCCTAACTGTTTCAATTTCACTTCGGTTTTCCGCTCGGCAGTATACCCCTAATTAATAACAACTCAATTCAACCAAGCCCTATGCAGAATTAACTTGAGGCGTTGCAGGGTTTGTAATGTATTTAATTAGACATGCCACAAACGGTGTCAATAGATCAAAGTTTGAGCCAATGTTGAGCTGTAGACCAATCGGAACCTCAATCTTGCCACTTGACTCAGTTGCACTGGCTGCACAGCGCATAATGCAATTTACTACCAGATATCAGAGCGGAAAGAGCCTTAAGCAACCAACCCACTCGGTGTGCCAATGCTTCTTCTTCTCTTCGTCCGTCCCTCCGTCCGTCCCACCGTCCGTCCCTCCATCCATCCGCTAGGCCGTCTGTCGAAGCATGTCAGATTCCAAGCGATGTTGCTTGTTGTGGTTGCTGTGCTTTTATCCTGCTTAAGTCGCTCTCTGTGGGCATGCTTTTTTTGTGTGGGTGTGCGTGAGCGTGTGTGTGTGTATGTGAGAGTGTGGGTGTGGGGGTGCCACGCCTAGCTGCAACCACGTGCACGTTGATACGGATTACAATGTTTTCTTTGTGTGCTGCAGCTGACGCTGCTTATGAGTCTGTGGTTGTGTTTTGAGTGTCTGTGAGTGTTTGTGTGTGCGTATGTGTGTATGTGTGTGTGTGTGGGTATGTGTGTGAGCGTGTATACCTGCTGTGTTTACATTGCAGCAGTTTAGAGACTCACCTGCTGAGCTTGCCTACTTTGCTGCGTTTACTAAGCTTGACCAAAAAAAAGCAGCAAAAAATACATGGAAATATTAATTAAGTAGCTGATTGAGTTCTCTGATGAACTATCACATACCCTCTAATAATACTGAGAGTTTTTAATTTATAGCATTAACTTTGGCTATAATGTATAGTTTTTTTTAAATTTAATTATTCCATGTTGCATTTTAAAGTTAAATTTTAATTAAGAGCAATATTCAAGAAATATATTTCAGTTTATTATTTTGCGAGGTTAAAATTGGCATTTAGCTTTTAGATTTAATTTTAAATCTTAAATGTTGTATATCTTTTTTTTTTAGAATTTCCTCAAACAGCCTTTATTATATGTAGTATATATTGATTTGATTTTAATTTCTGACAAAAATTTTAAATAAAATACAATTAATTTTATTCAACTAAATTTATTAAGTCTTGCTTTTGCAAATATGAAATTCTCAAAAAAGTATATATAAATATTTTATTATATTAGATATATTCTTTAACTAGTATTTATATTTCTCAGTTGTCACTTAGTATTCTAGCTCCATAGTTAAAGTTCTTTAAAGATTAGCCTTAATAGCGTGGCTAAGGTCGATAAGCAGATCTATGACTTTCACCAAAATTCCGCTTTGAAGTTACTGTACATCGAGTTGCCTCGTCGGTGCCCTGCCAATCATCTGAAGTGAGGCCTGGCCAGGGTATCGTATGACAACAATGTGCTGCAGCTGCTGGATGTTGCAACAATCTGTTGGCGTCTCCTGTGACCTGTGAACTCTCTGCCGCTGCTGCACTCGGGTCATAAGCACCTCCATCAGCTTGTTACGTAAATATGAGAATTTGCTGCTGCCACTTTGCGCTGCAAATGCAAATTTTGTTTACCCGTGACTGTGGACGGCGAACGGCGAACGGGGCCATAATTAAATTAGAAAACATTAGCAGTTAACTGGACTTTAACAGAATTATAGTGTTGCAAATATTTTGCAGCAACAGCAGCAACAGCAGCAACAGCAGCGGCAGCAGCAGCCACAAAACTCGCATTGTGGGGCAAGAGGACACGAGGTGGCACATGGCGGTTGGCAAGCGTGAAATTAAATGATGGCCACTGTGCACAACTAAACACACACACACACACACACACACACAGGCGAATGGTATATGTACTAGCACACACACCAATATACAATATGGAGATTAGAGCACAGAGTGGCACTTGACACATGCGCCGCGGGTCGCACAATGTGCAGCGAGTATGAAATACTTTACAAAACATTGCAACACTTGCACCATGGCCATATTACAGTACATAAACCAGTGGGCGAGGGCAGCTTCAACAGTTTGCCAGCCATACTCACATTACATCAATTCAATTAAGTCCACAATTAACAACAATTAATTCCCAATTAACTACAAATTATAGCTTTGTTAGTGTTTCTTATCATGCTTTACAAATACGACAATTTTAATTCCTCCTTTAATAAAACATAAAATAAATCTTTAAATTATCAACAGCAATTAAATATGATTCATTGAAGTAATTTTTTGTTAAAATCATTTTTTAAATGTTAAGTAGAAAGGCCGTGGTAAATTTTCATAAGTTTTAAAAGCTTTTCATCCAATCAGAATTTAATTTTATTATATTCTTATTTCTTTCAAATCGGAATATTTCCAATATTTCATTTTTTTAATTAATAGCTTATTTTGCTATTTTGTTTTTTTATTTCTGATTTTAAACACCAAAATATTTAAATATCAGTCAATATGTATATAATTTGTATATTTGCTTTGTATTTTCCAGAATAGTTTAACTTCCCATGTATTGAAATAACAATTTTTTTTTTAAATAATATATAAACTTTTAGACCAGTAAGTACAGATCAGTTGGACTGACGGCTACAGTCGGATGTAACCGATAGTAGTACGAAAACCATCAGCTAAATTCATAGTTTTTCACTTCAAATTGATTCTGGCACCCAGAATCCAAGGGTTCTTTAAACTCCGTCTTTATTAGGCCAACTTTAAAGCAACCCTCGCACGGGTGTAAATTGGCATTGGCTAGCAATGTTAAATCAAATACGCGATCAGTTTTTTGGCAATTCTGCCCATTGTGCCGGCCGCAGTAAGCTTAATGCTGGTTATGGGACTCAAAGTAAAGCCACAAAACCACATGGGCTTCATATGGCTGTGACATTTCTATGTGCATAGCTCGGTGTTGGATTCCTCAGCTACAGGCCTGAGCAGCCGCAGTACCCATTGTGCACACTGTCCCATTGTGCCCACTTTAACCACTGTGCACACACGTTGCCTACTTTTTGTGACGTTTGTCGTCTGTGATGTGGCCTGGTTGTCCACTTATCGACTAAAGTGCCCGGCTTGTTATCGATAAGCGATAAATGCAACTGACGAACCGTTGTCATTGGCAGCACAGCAGGCCAACAAGCACTCGAGTAACAACCGAACACAAGGACATGTGCCAAGTAACTTTTAATGAAAGACTAATTAATTGATAGATGATATTGCCATAGCAGAGAGAGAGAGAGAGAGAGAGAGGCAGGACAGACAGGCAGACAGTCGTAAGTAAAGGACAAATTGACTGAAATTGCATGCATATCTTTGTCAGGGCCACAGATGGTCAGACAATCAAAGCCAGAGGCAAACAATGATACTCGAATACGAATACGAATACGAGTGCGAGTACGAGTATATCCTGTTTTAGTCTTGGGCCAGGCTGGATCTTAGTTTTCATTTCGGGCACAAAGTTTATTGAATTACGCGCATTACACAGCATATACATGCATACTCATCGCAGAGCACACGTTACGCATACACCATGTTGCCCTGACGACAGCCAGTGAGTGGCCAAAGTTTCTTACAAATTACTTGCAACTTCACCACAGCACTCGAAGCCCACAACAATTATTATTATCTACTCGCACATTTGTTACTTGTTACTTGGCATCCCAACAAGCGTAGATTCGTCGATTCGGCATATGCTGATTTAATTAAAACACTTTTCGGTGTTCAACTCAATCAGATTTTGCTGAAGACAAATTGCATTTGAACACAAAGCACGCTTCTTCCTGCCATTTTGAAAGCTTATTCATTGATACTCAAACACCTGCAATCCATGAACTCAACATTATGTCCATAATATTATATTCAACTTTAATTCCTGCCATCACAATCAATCATAGTTTCAATCCCCGCTTTGTTCTAAATCATAGCCTGACTACGAGAGTCAACCTAATGAATATGAATACCAATTTTAACACAAACACAACAGGCCCGCATCATAGCCACGCCCACCCGCCGCCCACATTCATATGCGTTGCTAATTTACGTCGTCCACCAGCATATACATACTACTATTATTAAAGCTAATTACGTTGATTCATAAATTAGAAACACCTTTTGATTGTGTACACTCGTGACAAACGTCCGTCCTCATTCAGTCCGAAGCGGGTTGAGATATATATAAACATATATAGATATGTATGTGTGTGTATATACTATATGCCACACACGCACAGACACATTTGTAACATGCTAATAGCCCACTCACACCTTTGACCTGACCAGCTCCCCTGATGTGTATGACAACCCAGCCATTAGATGAATATAAATAAGCATAGATATGCGGCAGGGAATTGGATAAAAGGTAGGATTAGAAATCGGAATTGGAATAAGGTCGGAAGCAGAAATTGGACATTTAATGGGTATAAGAATATGGTCAAAGTAGAATTGGCTGTAACTAGAAATTTATAGCGAGTATCAATGGGACAGCAAATATACAAATAATAGAGCATAACCATATACCCATGATATGGGTGACAACGGATAATAACTTTGTGCAAATGTATTTATTAGGCAGAAGAATCATACATAACATATGTATATATTCTCGATTACTCGATAACAAGGTAGGTTGGTATAGTCATATCCATTTGTAGAATGCGTATAGATGTAAAACATACGTAGTTAAAGCATATTTAAAATGTTGGGTGTCACACCATCTTTATACCCCAATCGATAAACACCCAATAGCACTGTACAGGATATTCTGAAGTCAGGTGCGTCCGACTGATCAATTACATCTTTTCTGGTTTTAGTAATAAGGGTGGGATTAAAGATAGCTATTGAATCGGATTGGAAATTGGGAGACTATATATCAAATACAAATATATAGTGAGAGGAGTAGAATCAGAAATAGGATTGAGAAAGAGAATCGAAATGCGGTAGAAAAATTCCGGTAAGGAATCGAGAAGAATTTGGAGTATCATAGAAAATAGCAATTGGATAGTAAATACATATATGATACGGATTAGGAAAAGGTATAAAAATAGGCATTAAATATATATATGAAATAGGCAGAGCAAGTGCAGTAGATATGGGAAATGTGAGAGTAAAAAATGAGGAATAAAAAGTGGTATAAGAATAGCTTTGAGCTTTGGGAATGAAAGGAAATGAGTCGAAAGAGGAATGGGAATAGAAAAACTGAGTAATTTCGAATAAAAACAATATTTAATGGTTCAGTGATTCGTTCACTTCCATGAGCAACACTTTTGTAGCAATTTCCCACTTGAAAACCAGACATCATTTGTTATTTCGGCAAATGAATCAACTTGACTCTGAAGTGCAACGTCATGATTTCACACTCTCCGGCTATTGTCTGTCCCAGTCATGGTGGCTGTATGCATAGTTAGGGGTGATGGATGATTGCCGGCCAAGAATGTTGTTTAAACACGTTTAAAGTAATACTCGTATCGAGGACACAAAAGTGTAATTGAATTTATTAGCAAATGATTAAGTAAACTATGTCGTTTGACTACACTGTCCTCCTCGCCAGCTGCAAAACAGTTTTAAAAGACGAATGCAAATGTTTGTTAAGGCAAACTTTGTTAAAGTTCTGGTGACCTGGAGTCTCGGCTTGTGAAACTTTTTAAAGAGACCGCATAAGATCCAAAACAGAAACACTCCTGAAAGCCGCACAAGTTGACCAGTTGCCGCAGATTGTCGGTAAGTTCGCAACAGAATGTCGATTTGTTCCCTTCTCTACTCTACTCTTCTGCTCTGTTTTGTTTTGTTGTGCTTTCAGTTGACCCTTCCGTCCATTGCCTGCGAAAGTCTGACAACAGTGTGCATCATTCACAGCTAATTATGTGCCAAAAGCTCATCTAGTGCACAACCGCAGTTCAGAATTGATGTTGGCTCTGTGTGTATATGGCATTGCGGTCATAGTTATAGCCATAGTTGCCATTGCAGTTGAGCAGAAGCGGACACAATTTGGGCCAACCGATTCAGTTCAGCTGGCTCTGGAGCCCATTCGACCGGGAACAATGGAGTACGTTGGATAGATAGTAGTATGCCCCGGGCGGATTTTAATTTAAATACATGCGGCAGTTTTTAATACATACATATATATGTATATATATTCTTTTCAAATTTTGCTCTTTATTTTTTATTTGTGCCTGTTGTTGCTTTTTTTGAGTAGGGTTTAGGGCCATTTGTCTGCGGTTTGTCTGAGCGTTTTTAGTGGGCAGGGGGAGGCAGCATTTGGGGTTATTTGGGTTTTGTTCGGGCTCTCCGGTTTTGCCGGTTTAATTGCAAAGGGAAATTTGCCATTTGCCGACGTTTGGCATCCGTTTTTATTTAGTTTATGTTAACGCCCGCCTCATTTCGCCTCACTTTGTAATTTTGTAATTTGCGCTAATAGCCCGAAGCGAAAAATACAAAATACAATACGAGTACAATGCAGAAAGCCTATTATCATTAAAATGTACGGCAGTCGGAACTTACAATTATGCCTTGCCACTGATCAGATACAGCGTCGTTATAACCCAAATTACCTCCAATGAAAGCGAATATGCTAAATGTTATAGCCGTAATTATTAGGATAATTGCGTTCATAATATTTATATTGATGAAAAAGCAAAGAGTTTCCATATTATGATTAGTGGTATTTAAACTGAATTGATTATTGTAATATATATTGTGCGTCCATCCTTTAAATGTAAATTATCGGCATAAGTTGCACAAAATTTAATGAGACCCTCATTGATTTTATTTCACAATTAAAACCTTTCAAAAAGCAGCTGATCCTTGCAGTTTAGATACACTTATATTAGTAATAACTTCAACATTTCTTTTTTATGAATCTCTGAATAAATGTTTTATGCAATTTATCGACTATAACATATAATTTTTGTTTTAATTTTTTATTTATTTATGGCTAACAATACCAAACTGTTTGCTGACTGACTTACAATTCGTCTGCTCTTTCTGGATTAACAAAATACTATTACAACTGCTTAGAAATCTACAATATGATATTTGAAAAATTAGACAGAGCTATAAAAAAACCCAAAACACCACAGAGCTTGAAGATATACCCTGCCTGGCAGCGGCAGGTACAGGTGTTTGAAATGTGAACTGAGAATGAGGGTTTAAAGTCTGCCTTCTGAAGCAGCAGAACGCAATGAAGTGCGGCAATAAAATGTTATTTTTATGCCTTATTGTTGTTCTTTCAGTTGTTGTTACTGTTATTGTTGTTGCTGTTGTGTAAGACGCATAAATTCAATTGAAAATTAATTAGAAAACTCTCTCAGACTCAGCAGCAGCAGCAGCAGCAGCAGCAGCAGCAGTGGCAGCGGCAGTGGCAACAACTCTGAAAAGCCTAATTGCCTTTGATTATATACGTTTATCGATACTTGAGCATTAGTATGAGCTTAGTCACACACTAACGCACACACAGACAGGCAACACACACACACACACACACACACACACACACACACTCACACACAACATTAAATTGGCATCAGGCCGTGGCAGCAACAACAACAATTTGTTCTTGGGCTCAGCCATGGACTGGACTCACTTTATTTTCAGGCCAAGTAAAGGAAGCAGGCGCACAGCGGGTGGCTTTCCGAAGGGCCGTATTAGGTTCTTTTTATACCCTGTACCCATCAAATGGGTGACAGCAGGGTTAATAGCTCTATGAGAACGTATGTAACAGGTAGAAGCAGGCGTGGCAGACGTTAGAAAAGATGAGAGCCAAAGCACCAATTTTTGTTTTTTTTTTTTTTTGTTTTTATTATTTGGGCTTAAGTTTATTTCAACTATTGGATGCCACGCCCTGAATGAATGGAATAAGTAGGCCCATTTAAGAGATATTAATTTATTTATGTAAATTCTATCTTCAGTTGGAAGAGATTATTGATATACACCCGCTCTCCAAATTTCATCAAAATGGGTCATTGATTAAGAAGATATGATGCATCAAAGTTTTGCTTAGCAATCACATGCCTGAAAGAGATGAAGAGAAATGCCAAACATGAACCAACAACTGATATAATGTAAATTTTAAATGTGATTGAATATGTTTATTAAATTTTGTACTAAAAATACAAATAATAGTAATAAATATAAATTATATCAGAAACAGAGTACAGGGTATTTTAGAGTCAGGCGCGTCCGACTGATCTGCTGCACCCAGTTTGGTTTATTTTCGGCATTTGTTGCTGTTGCTGTTGCTGTTGTTGTCTGCTTGGTGGTTGTGGCAGCATAACATGCCACATTGTCGCTTTGACTTTTATTTATTTTGTTAGACGCATTTTGAAAAGCCAATAAGCAGCTTCTGATTGATTATCTGTTGCCCTCTCGATGTTGTTGTTGCTCCTGTTTACTTTAATATGAAACTTTTCCACTCGCATACTTTCCACTCACACACACACACACACACACAGTTACACAGGATGTGTGTGTGTTGTTGTGCGTGGGCGTCAATCAATTTTGAGTGAAATAAATGAGGCTTGAGCCGCATTTTTGTATGAAGCTGACGTAAAAAAGGCTTAAAATTTATCAGTGCGTGTATTGCTGTTGTTGCTGCTGCTGCTGCTGCTGCTGCTGCTGCTCTTCTTACATATTACATTCATTTTTTGTTGGCTTAACGGCAAAACTGCAGCCATTATAAATAGCTCACGTCTAGCAGCAGCTCGAGTGCGGTCTGACGCAGTGCCGCCTCCTCCAGCCTGGACCTCAGGTCCTCTGAGGCCAGGCCAGGCCAGGCCGGGCCGGATGCCAGTGTCAGAGTGAAAACTCAAACTGAATTTGACTGGCAGCTGAGCTGTATGTTGCTGCAGCAACAGTAACAGCAACAGCAGCAACAGCAGCAACAGCAGCAACAGTAGCAGCAACAGCAACTGCAGCAGCTGCAACACCCAGAGCTGTGGCAACTGCACTTTCATGGCTTTTTCAGCACATTCTGAGGACATTTTCTCACTCACGCATTGCCTCAGCTACACTCAGCAAAAACAGTTGTGAATTGACTGTTTATTGATAATAATTTGATTCAACTTCAAATGAAGCGAAGCCCAATCGATACGGATAATGATCCGCCTCTGGAATTCATAGTTCGATTAAGATTGGCTCAAGAGAGCGTCAGAGAACCGTCTGATAGTGGTGAATACTAGAGATATATGCAAGGCAGCTGCCACCTACAAAAAATAAATTATACAGAAACCAATAAAAATCGGCTAGTTTATAAAAGTGATTTGCATATATACTTAGATATTTGTAAAATATACAAAAAGCAGCAGCAATGCATTGATATAGTGCAAAAGAGGCAAAGCCTGCAATATTGTTACTTGAATATCTTTTATGTTTATCTACCGATTGTAATGAAATTTTCAAAATTGTTAAATATAATAGTAGAGAGTTATTATTCCAAACTACAGTGATCTACGTTCCATATTAAGCTTGTTAATCAACTTTAAATAGGTTTCTATCGATTATGGCGTATGAAGAAAGAACAACAGAACAATTTAAAATATTATTGTAAGAAAAAGTACAGAGTCTTCTACTGTCGGTTATACCCAACCATACCCGTCCGTTCTACTGATCTTCCCTGTCTCTAATAGTTTTGATTTAAAGTTGTGTTTTTGATTTAACTGCTTTTCGCTATGCGTTTTTTTAAGTGTACTTCTGTGCTCCTTCCGCACATACACCCACACCTAAATGCCAAAAGCTAAAAAGCAACAAAATCTCATGACTTTGATGAGAACTTTCAAGTGCAGCGCCGACAATGACAGCCTGCAGCCACACCAGAGCCCCTCCTCCCTCCTCTTTCTCACACATACTCTCTATCTCTCTCTCTCTCTCTCTCTCATTCTTTTTTTCCGATTCGCTCTCTCTCCCTTTCTCTGTGCGCCTCCAGGCAACACTTTAGTGGCAAGTGCATTAAATTTAAATGCGAAAATGCCGCAGCCTTTTGCAAATTTCGTTGGATTTTTGTGGGTGTTGCAGTTTTGTTTTATGAGTTCTCTGGCTGTCGTTGTCTCCCTCTCTCCCTCTCTCTCCCTCTCTGTCTCCCTGGCTTCCCTGCTCTCCCGTTGCCCCTCCGTCTCCCCCTTACCCACTGTCTATCTGCAAAACTTTTTTCATTCATGCATATAGCATGTCAGCAAGTAACGCCGCCCTGGCGCTCTGTGGGCGTTAGCACCTTCCTCTTTCCCCTCTCCCCTCTGCCAACAAACATAACTGTTTAATCAGCGTCAAACTTGAAGCCCTTAGAGCATTCAATGCAAATGAAAATCCTTTATAAGTTCGCCAACTTTCAGTTTCTTGCTATTAACTTCTGCCCCACGAATGGCAAAATGAGTGCAAAATCATTCAAACTGCAAGTAATCAATGCAAACTGCATAAAAGGCTCTGAAGTAGTTTAAATCCCATCGTTTAGTTGGGATCTATTGAATGCATTTTTTATGTGCGGCTCTTCGACGATATGTTGGAGACTGTTTTAAAAACTCTTATACTATCTAACGAGCTGTTTGAAGAGCCAAGTCGCCAAGGCGTTCATTCCCGGCAGCTTATGACAGCAAACTTCAATTATCCTAAAAAAAATATATGGACGGGGCAGATCGGTCGGACGCGCCCAACTGTAAAATACCCTGTACCCTATATCAAAAATATAATTTTATAAAACTTTTTCTTTCTTTTTATGTGTGCCAGCTTTAATGGTTGCGCTGCCAAGGGGCGAGCGATGCAACGCCTGCAATATTGTTTCGTTAATATCATCTGTGTTTATTAACCGATTTCAATGAGATTTTTACGATAGGTCAATATAATGAAAGAGAGTACATACTACGAGTAACAATTTTCTATTTTGAATATTACGCTTGTTATTCGGTTTATTCATTAGGTATATTCATTCAAACTAAGTCAAGTTATAGCGTGTGTTTTAGTTTAGTTCTCGCGATATGAGATCAAAAGATTCTAGGATCGATGTATTTGCACCAATTTAAACAATCCATACAAATTTGAAATTAAATCTGTAAATGTTAAAAATTTATGTTCGGAAGAATATTCATTTTTGTCCAAAGAGTGAATTTTACACTTTACAAAATCTTAGCATTAAATTTATATATTAGTTTTTTTTGTTAGTGATCTATTTAATAATATATACTAATTTTTATTTTTATTTTCCAAGTGTTTTTATTTATTTATTTATTATACATTTATTTAATAATAATATTCAATTTATTATATATTTTATTTTTTTGTAATTATATAATTTAATAAAATGTATAAATTATTTTTAATTTATGTGTTTATTTCATATATCAAACATGGCAAATCTTACATTTTATCAAAGCCAGCAAATAAAACAAATTGTTTTCAACAAAATATTATTTAAATAATGTGGAAAATCAGTGATTCAATGTGTGAAAAACACTCGAGTTGTGCATTAAGTAAACAAATTGAAAATCGGTTTCAATTAGTTACAACACCTGCACATGCCTGCGACTAAGTGTGTTCTGGTCTCCCTATCTCGCCCCTATCCGCCCCTCCTTCGACCCACTCTCCCCTCTGCCCAACACTTTCATTAATGCTCCAGCTCGTAACTTACTCATTAATCGCCAGCTGCAGCCGCGCTGCTTATTGGGCTGATGACGTCACCGGCTGGCTAATGGGTTATCAGGCGAGGCATCAGCGCCGATCTGCCAGAGAGAGAGGAGAGCGGAGAGCGAGCGAGAGGAGAGGAGAGCGCCAGCAGAGAGCAGAGAGCAGAGCCAGCCAGCGTTATCAGCGAAGCATCATCGATTGATCGACAGAAGGCACTGCACAGTGCTCAGTCGCATTTCGAGATTGTGAAATGCGCAAACCTGCAAAGCTTCGCCTACCGCTGCCCCTCCTGCCCCTGCTGCCCCTGCCGCTCCTGCTGCTCCTGCAGCTGTCCGGGCGCCGCTCAGGCGCCGTTCAGCTGCCGGGCTACCTGGATGGGCACATGAACGCCAGCATCGACGCCTGCGAGGACTTCTACGGACACGCGTGCGGCGGCTGGGCGCAGGCGCACGCTGGCAAGGACTACAGCAGCCAGCTGCAGCAGCTGGACTACGCGTACCATGGCAGGCTGGTGCAGGCGCTGGAGGCGCCGCCCCTGCTCTCGATGCAGCAGCCGCGCTTCGTGACGCTGCTGCAGCGCAGCTACAGCGCCTGTCGTGCGCAGCAGGGCAGCTACGCGCCCGCAGAGTTTGTGCGCTGGCTGCGCACGTGGAGCAATGTGGACATGGAGCAGCTGGAGCGCAGCAGCTGGCTGAAGCTGCTGCGTCTGCTGCTCACCTACGCGCGTCTGCAAACCAACATACTGCCGAAGCTGGAAGATGAAGACGAGGACGCTGCGCCCGAGCAGGACGAGGCTGCGCAGCTGTGGCTGCTGCAGCTGCTGCCGCCCTGGCCAGTGGACGAAACGCCAGAATCCGGCAGGCGCGACCTGCAGCCGCTGACGCGTGAGCGCTACGCAGAGCTCTACCTGGCGCTGCAGCCGCTGGGCGTGCCGCAGGACGAGCTGTGGCGGCAGGTGCGCCAACTGGAGCGCAGGCTCTGCCTGCTGGCGCAGTTGCAGGAGAAGCCCTCGAATGGTTCGAATGACACGAATGGCACGAATGGCACGCATGCCACGCGTGGCATGGAGCAGCAGCTGATACCGGAGCGCTGGCTGCTGCCGCTGCCACTGGGGCAGGAGCAGACGCTGCCGGGCGCACGCTGGCAGCGCTACTTGCGTCGCCTGCCCGCGCTGCTGGCGGCGCAGCCGCTGCCGCTGCTGCTGCGCTATCTGCAGCTGCGGCTGCTGCACAAGCTGCGTGTGCTGCCGGCGCCGTCGTTTGGGCGGCAGGCGTGCGCGGCCCAGACGCGCCAGCTGCTGACGCATGCCGCCGTCTGGCTGCTGGAGCAGCAGATGCAGCCGGAGCAGCAGCAGGCGCTGCGGCAGACGCTGCAGCAACTGTTCGAGCAGCTGCGTCAGCAGATGCGGCTGCAGCTGCTGCTGAATCGCAATCAGTTCTCGGCCAGCACGCAGCGCTATCTGCTGAGCAAGCTGCAGCGCATGCAGCTGCAGCTGGACGTGCTGCCGGCGCAGCAGCAGCGCCAGAAGCTGGAGGAGTTCTACGCGCCGCTGCGGCTCAACGCCAGCGACTACTACGGCAATCTGCTGGCCATGCTGCGCATGCTGGAGAGCTCCGAGGATGTGGACGGGCTGTACATGGTGCAGCCGGATGGCTTTGGCAGCTACGCCTCGCCCTTCTATCTGCCGGATCGCAACGTGGTCGTGCTGCCCTATTCGCTGCTCGCCACGCCCATCTACCGCCCGCGGCAGCAGGCGCTGTATACGCACAGCGCGCTGGGCTTCCTCATCGCGCACGAGATGTCGCACGGCTTCGACCCTAGCGACGTCAAGTACGATGGGCAGGGCAAGGACGCCACCAACCAGCAGCAGCGACGCCTCTTCGACAACACGCGCTTCTCCCAGCAGCTGCGCTGCCTGCGTCGACGTCACGGTCTGATGGTCGACGAGAAGTTCTCCGATCTCAACGGTATCGCCTTGGCCCATGCCTCCTACTTTGAGGAGCCGCCCAACAGCACGGACATCGAACGGGCCTTCTTTCTGAACTTTGCGCAGTTCTTCTGCCAGGACGACAGCCAGGTGGACAATGGCGTCGAGCATGGCGGCAATGCCGAGCGGGTGAACGATGCGGTGGCAACCCTGGAGTCCTTTGCGCGGGCCTTTGGCTGTGACTGGAGCAAGCGACAGCGCGGCTGTCAGTTGTATTAATCAGCAGGCACATGGATGAGTCGCACGCACTCGACGTGCGGACTACACTTTAGCAGTAGAAGCGAGAAGAACGCAGTTACGGGACGTTCGTACGGAAATAATATGTAATCTATTAAAACTGAATTACTTTAAATATTAACACTTAGTAGCATTATCAATATTCTACTTGAATAAAATAAACTTTCACTTAAGCATTTCTTTCGTTGGCGTTAGCGTCTCTCTCCATCTCTCTCGCACATGAAATTGCTGCTATATAAGCAAAATGTGATCCATCGTATCTTTTGTAATTATCAACCGATTTTAATCAAATTTGCCGAATTGGTAGCTATTAATGATATCTACGAGTTACAGAAGACAGAACTGATGTAGATATGTTTGTATGTCTTTAATTGCTCACTTTGTTGTATTTATGGCCAAAGTGGGCGGGAGGGGCGTGGCTTTTAAGATTTTAAATAAATAAGATCGGCGTATGGTATACACCTATCCACATACTAAGAACGGCTGCTATAGCTTTTATAATTTTCTAGATTCAGACGGATGGACAGACAAAGCGAAATCGGCTCAGCTCAGCATCCTGAACAAGACTATATATACTTTGTGGGGTCTGCCACGCCTCCTTCTGCCTGTTACACACATTCTCCCAAAGTTATTAACCCTATGGTTTACCTCTCCCTTTGTGCTTGCTTCCCAGAGTAGAGAAATTTCGGTTTAGACAGAAAACTTGAAGTTTTGATTTTATTCGTAATTTCGCTTACAGGACTAATTCACATTAAATTTACGAGTAAAACATTTAAACTTTGAGACTTGTTTTTAAAATACTTGTACACAGACATATCAACATTGAATCGGTTTATTTTGTATGTTTATGCATATTATTATTAGATTACTTAACTAATTATGCTTAAATCTTGTTCACAAAAAAAAAAACATTAAATAAATAAAAAAATCAGTGATGGAACCTATGGTCTATTATCATATCAATGCATTTCGTGTTTTATACATACATATAAATTTATCATTTCAATTTCTATAAATATTATATTTCAGTAAGTTCTTAGTTGAATTTTACTTCGGTTTATACGCATTCATTAAAGTTAACAACTTGAAATTCGATTTTATTGATCTTTGTTATAGGGAGAGCGAGAGCTAAAAGTTATTATTTGCCTGTCATTTAAATCAGTAAACTTTGGGGCTCAAAAGGTTTACAAATTTAAATGAGTTTCATGCTTTGTTTTTGTTTTTGTTTTTGTTTTTGCTTTTGTTTTTCTTCTCGTATTTTGTTGCTGTTATTGTTATTGTTTGGCTTACGATTAGTTTGCACTTAAACAAAGTCAGCTTTTTGTTCAAGTTTAATTAGTTTTTGTTCACAACAATTTTTTACAAATGCCGCGCAAATATAAACTTTGAATTAACATTGTTCTTGCCGCTCAATACACCTACAGACAGTATGAACTAACTGGTAAACTATATGTATACATATATATATGTATGTATAGGTCAGTTTGCTCTGCTTAACTCGATTAAGTAAGTTTTTCCTGTAATTACTATAGTAATTAATCCTGTTTATAGATAACACCCACAGACATTTTTATAATCATGCATATATTGAAATTTGCACGGTTTTCCATTAGGATTCGATAGGTTTTAATGCAAGTTTATTGGGTAAATTTATCACGTTATTTAAACACTCAAATTGTGATTTGATTTTATTGATTTCTTATTCGAATTTTGTTTGGCTAATAAACAACAAACACTCATCGCATAGTCAAGTAGGGTATGTTATAGTTCGATACACATTCATGGATACATATACACACATAGATCTGTATTCGTATTCGTATTTGTATTTGTATTCGTATTTGTTTTCGTATTACATTCAATTGGTTTTATGTTATAATCAGTGAACTGGAACAAACATTGAACATTTAAATTCTGTATTCAATTAGATACGGTTTATGCATTTCATACTAAATGTATTTCATATTTGTGGTGTTTGTAAGTGCGCTCTAAGAACTCATTTCTCCTAGAAACCGGGAGTATTGGACTCTGTGGGGTCGGGGAAACCTTAGACATTTCGCTCTTCGGCAATGATGTCCATGTTGCTGGTACGACGCTGATGGTGATGATGATGATGTAAGTGCAGATGCTGATGCTGATGCTGCGACGTTGTGACCTTCTTATCGGTGCCCTCGGCTACGGCAACGGTACAAACGGCAGTCGTGCGATGATGATGATGGTGATGATCGCTGCTGCCCCGCCGCGGCACCAACATCACCAATTACTAGAGGACGGTCTCGTTGGTGTTGGTGCAGGTGCGTGGTCCATTCACGATCGAGTACTTCGAGGAGCTGTCCTTCTTGCCGGCGATGCGACCCAGGAAGATCTCCTTGAAGGTCTCGCGGAACTGGCGGGACATGCCGCAGTAGATGCCAAAGTTGATCGGATAGCTCAGGACCAGAAAGAAATTGGTCAACAGAATGAATACATTCGCGATGCCATAATCCAGAAACTCAATGATCAGCGAGCTGACAATGTGCATGGACGTCACCACCGCAATGGGTATCTCGGCAATCAGAAACACCGACACAACCACAATCAGCATCAACGTGGTGCAGTTGGAATCCCTCAGCTTCTTGCACTCCTTCTTCCTGTTCTCGCGGAACAGCAACTTGCGGCGCTCCTGCGCCTGCCTCAATGCCGCAAACAGCAGTATGTTCAACGTGACCAGAATGATGCACGGCAACAGATTGACGAACAGCACCCGGAACAGATAATAGCTCGTATAGTACAGATCCACGCCGATATACTCGTGCACCCACAGCGACGTCTCCAGGTGGCACACCTCCGTCTCGTTGCCGTGCCACTCGATCAGCACAGGGATGTAGGTGCGATCGAAGAAGCGGGGCAGCTGGTGCAGAAATGCCAGCAGCGCGATGTAGAACGTGCATCGCTTCACCCGCGGCATCGTGCACCAGGTGCGCGCCATGGGGGCGTGGCACACGTAGATGTATCTGCAAGCAACAGCATAAAAGACAATGATTAACATAGATGATGATAATTCATGGCAATCAGTACATTTTCAAACAATTAGGAAGCTTTAATAAAGAATACTCTAAATATTGGGACTTTAACTCAATCTGAAACGTATTGCTGTTCCGATAAGTACTATTATTTAAAAAAAAATAATCAAAATATCGAAATAAAAACGATTCGAATGTATTCAATTGAATTCTCGTTATCCAAACGACTCAGATCTGAATTAGATTTTCTATTTTAATCGGTTCAGTTCGCATTTCGGTTCTTATATGGCTTCCTAAGTTTAACAGATAACTTGATTCTATTTCGGATACATACATTAATGCCGCTTTTTTTGATTTCCCGTAATATAATTTCAGCTGCCACCGTATACGAAAATTATTGGAGTTGATTTTTAGACCCTTTACTTTAAAAAAGTAAAAAGGGTCTATTAACTTAGTGCAAAGAGGAAATGTGTGTAACACCCAGAAGGAGGCGTGGCAGACCCCATAAAGTATATATATTCTTGATCAGGACAACAAGACGAGTCGATTTAGCCATGTCCGTCTGTCCGTCTGTCCGTCTGTCCGTCTGTGCGTCTGTGCGTCTGTGCGTCTGTCTGTCCGTCTGTATGAACACCTAGATCTCAGCAACTATCAGAGCTAGAGACACCATATTCGGTAATTAGGTTCCCCTATTCAGTAAGCAGCACGAGTTTGTTTTAGATTTTGGATACCTTTCCCCCTTCCCCCGTAAACCGCAAAAAGCTGCTGTAGCCACAGTTTTGAAGCTATCGGCTTGTGATTTGGTATGTAACTAGCTTATGGCATTCTCTATCGACGCTGTGAATTTTGTTTTGATCGGATAAGAAACAACGAATATATGCGACAGAGAATTTCCCAAACTGGGCAGAGGGGGGGTGGTGTGCCTTGCATACGCGGATAGCTTAGTGTGTGTGCGTCTGATTGTGTTTGTGTGTACATATACTCAAAGTAAAGGGTCTCCTACGGTCGGTTACGTCCGACTGTAGCCACCGTCCCACTGATCTGCCCCGTCCCTATATTTTTACATATAGTAATTATTCTTAAATTGTATTGTTTAAATTAAAATTTACAAATGAATACAATCCTTTCTTTCTGTTATTGACTTAAGCGAAATCAATTTAAATATAATATAAAATGTGTACCTCCATTTTTTTAAATTGTATATTATATTTTATATTTTCTATGTTACAGATGGGTATTTTATGAGGTTCGTAACTTGTGAAATTTTTTAAATAATAACTCTGTTTATTGCAAATAAAAATACCGCATGCTAGGCTAGCTTCAATTAAAAGTAAATACATAAAATTGTTAATTTTATTAAATGCGAATATTAAAGAGTAAATTCAAGCATTATGTTGCTTTCGTTTAAAATCAAATTGGTTTCTTGTGAAATTTTCTTTTGATGAATTTTTTATTGTCAAGTGGCAAGCGCGATTACTACAACTTTATGCTTGACACACAAAAGGTAAAAGAGCCCATATAAGCTGAGAGAGACTCTGTTACATTTGCAACGAGCAGCAAAAAGTATAAAGAAGAAGAAATACATTTTCATCTCATCTCTTGCAGTCTAGCTGGTGGTATTTAAAGGCAGTCTGTAGGCTCTGGTATATCTGGCTTTCAGATAGAATAAATGCTATGCGTGGCATGCATCAAGTTGGACTTTATCTGAGGGCCATTAGAGTGTCTGGCAATGGATTTTATTCATGAAATGTTTGGCTGCGTAAAGGCATAAAAGCCACGCTAGCTGCCAGACAGGCGGAAGGGCGGAAGGACGAAATGACGGTGGAAGGGAGGGAGGGAAGGAGGCACTGACAGACAGCGAGGGGGCAGGCAGGCAAGGGAGGCAGTCGGCGTTGATCTAAACGCATTTACCTAATATAATTTTATAGCCGGAGCCAACGAATAACCCAATTTGCTCAGGTGCAAATTTATGATGTCAACGTGTTGACTGACAACGTTGTCAAGCCAGCATATTCCAATGCCGATGCCGATGCCAAAGCCAATCCAAAATTCTACTTTAACTCCCACTTTGAAGTACATTGGCTCATGCCAGGCACAATCAAAGCCAATCCGAGGCAAGGCTAATCAACTTGGCGTTCTTTTTCTAATTTCATAATTTGTGTAATTTATCAAAAGCGCCTTAGCCTCCACGTTCGGTGCCAACTTGCAGTGCACACAGTGGTCGAAAGAGACATTTTTTTGCATATAATAACTTCTCTTGAAAATTAAGTTTACCAAAATATATATAGATTTGTATAGTATAACACTATTAAGATGCTTTGTATGCACGTCCATACAAATTGGGGCATATTTTTTATTGCATACTTAAAAGCGCACATATATATGATAATATAATCTATTTGTTATCTTTTAAACAATAATAAGGCGATGTCTTTCCACAGACCTAAATGTTCGATACTATTTTCAGAAGATTGCCAAAACTACACATAAAAATTAATGATAAGGGTTTAAAACATTTTTTGTTTGACTTATAGCCGCTTATTTCAAGAAAATTACTAAACAATCACAATTTTCTTTGAACATTTTTGACCAGTGTGCAGTGAATGAAGTCGCAGCAGCAGTTGTCCAGTCGATCCAGAGAGCGTCTTAGGATAACTTTGCCAGCTACTTTATAGTTTGAACTTGCCGGCACAGTTCTGTGCTCTGCGCTTTCCCATTCCCCCTCTCCTTTCAGATGCCTTCAAAGAGCACTCGAAGCTGTGGCCCTGCCTTAAGCTTATGAAGCTTTGAGGGCAGAGACTCTTTCAGGGAAGGGGGGCAGCTCAAGGCAGCCGCCTGCTGCTTGCGCCTAATTTATGCGCATAATTATGGGCACGCCCACAATTGGGGCTGGGGGTTTGTGCCTTGGCTTGAGCTTGAGCCAGGGCCTGATCCTGGGCCACTTCAAGAAACGGTTTTCAATCAATCTTTCATTGAACCTTTGTCAAGCGGGGATTTCATTAAAGTTGAAAGCAATCGTAAACAAAGCAACGCCACGATTGTCGGCCGTTTAGCCTGAAATGGAATTGATATTAATAATTGAATGAATTACATTTTCAGTGCCCCTTCTCCATCTCCATCTCCATCGCCATCTCCATCTCCAGCTGCGTCTCCAAGCCAATGCAATTTACTTAATTTCCCAAAGTAGAGGCATCGAACCGGTTTGCAGCATAATAAATCAAGGACTCACGATTGCCGTAATCATTCGTTCGAATAATTACTATAAGTAATTAGCGTGGTCTTCAACGAAAAAAAGCTAAGCTTCAATCAGAGGATTTTAGTACGATTCAAAGGCATTCATTCATTTGCATTCATCCATTCAGTCGCTCATTCAATTATGCAGCAGTCTTTGAAGTTCTAAATCGTGCAATTATACATTCATTAGGTATTCAGTTGAGCAAAGATAATTATTGTCATAAATAGCAGAGCATCATTCATAATGGTCCAAACGATGAGTAGCCATACTCGCCCAATGCATTCGCTATAAGCATGAGTGTGTATTCATTCATTTACTCATTCAATTCAGTCAAAGGCGAGTGCAACAACTTGTAGTCCATGCCTCAGCTTGACGTTACATTCTTCTCTGCTGCTTGGAATGCCCATAAAATCACTTGAAACACAATAAGTTGACAACAAAAGCAACACGACAACAACACCAACAATAACAACAACAGTAACAACAATAACAACAACACCAACAACAACAGTTACAACAATGCAGGCAATAATAACAATAAACGTTGACTGTTTTATCGCGCTATTTGTCCTCGGGCAATTTTCAACGCATTTTAGAAAAAGTCAAGCAAAGGGATGGACGGACGGGCGCTTGGCGAATGTCTCCCATGCCAGCGCATATTATTTAGCTATTTGCAGCACACACACATACTTCACACACACACACACACACTCACACGCAGACTCTACAAACATCCACACACACTCACTTCTCACACACACTGCGACCCACACACTTGAAGCGGTCCAAGCCGCATAATGGCGTAAATATTTATGACTATTTTCATCGAATTTTTTTAGACCCTGTACCTAAAAAGGTACAAAAGCGTCTGTTTAGTTAGTGCAAATGAGAAATATGTGAACCACCTAGAAAGAGGTGTATTAGAGACACCACAAAGAATATATATTCTTCATCAGAACGACAAGCTGATTCCATTTAGCCATGTCCGTTTGTCCGAACATCATCTCGAAAATCAAGAGCTCGGAAGCTATAAAAGCTTAAGACAGAATTTTTGAAATGTGGATTCTCCTATGCTGTGTGCTGACCAAATTTATTTTAAAATTTTGATACATCCCGTCCATCCCACGCTAACCGCAAAAAACTGCAGTAATTTTGCACGTACGTAGACTATGGCATTGTCTATCAATGCTGTGAACTGCATTAAGAACGGACACAAAACAGCGAAGATATGCAACAGATAATTCACTGGAATTTGATTTATGGAGTGCTAAGAAGGGTTTCAAGCATACGCGCATATATTGCTCCTGTGTGTGAGGCAGAGATACAATGATTATGGAAACACAGCACAGGGTTCTCTATTGTCGGTTACGTCCGACTGTGGCCTTTCGCCCGACTAATCTGCACCGTGCCTACTGATTTCAACATTCTCCATGCTTTATACTACCTTTTTTTTTATTTTCTATTTTCCATTTTCATTTTGTTTTTGTTTTTAGTCAGTTGCTTGCAAAATTTATTTGCAAAGCTGTAAAATTTATGATCCCACACATGAGTTAATAGAACAATGCGCAACGCTTTCGAGTGGTCCTGACGCTCCCTACCGACCCTAGTCCCAGTTCCTGCCTCTGTTCCCGCTCTTACTTGCTGCTGCCCAGATACTTGTCCACTTTTATACGTATTTTATATACATTAGCTATACACACACACTTTCAGGATTTATGTTGCCAATTTTATATTAGTTTATTGTTTTCTGCTTGCTGTTTTTAATATAAATATAAAACATTTATAGCATTGGCTGCCAGCCCTTTTTACAGTGTACACACTTAGTGCGTTTATTTATGGCCTGACTATAGGGCAATCCAAGTTGTAAGACTCCCGACAAACTCTGCAGGCTCTACTTAAATTAAAGCCTTAGTACTGGTAATATTATCTCTGTTATGTTAGCTCACATTCTAAATAATTTTGCCACACAACGATACTTTGTCCACACAATTTAGGCTAAATTTTATATTGCATACCTAAAAGCGCACATATGGTATTAAATCGAATTATTATCTGTTAAATAAGACCATGGCGATATTCTTCAACCGATTTTAAAAGAAGTTTTACCAAACTACCTATAAAAATTAATGATAAGGTATTCAACAATTTGTTTTCGACTTACAGTCTATTATTTTAAAATAATTACTCAATACTAAGCGTGGCGTGGTCCAATTTACTTGAAATTTGTGCCTCCTAAACTATTTTAATATTTCTTTTCCATTCAAATACGGTTGGTCCTAGCAAATTTCGGCTCTCTAGCTAAATTATTAAATTTTGTGCTAAAAAAAAATAAACATTTCTACCAGTATGCTGCCTAGGTAGCAAAAGTTTCGGCTCTCATGCAGCTAGCAGAGATTTACTAAACAAATGGCTTTGATTGAGCAACAAGCGTACACACAGTTCTTCTGTGAGCGTAGCGTTTGTAATTTTCAACGCCTTTGCCTCAACACGCACATCACTCATACGCAGCGTTGGCCCTGCCTACTCGTAAGACAGCAGCTCAGGCCATGGCCTGCTGTCGTTTTGTTTGGCACACACAAACACATACTCGCACAACACACACACAAAACACACACAAACACACACAACACACACAAACACACACAGCATGTATTGTGTGTATAATTTGTATGGCAAAGGCAACTGTGAGCGCATTGACAACTGAGCATTGGAATGATTTTGATTTATTGTGCCATTGACATAGTCAAGCACTTACATAGACACTCATTCGCACTCACTCACCCACTCACTGACTCAGTCAGTTAGTCAGTTAGTCAGTTAGTCAGTTAGTCAGTTAGTCAGTCAGTCAGTCAGTCAGTCAGTCTATCATTGTGTCAGTGCAGTGTAGACGGCAATAAAGTTACATCACATATTGACAGGCTTAACTTGTTCTGTTTGCAGTTGCAAGTGAGGTAACATTTCAATCGGCCATCTTAGATGACACAGAGCAAAAGACTAAGGTAATTGGAGTATTTTCCAAGCTTAATTTGAGACAGCAAATGTGCTCGGGTTTTACCTTATAGTTTTCTTTGTATTTTTTTAAATAATATGCATCAGTATTTTTCCATTTAATGGATAGGCAAGGACGACAGTCTCATGTGAGTCATTTAATATTCAAAAGAAAAGCTTTAAAAAACGTATCTTTTAAATTAAAATTAATATTTGCTTACACAAAAATATTTATAACAATAAACAATAATACTTTGGTCGGAATGGGGTTATCTAGATTTTTTTCAATCCGTGCATTATTATTAATTTAATATCACTTTTAATTTCATTTCGTATTTTTTTATATTTAAATATTTTGACATCGTTGAGAATGAGAAGCCATTGAATTAATTGATTGCATCTATCAAAAGAAAAGCGAGCTCTAATCTAATATTTATATAAAAAAAAATTTAAATAAACCTATTGGAGTTTCCTCAACGTATAAATCTGAGCTTAGATTGAAACATCAAGTCTATAATGTATGTATGTGTAAATTAAATTTTGATTCGCAATAATAATTCTCCTTCTTCTTTTTGTAAGTCAAGCATTTCGATCTAATTCTAAAACAAGCAAAATAAATTGAAGAACAAAAACCTATGTAAATTATTTCTTGTATAGATTATTCTGAATAAATTTATAAATTATTCGATTTGTTTTTGCAGTGTATTTTCTAAACTAGTCCCTATATGAACTTATGCCTGCACACTGCAAATACCAACAGCTTCTGTTTTCCCCCAGCACATATTGGTATTGGAGTTATGGGCTCTCAGTATTAGATGTTCGTCCGCCCATTAATATTTGCGCAATATTTACCTCTGCACGGCTAAGGCCAAAGTCAGCCAGACGGAAATGGTGTGCCACATGGCAGGCATGATCTGCAAGGGAAAGATAGAGAGAGAGAGAGAGAGAGATACATGAGTCATGGAGTACAATCAGAATGGCATGTGTAGGGGCAATCCTTTGGCACTTTATGCGGTTGCAGTTCACCTCAAAGAGCACTCGCTACTCGGAAACTGGCATTCACTCACATATTGGCCCTACTCTTAGTTTCGTAGTTTCGTAGTTTTGCGAAAGTGCACTAAACTGTGGCCTAATGCGATTTGCAGGCACTGGAGTGATAGCGAGCATGGCTGCAATTACAGGCCAGTGTCAGATTTGAAAGTGCTCTGCACATTCCATTAACGAGTCTAACCAGAAGTTGATGCCGTCTACAGCCACATTAACATGGCCATTAAACGAGCGCAATCCCAGAGACGGGGCAAGGTGGCAGCCAGCATTGAGAAGCATATAAATTTTGTAGAAGGCAAACCAAAGAAAATCTCCAAGTCTTTGGGCTGCTTCTGCTGCTGGCTGCTGGTTATTATGGCCCTCTGCTATGTGAGTTGAATTTTATGGCAGTCATACGCAGATAGCCAGAGAGATGCTCCATGTTCAACTGACACGCCACAAGCCTCGCTGCATATTTACACTTTGACGTTGCTTCATGAAGTTCTTTGGACTTCCGTTTTGAAACTTCTGCGCAGAACTGCAAGTTTTCTTGGTGCAATTTTTGTGTGCGGATTACAATCATGAAGTAACTTTATAAAGTCTAAATACAGACCTGAGTCCCCATTCATGCCTTAAAGTTACTCCATAAAGTTTTTTAGAATTTCTTCGTGAGGTTTTTGTTGGGTTCAGTTTGTTTATTGCAAATCACAGCTCTACTTGGCGTTGGTTATCGTAATGTTTTTTCAAAGTGTAAATAGAATAGAATATATTTATATTCTACATCAGAGAGATTAGGATTAGTCAATATAGATATGTTTGTCCGTCTGTCTGTCCGAGGTATATCATTTTTGGCATGTCGATTCTCCTATGCAGTAGTAAGACCAATTTGGTTTTAGATTTTTTAGATTGTCCATGGACGCTGTGAATTGCTTTGCGATACAATACGAAACAGCAAAGATATGTAACGGACAATTTGAAAAATAAGAGTAGGGAATATATCACTTGTTCTGTGACAAATATCCTAGCATAAACAAAAACTTCACGAACTTTCTTCAAGGCGTAAGTGCACATTCGGTCTCTGCCTAAGTCTGTGCCTCAGTCTCTGCCCCGTGGCCTCAGTTTCCCCTCTGCCCCCTTTTCTTCTCCGACGCGGCACAGCACGGAATTTAGCTGCTACAAATCCCCTGGGAGCTGGTTCTTGGCACGTAGCAGTAGCAGCAACAACTGCAGCAACCGGCAACAATGGGCACATTTTATCAGACTGACACTACTCCAATTGAAGTGAGCAAACAGTTTTGCTTTATGTCGCCATCTTTCGGCAACTGCTGCCCCCAGACGCCATAAACGAGAGCCATAAATTGAAAATGTTGATTAATCGGGACTGCAGAGGAGCCAGAGTCGATTGAATAAACGTGAGTGGGACAAGCGAACGAATGAATGTATTCGAGTAACTCGCAGGTGGCAATTGCAAAAGTTTTGGCTTCCTCCCTGCATGTCTTTTCATTATGAGCAAAGGTAACGTGATAACGATAACGATAACGATAACGATAAAGCTAAGCAGCGCTGCCACAAATAACTGTTACTCTGACTGTAAAACGAGCTTCCCCCAGTGTCAGCTGTCGCGGCAACCCCAACAGCCCCCACCTTCTGCGAAGCAGTTCATTTAGGTCAACGAGCCCCTAGAACGTCTCCCTGGTAAACACTTCACTCCAGGGCAGGCAGTAGGAGCAGGTGGTGCTCTGGGGGAGGGGGCAAGGCGGCAACTCTTGAACTTGGCTAAGCAATTAAGATCCTTAGACTGCTCCTATTTGTATAACTTGCTCAGGCATAATGTTTGTAATACTTTTCTGCCTTGAAGCAAATGGGGTTCAGACACACAGAAAAAAAAACATACTAAAATGGGTGAACAGATGTATTATCCGGAATAAACTGGTTCTGAGTAAGAACTTGCTCAATTCAAGTAATCCTCACTCAATCCAGAATGTTTTGATTTTATGTTTAAGTTTCGAATAGTTTAAGCACATCCAGTTTTGTCTTAATATGTAATCTTCTTCACATACATTTTATTTCCTTAATTTTCTTAAAATAATACCAATATCAAGAAAGATGTTGTAATGTAGGTTGTTAGGGCGTAGTTGGTTCTTAACAGTCGAGCACATTCGACTGGTCGGTTGTTTGCTTGTGCCTTGAACTGTTTACTTACCTCATTGAAAATGCTGTAGGCCAGACATTTGGAGACCGGATGCATCGGCTTATAATGATTGCCAAATGTGTACATATACCAGAGTCCAGGGGCGGGGAAAATAACCGTCAGCATATCGCATATGGCCATGCCTGCAGGAAAAGGAAAAATAGAGAGTGAGGGTGTAAGAAACAAATTGACAAATTGTGTTAGCCATTGGCTTAAAGCAGATGACCAACTCATTTTTGGCTTAAAAACTAGTTGGGCCTCTGCTCCTTGAACCGAGTCTTACTCGCAGTCTCAGTCTCAGCCTCAGTTCCCAATGGCCGAGGGCTTCAGTCGGCTAAGCCAACAATTTGGCCCAATGTCATGTGCCTGCTTCAAGGCACACACAAAAAAAGGAGACCGTAAATATATAGTATGCGGGTTTATATTTATGTACGACCTAAATCGCCAGAGTCAGCAAAATTTGTGTTAAAAATCTCAGCTAAAACTTTCAAGTAATCGCCTTAGTGAGAGCAAGCTCTTAACTGAGTTAATACCTTTAATTAGTCAGCGGCTAATTGAGCTGGAATTGCATTAGTATTGATAGTTAGTTAGCTTTCGTCATGAAGTTCAAGTTCATCATACGCCCCGGGTGTTTCGCTTGGGCCTAAGCGACCTTTGGCCCCCCTAAGGGTTTCGTGTGCCAACTGCGTTTAAACTCTGCTCGTTTACAGTTCATGTTTTGTAATTCGAGAGCCAAATGCGATTAGCCTGTGCCCTGGCCGTTAGCCAGTTCCAGTCGCATCCGCAGAGCTTAACCCATTGACAGCCAATGTGTCAATGTGTTCGTAGAGTAAAAGGTATTTGGAGTCTGGCATAACCGAACTGTCATGCCCGCTTACTTAACGGCTTACAATGTCTTATGCTCTGAGCGTTACATATATACAATACACCGACAGGGGTTAGCTAATCCCCTTCTACAAATATAAATTGCATTGACACGCGGCTGAAATTGAATCGCATGACAGTTAGGCAGTTAAACTGGCCAGGATCCCCTTCTAGAGCTGGTATCTGAGAGGGGGCGTTGTCAACCCTGCCTCGGAGAGTCAGCGACTTTTCATAAATCAGTTGCAAATACCGGCACACAGACCTCCCCACCTCAGTCCTCCAGGGCTGTTCTCCTTCCCCTTGCCGCTTTTCAGTCAGTCAGCCATTAGCATTACACACGCTATTAGAATATCTCGGCATTACTTGAGCTGTGGCACGCGGAATGCAGACGTTGGGACGTGGCACGCACGCACAACGCACAACGCACTTCCAGCTATTTTGAAATCTCGGAAAACTTCTGCCTGATTTAACATTGTGACGCATTAAATGTATCCCCCTCGAGCGGCGGGGCGTTGGGGCACGCCAAAGATGAAATGACAACGAATAAATAAAAAGTAATATATATATATATATAAATGTAATAATCGTAAAAATGCTCGGGATAAAGGCCTGCACAAAAGTGATTTGCAGTCTAAAGGCATCGTGAGCGGCAGTTTATCGAGTTGTCGTGATTTATGTGGAAATTTGTATTTCGGAATTAGCCAAGTATAATTTATAATTCGACGGAAGCACAACAAAAGATATGCAGTTCTCCAGCGGAAGTTATTAGAAGACGATTCAGATCAGAATTGCCAATCTATATTTCAAATTTGGAAAAGATTCTCTCCGCGTATGAGTTTGAATGAACGTTAAAGCACGGCTAAGTTTGTAATTGATTTTCAGTGTCATTTTATCGGTTATCGGGTACTCGATCCATGGAGCGGTAACCTGGTGAATACATCCATTGTCTCCCCACTAATTTCATATCTGTAATATCATATCATTCAGATCAGCTGCCTAAATTAATGGAGACGCTTTTCTACCGATTGAAAATGCGTGTTGTCTGTGAGGAAATGCGCATGGAAAATGCACTTACCCATGAGCACAAAGTTGGTGGGCGTGGCCATGCTCTTCTTGCTGAGTACCAGGACGATCAGCGAGTTGGATATGATGGTCATGAAGAGCAGGAAGGGCATGCAGTAGCCGTAGAGGGGCAGCGCATAGTCCAGCGGCGAGTCGCAGGTCAGATTCCAATAGGTCATATTGCCATCCAGCTGGCGGCACTCGCTGCTCACCAGCTGCTGCTGATAGGACGAATAGTCCAGGCTGTCGTTTGCATAGTCCACGAGCTGAAAGTGTGAGTCATTGAGGCCGACGGGAGAGGGATGAGTCGCCAGCAGAGAGCCGACCAAAGCTGGCACGTGCTCGGCTGCCGCTGCGGATGTGGATGTTATGGCAATGGCGACGGATGCCGAGACGGATGCGGAGACGGAGACGGATGTGGAGCTGGCGTAGGCGGAGGCGGAGGCGGACGCTGTGGGCATGGGCATGGCCAAGGGCAATGTATTGCCCCCGGCTGACTGAGCAGCAACGCGTGCGCCACTCGCCGCTGCGCTCCATTGATAGAGCACGTCCGATGCGGTTATATCGTAGGAGTATGCCGTACTATTATCCGTGCCGGATGCCATGGCTACCGTGGTCAGTGTATTGGTGACTGGCGTTGACATATCCCGAGCTTCAATTAGCGGACTTTGATCGACGACGGCCCTGGCGAAGTGCTGGCCAACATGCCGTATTGTGGTTGCAGCCAAAGAGCTACGGCGTACGGACTCAATCGCTCTCTGTCGCCTGCTCGCCCCAATCAATATGGTAATACGCCCGACTGAAGTCTAACCAAAATTCCCAGCTCTCAGTTCTCAGTTCTCAGTTGTTTCTCGGTTTTCTCAGTTCTCAGCTCTCTCAGTGCTCGTTTGCTCGTTCAACTGTGCTGGCTTATAGAACCGATGCTGGAGCTGAGGGGCATGATGGAGCTGCTACTGCATTCATTGAATTTGGCGCAGCTGCTTTCATCTTTTTGTGTTGGCGCTGCGAAAAGTAAGAGAATGAAATCAATTTTAGTTCGAAATACTTTTCACAAATGCGAAAATAAATAATAAAAAGCACACAAAGTGAAAACTTTCCTTTCGCATAAAACATACACATGTTTTATATGTATTTCCCACTGACAACACCGTCCCTTTCAAGGCAAACTTTCGCCAATCGGCGTATTACAATGGCTTTGGTACAAATTTGCCCCGAGTAGTTGATAAAAATGATAACAAATGCAGACAAACAGTAAAAATAAACCAATCTGTGCGTTGTATTCCTATTGACATTTCAACACGCAGATATAAAACTCAAGCAAATCATTTGATGCAGTCAGTGTGCCCAGATTTTGTGCCAAAATATTGGCTAATTTTGCACATAAATTTATAGTTTTGTTGCTGTTTTTATTTAGCATAAATTGGCAAGTATTGCCCGCCCTATGATGAAAATAATTCAAAATATATTCTCGGAAAATATATTTAAAATAATTTTGATCTTCGAACAAACTTCTTTAACAGGTTTCCGAATTCTATTTATGCTTAACACATTTATAAATATTTTTCATATTGTTTATTAGAATATTATTGTTATTTATTGTTATGTATTTTTTGTTTTATTTTTATATTTACCCCTTTTTGGCAACACTGGCACTATTAACCAACAACAAAACTAAAATGGACGCTTGGGGAACCCAAAACAAAACTGAGTATAAATCATATTTATTTATTTATTATTTAAATACGTATTTTGGCTGTAACGCCAATTGCAAGGAAATACTGCTACCATAAATAAATAAACAAATCTCGATGGAAACATTTGCATATAACATATTCCATCATGTTTTGACTATAACTATCGGTGCAACCGGAAGTCAAGTTGCGATGCTTGAATATGGTATGGAACTTCTATCGTTAATATTATTGTGGCTCTAAACTTTGTTTTTATGATTATTGGCATAACATGGGAACCTTGCATGCGGACTGTGTATGGAATCGCGACATTTTGCATGTTTATGTCTTCTAATGGCCTTATTTTTCTCAATTGCCAAGAGATGGAGGTCAAAGAGCAGAAGGATTTTCGGCATGACCACATTAACCCACATAAAGCACCAGCAACAGACTAAGGGGCAAATGTTGGAAGTTCAAAACAAAATTGAACATGGTCCCGCAGTCATTGCCATAAGTATTTTTGCGTATATTGAGAAAATGTGTGTAGAACATGCCTAATGCGATGGATACGACGACAAAATACAGGGCATATGGAGCGCATTGTCATTGAGCACTTAATGCGCTTTAAATATTTACATATTTAGACCCTGTACTTAAAAAAGTAAGAGGGTCTATTAAGTGCAAATGAAAAGTGTGTGTAACACTCAGAAGAAATCGATGTAGTAGATGTATTCTGACTCAGGATGAGCTGAGTTAAAATAGCCATATCCGTCCGTCCGTCAGTATGAACACCTAGATCTCAGCTACTATAACATCTAGAGACACCAATTTCGGTATGTAGGTTGTCCTTATTAATCAGATCAAGTGTGTTTTTGTTTTTTGATAACTCTGCTCTTAAATATAAAATATATATAATAATAAATTACATATTTGTAATTTTAATAACCATAAAAACATAAAAGTGAAGGGCGTTCTACTGTCGACTATGCCCGATTGTTGCTCCGTGCTTACTGCTATTCTAATTATGTTGTGTTTGACAGACTCCAGGCAAAAGCCAATTAAAAACTCAACTCTCAGGTAATCGCGCGGCGGAGGAGTCTTCCAAGTGTCCCCTTTAGAGAGAGCCGCGTCACAATAAAGCGTCTTCCCGCAGTCCCATTGGCCTAGGAATTGACAATCCCCATTTGATTGGCCCTTTTGATGTTAAGGATATGGAGCATTCATTGGCATTCAATTGCAATTCCATTTGCAGCGACTGTCTACAAGTCGAACTGACAGACTGACAGATTGACAGACTGGCAAACATGCTGACAACTTGTCAGTTGTTTGGATGGTATTGTTTGCGCTATTCATATGCAAAGCCAAACGACAATTGAATGGAATGCAATTCGCTTGGATATACATAAATAACGTAACTACAATTTGCATAAGTGCATTAACATTTGATTGGAGCAGACTAAGCGATAAAGTTTTCGCATTCCGCATCAAATGGTTCTCCAAGCTCTCTAAACTCTTCTAATTTTCAGATTCAGCGTGACGCGTAACTTTGATTAGCAGTCGAAACCTTTTTAATGTGCAAAACACATTAACAATACATCAAAATCTCCATTAGCATCCACGTTCCCCGATAAGACGTTAGCAAACCGCCAAAGTGCTGGGCTGACATGATTTCCATAGCCAGCACCCACAGCTGCCTACCAACTAGGCTCCTTGGGTGCTCCTACATCGCACCACCTGCTCCGCACTCGCACTCGCATCGGCCATAAAAGCACACACACAGAGAGAGAAAGACCCGCACAACATCGCGCAGGCGAAGACATCATCATAAAGCGATTAGTGAAACTAAAACTGCCATTAAAATGCCTCGGGCATTGCCTTGAATACCTCAAAATAGAAAATAGCAAATGGCAAATAGTCCGCCCTCCAACCGCCTCAGAGGCTGAAGGACATTTGGCATTCAGTGGCTGACAGGCACGAGTGAATTTCTCTCCTTCTATGCTACCCTGCTCAGTCGCACTTGTTTGACTTTCCAGGGTATCTGCTGGTCGTGCATTTACTCTGCTTGAATCCTATTTAAGTCGCATGTTTTAATTCCCAGCGTAACTTAACAAACTGGCACAAGGATGGATGACAGCGAGGACAGCAAAACACAGGTTTAGTGGCTCTAGTGTGATCTGAGTGACTTAATGATACTCTGTACTTTGTCTGTTCGCTGTATGCAGTCCTCTTGAGTGCTTTCTTGTCATCATCACAGACAGAAGCATAGCACACACTGTGCCTGTAATTGAACAACATGTAGGGTATGCAAGGCTTTAAGTATCTGTACTCATTGTCAGAATTTATCACGTAGGAATGGTTCAAAACTTTTTGTTACAGACTATTAATATGAGTTCTGCGATTGTTCGTTGCGCCCGACTTGTCCTTCTTTCAGAAACCCTAAGCGAAGGTTCGAAGGTTGCCGCAAAATGGCGATAATTCATATGTAGTCCATAGATAAGGTCCTCAGCTGTCGGTTGCGCCCGACTCTTCAGCTCATGTTGGTCCATATATTTGTCTGGAACCGCGAAAGTTGATGGCTTTGCTGGCAGCCGCAAACAGACGACAGTCAGACTCTCCAAAGACCACACTTACCAACTGTCGGGGACGATGGGGAAGGAGTTGACCAAGATGGCGGAAAGGACTGTCCTGGGATGGTGGAAAGTTAACGCTGTCTGGCGAGTAACCGTCGAATGGCTTAAGTGTGCGTTATGCGCCGTTTTGGCCATTGGGAAGACTTTAGCCAACAACAAGAAGCAGCGAACAAGAAAGAAAAATTTGAATGTTTCGCGCTTTTGTGGTCCAATGAATAAATTTCACAGCCAGCGGTCACAGCATGTGTGCATGTGTGGGGTGACGGGGGAAGGACGGCATGATGGAGTGGATTTTCGGATACTTTGGAGTTTGTTATGTATGTCAAGCCAGAGCGCATAATTAATTCCCTAAATAATAAATGAAAATGAGGAAAATTCACTGCCATCGCCAGGGGAATCGAATGCGTTTAATTTTCATTCTTCTGTCACTTGGAGGGGGAGGGGATGGGGGAACGCTAGAGATGACGGAAGAGGGATGCGAAGTTTTACTTTAAGATAAGCACAAATTGCATACAAAGTCTGCAGGAGAAGGAGAAGCAAATTTCATGCCAAGCTGCAGACTTAATCATTTGTAATCGTTTAATGCGCCATGCTTATTGTCAGCCAGACCGTTAGTCTGCCTGCCCCCCTGCCCCTCTGAAACACTCCAGGATCCCCCTCTTGGCTAAGCCTCTGACCAGAAAAGTGCGGCGCACAGTTGGGCATACGAAATGAGCCTGGACTTGCACTGCACAAACTTCTCAGACATGGCGAATTAGTAGTTCACATACGCAGCGACAGTGCCGCCTGCCACGCCCATCGGCCGCAGCTCCGAAGGGGCGTTTCGGCCATTTCAAGAGCAGAGAGAGGAGATGGGGAGTCGAGTATGGCCGCTTATAGCGTTTAGTGTTTTTAGTGTAATCGCAATGGCAAACTTTTTCGATTTGGGAATTAAAATAAAAGGCAACAACAAAAACAATCTGCACCATTGTCCTCGTGCTCTTTGGCTCTGCTCTTCGCTCTCCGCTCTCCGTTCTCCGTTCTCCACTCTCCGCTCGCAGCTTTATCAACCCGCCAGAGCGCTGTTGCCAAATCCGCTATTTTCCCGCCAAATCTGATGGTTCTTAAAGAGCATTTGCTTAAGAATGTGTGAATCTGCAAGAAGGGGGAATATTATTTTTTTTTTCTAAAACAAAGAAACAATTATAATTCAAGCAACTTTAATTTAAAGCACATATGCATGTACTTAAGAATAACTTAGCTGTTTTCTGGCTTATCTACCCGATCCCAAAAAATGGTAAATCGGCAACACTGTCAAAGAGACAAAAAGAAAAACATTAGAAAAAGTTTTCGCCACGCATCGCTGACGCTTTTTCGCTTTCACTTTAATGGGCAAATCCAAAGCATATCCTTCAACTCGCTCCCCAGCGCACAACAACACTCGCCCACTGCCCCTCCCCTCGCCTCCTCTGCCACGCAGGGGCGTCTCTCCCACCACCCCCCGCCCCGCAGTCCCACTCGTTTAGATAAGTGATAAGCCGCAGTACAAATTGCTTGTGCCAGACGCCCAAGTTCGCTGCACGCTAAACATTGGCCTATTCCTATTCGCGTGTGGCGGCTTAATAAACGGATTGTCTATCTCCAGCTGCAATTGGCCTGGCCCAGAACGCGTGTTGCCAATTGTTGGTCCAACATGGTCTAATATGATTGTTTAATAGAATAGGTCATTTTGCATTCCAACATTGGCTTGATTTCATTCCTTTGATTTCTATTATCGATAAGCAGTTGATATCGCTCCTTGAAAATATATATTTATTTCGGTTTAAAAATGTAAATAGTTAGGAATTGAAATTATTTAATGTTTAAAAATAATTATTAAATAAAAATCATTTTTGTGTAAAATTTTATATACTTAAGAATCTATTTAATATGTTATTTATAAATAATTAACTGCTTAGAAATTTAACTAGCTGAAAATTGTAATTAATCTCTAATATTAAATTGGAGCTAAATCATTTTATTTCGCGAAATTAAAATATCTATAATTTAATACAATATAGGCATCATCTATAGAGTTTGAAAACGATATTCATGAAGTCAAAGAACAGGAACCTGTTTAGTGAGTCTGTTTGATTAAGAACGATTTGGATGAACATTGTATTATACAAAGAGCATCTTACGAATAGAAAACTTTACTTGCCCTTAGTTTAAAGCTATTCCAATAAAAACACATACTTCGATCAATGGCAAATCGAACCCCAATTTTATTCGATATTTGAAATAAGTGTAATTACGTTAATTTCATGGTTTCCCACAGATAATAATTCAATTGCAACTCTTGGCCAGCAATATAATTACATTTTAAGCGCCGTCCAATTATTTATAAGACATTAATTGAACTGGACGAAGTACGAGTACTCGTCCACTCGTATTCGCGGGTATTCGTGAATACTGCCCAATTATGCATGAATCATGGTGGACGCTGCAGCGAAACAGGGGCGCAGTAGCAACTGCTGCAACCGAGAATGTAAATGTTAAATGGAACTTTTAACTAGCTGCAATGCTACTCCACGTATTGCCCATTCAATTGAAAAGTCAAGTCAAGCAAAAAGCGGGGGAAACTTGCTAGGAAAGAGGGTAGGGGAAAGCGGAAGAAGGCAGGCGGAAAGAGGAGGAAGCGCTAAGAGCAGCGCCGGAAATGAATTTCGAAATGTTCATTCAACTTAACGACCTGGCGTCAACGCGTTCAATGAACTCAATGAGGGACAGGTGTGTGTGCTAGGTATACACATACATATCTGTAGCTATATATGGATATATGCATTGTATGTATGTATTCCGATGTAGTTTTTTATTTTATTTGGCATTAACCACAATTTACATAGTAAAGCCACAGCTAGGGGCACAACGCGAGCTTTCGCTGGAAGCAGTTAGTGCAACAAAATATGCAAATGGCCGACCAAGCGACAGTTGGACAGACAAAGACAAGACTGTTTGGCTGGCGGTGGGCGTGGCAGGGCGCCTATTAATATTTAATGCGTTTGCAACATTAAATTCAGGCCAGCCACAAAATGAAATTATAAATTGAGAAAACGAAAAGGGTGTAGCAGCAAGGAGGTGCCGCAGCCTAAGGAGCCACAGAGCTTAAAGGGATTACAGACTATGAACGAGGCAGGGTTGCAATCGGAGGGTGATACAGGGGTGTTGGTAATGCGCCTAAACACAATTTGCTAGATTTTTAAATCTATTTGAGCTACAGAAAAATAAAATGCTGAAACGAAACACACAGGGAACATCAGCTTAATATACGAGTTGGAAGACGGATGGGAAAAGTGGAGAATGAGGAAAACATTGGGAAACACCCAGTAAGAAAGACTTCAAGAAATATACAGAAAGAAATATGGCTGAAAAATAGGCAGAGAAGTAGAGGTTGAGAGTCATGGAGCATCAAGTGGAGGTAGCGTACTTAAGTCTACAGATAACAAACCAAACCAAGCGAGTATTGAGCTGGATCTACACTCACTTTGTGAGAGTCTTAGTAATACTTAGTTTCTTTGAATATATTTTTATTTTATATAGAAATAAAACTGCACGAAAAACTTTATATACTAAAATTACAAATTTTTATTCAGACCTAGTATACATTTTTGTTTCCAAGTACATGATTTGTAATCGTTTCTTTATCCTAGATATAGGTAGAGGATTTTGCATTATTGCCACTTAAGCACCCACCACACGTCTTAACCACATGACTGCAGACACTGTACTGTAACAAGCAGCACAGCAACAGCAGTATTTATAGTTCATGCAGGCTGCGCTGTCGCTGTCTCTTGATCAGTTCCCGCTTACCACTTCGCTGCTGTGGTAAGCGAACAAGTCGCTCGCCGGTGGCTGCGGAGCTCGCTCTAAGCATACGCAGCGCTTGGTCGCTCTCCTATTTGCTTACTCTTGCTGGCGCTCTAAGCAAGTGCTAGCAACTGCACGTGTGTGTGTGCTTGTCTACGTGTATTTATCGAGTATAGTTCAAAATAACAGTTAAAATGGAAGGCGGTAAGAGCTGTGGTGTGCCTCTGTATGGGAGGCAGTTCAGTATTTATGAAAACACAAAGTTCAGGGTCTTCTGCTGTCGGTTACTTGCGACTGTAGCCTTGCGCCCGACTGATCTGCACCGTCCTCACTGGTTAAATGTATTAAATTAACTTTACAAAACTTTAATGCTAACTGGGAGTTTGCAAAAACAAGTTTTAATTGTAAAACAGAGAAAAAACTTTAACATTTAAAGAGCTCTCAAAGGAATTCATTTCACAAGTATTTTGAATTCGTTTCTTGGATATTTGAGCCTTTTGCAACACTGCAGTTGCCGCATTTTACTCATGCACATCTGCAGCTGCGGCGCAAGTGTCTTCAAGAGGATAAACTCCTTGGCAAAGAGGATGTCAATTTCGGTGTTTGCACGCATTTTGCTGTCTATCGCCTGGTTAGTTTATTTTCTTTATTTTATTTTTTTATGTAAGGGAACACTGGCATGCTGTCTGCCATAATATACATATGCACATACATACATAGGCATGTCGTATGTGTGTGTGAGGCTGACAGCACGTGCTGGCTGCGCTGTCAACTAAGTACCAGGAAAAGCAGAGGGGGAACCCCACAGCAACCAAAGGCAAACGCGTCGTTAACATATGTTGTGTTCGAGTTTCGAAACCAGCTTGTATGCATACACCAGCTCTGTGTGTGTGTCTGTGTGGCTGTGCGTCTGTGTGTGTATGCGTATGTGTGTGTGGGAGCTTTTTCTATAACAATTCGCCAAATGTTTGTAGAAAATATACGAGTTCTTCATACTTGCGCCGACTGTGCTAAGACACAGTGTTGACAGTTTTTAATCGACCAAAAAACGCTATTTTCTGGCGAAAAGGACACAAAGATATATATATATATGAAAAAATGTAGAAGAAATCCAGAATAAATCAAAGCTATCCTTAAGATTTGCCAGACTTTTCTTGGACAATTGAAGTTTTCCAAATCTAGCAAGTTTTTCACAACATTTTCTTCTGTATACATTTGTTAGATCATTTTTCAAATGTATAATATAGAGCAATTTTTTTTATTTAGACCCAAGCTGGTTTCTAAATCTGCTTAAAAAACTGTATCTACAGTTAGGATATTTTAGAAATTTGTATTTTCGAATTTCATTCAATGGAATAAAGGTGAAAACAAGAACAGGGAAAAACTTTTATAATCTTCTGCTCTGTAGGATATTTAACAGCCAGCTATTTTTAGTAGCTTTAAAAAAGCTGAGTTAATTTTTATTGACATCCAAAATTTCCCCATACTTCTCATACGCCATCAAATGCAAAACCAGCCAGATTTGACGGGAAATAAGCTGACTTGGCAACAGGGCTAAGACATTATGATGAAGGGGTTCGGAGGGGGGGCAGTCGATTGGCAGCAAAGACAAGCGTCTAAAGTGTTGGGCCAATGATACACACACAGCGAAATAAAATATAAAATAAAATAAAATACTTATAGAAAAAAGCGGAGAAAATACTTAGTTCCATGGCAAGCAGACCGACTATGTGATACGCTATAAACACACACGCATCAGCATGCCCGCTCTGCCAGAATGGGGGCAGGGTATATTTGGTTTGCACAGCGAATGCCATAAAAGCACAATTTAATTGAGGCGCTTGAACGCTTTGCTTGCTGGCCATAAACATGAAAATATAACGTTAAATTTGTAATTAGTATGCATGCAATGGCGTATGATATGGCAAATTGTATTAACCTCATGAACCGGGGCAAACAGGGTATATAAATACAGCTGAAATGCGAGTACTCGTAATGCTGATATGTGCGCTGTGCCCAAGAGTTGAGCAAATTTAAACAGCCCGACACACAGATAGGTGTACTTACATACTTACGAACTTACATACTTACATACTGACATTTGGGGCAAAAATATGTTGAAAAACAATTTCATTTGCGGCGGGCGCGTCGAGCAACAATTTGGGGAAAGGATTTTTGGCAAAATTTTGTGGCTGACAAAATCTGCACTTGAAGAGCTTACAAATTGCCTGAGCCCGCATGGAATGCCAAAGTAGCAAAGTGGCAAGTGGCAAGTGGCAAGTGGTGAAGTTGCCGTGTGGCAGTGTGGGAACGTGGCAACGTGGCAAGAGCGGTAAGCGGTAAATGCCAAGTGGTTTTTCTCTTTCAGCTAACCGCTGACCTTTTAACTACAGTTAACTGTAATCAAGCAAAGGTCACCGTCCAACCTCCCTGATCAGCTGTTCAATAAATCAAACTAAGTAAATCGGCCAAACCGAAAATACTTGCCACATTCGAACAGATTCGGTGCAGGGTTTCTGTTTGAAGGCGGAGGTTGGGGCTTTAACTCGTTGTGCGGCATAAAAAGTTTCGAATGCTTCTTATCTCAGCCTGGCCAAATACGGCAAACAATCGTAACATGTGGAACAACTTTTAGCAGTCACAGTCAAATGCCCTCCGGCCTTTCGATTTTGCAATCCGTTTTTTATACGTGTCCGTTCTCTAGGCGACAGCGTGGGGTGTTCTCGGTTTATGTAGGGCAAACATAGACATCAGCCTACGGATTTACACCACTTTAACTTGACTTATCTATGTATTGCTGTACCCTGTTTCCCACAAAGGGTAGCTCCGACTTGACTAGCACTGTCTACTATCTCAAGCTCTTAAGCAGAATTTAGATTACTCACAGATTTGCAATAGAAATAGGTCATAAATAAATACAAAAATCCAAAGGAAACTAAAGCAAAGGGCTTTAAGAAAGCAAATCTTTTAAAATGTCGGTTAGAAACTAACTACAGTTTATAGTATTTGCTGTGGTACAAACGATGAACTACAAAAAGATGAAGGTCTGACAAATTTTGTATAAAAACAATTCAAGGCTGTAGTTCCAGCACTTCCATTTAGTTGAGAATAATATTTTGGAGCCTGGCCCTCTCAGCCTCTTTGAAAGATTGTGACATTTGGCAAATTCGTCATATCACGTAACCCCGAAAAGCATTTCATTTGAGTTCATTGTTTGCCGTAAAACAGGAATAATAAATAACTCAGGGGGATGTGCGAGTATTGGGCACAAATAGATACCCACGTGCCAGAATAGCTGATTGCCAGAAGAGTAATAGGAATAGGAACAGGTAGAGCTGGAGTGGTAATGGAGCTGCGAATACCTTGGCCAAAAGCCTGGCTAGACAATGCTTAATGTGCTGTAAATGCGCTTGGCTGCCAAAATAGAAATAGTTTTTGCAGCATTGCTTTTGTCTTCCAAGTGCTTTCGTTTTATGGCCCAAAGGCCAGTTGACTTTTGGGTTCAGATTCAGATTCAGTTGACATTTGATAGCCAGAGTCACCTGTTTGATATTTGAAATGGCGCCAGTTGCGACTGCATATCGCACAGTGTGGCAAAATGTCTGCTAATTGATGGAGAAAGTCTTCCCCTAGGCACACAATTCCCAACAATTGCCGACAGTCAAATGATTATTATGATTATCGTGATTTCTCTGTCTGCAATCAGTCGAGCCAACTTTATTAACACTTGTCACGTCATTAGACGCACAGCTCCGTAAATTTAATAACAAATAGTGTCCATCAACGACATGTCAGACTAACACCAATAACAAACATTTACACTCCGAGTACATCTGTGACAAGCCACTGATATGAGCTGCTGTCTCCGAGCATTCTGTGCATTTGCCAGCTGCTGTCTGCTGATATTTATGGCCCACTGTGACACTGTGTGCCAGCACAAATTGGCTTATCACTGAAATGTAACCACCACGGACACAAGAGTGTGAAAAACCCGCATGAATGTGAATTCGAGCCATGATTGTGCCAAGGCCCTGAGTGAATCAACCGTGCACTTGCTAGAAAACATGCAAATATGAATGAGTACAAAGGTTTGGCTTATCAGTTGGGCGTGCGTAGTATCCATGAATCCATTTGCTTTACTTGAAACTAATAAGACCCGTTACTGCAAAAAAGTACAAGAGGGTCTACTGAGTAAGTGCAAATTGAAAACGTGTAAAACAGGCAGAAGCAGGCGTGGTAGACCCCCCCAAATTATATATATTCTTTATCAGCATGACCTGAGTTGAGTTGCTGTACCCATTTTAGTCTGTCTGTCCGTTCAAATAAACCTTTAGAACTCGCAATCTATATTCTCCAATGCTGTCTTAGATTTTTAATGCCTCCTCCTTTCCACTGCTAATCCCAAAAAAACCACAGCAGAAACCTAGATCCTACAAACTATAAGAGCTAGAAACACTTGCAAGTGTTCATTGCTAGCTCGAAGTATTCATTTGTTTAAGTCAGTTAAGAGAGTTGTTTCATGAACTGTTGCTTACTTTTGACAAATTGATATCGACCAGAATTCAAATATATTAAAACAAACATTCAATGTTAATCTTTCCAGTCATTTATAGTTACAAACAAAGCATTTGAAAACCGATAAAAGTCAACAGAAGAACAGAATAATAGTCGAGCCATTGACAAATCAAATGGGAATACATATTCATTGAATGAAGGAGCAAAACAATCAATTAGCCTGTGGACAATTGGGACAACTAGTGCACCTGCAGTGCGGCTCTTTATATAATTTCGGGTGTAAACTACTCGAATTTAAACAAATTGAAACAATTACTCAACCGCAAACACCCACAATAATTCAGTGAGCCATGAGCTGTTGGTTTTTGCCATTTTCACTATTATGTTTGGTTTGCCTCCACTTCTGACACACACGCTGCATAAATATTTCACATATTTTAAACACAAACTGAAATTGAAACTTCAACACGAGCCAAACTTTAATAATAAATGCTGAACAAGTAAATGTGAGGAAACCATCAGACAAAGCGAAAGCGAGGGGAGGCTGAGGGCATGAGGGGATGAGGACGTCAATTTTATTGTTTTCTGTTGTCAGGCAACCAGCCATAAACTGACCAGCAACAATAACCGCAGCACAAATGTTTATAATGATGGAATACATATCAAATTTCCCATTTGCAACCAAACTATGCACGGATGGACAACGGGGGACCGGGGATCGGGGCTCTAAACATGTTACTTTAAACTGGCACAAAGCTCAAATTGTCAAGGATTTGCGTCAGCATTAAAATGGATAAAATAGATATTAAATTGCCACTTATCAAGCTGTTCAATTAGCTTCCTGCGGGCACTTGCTTTCTGAGTTTTGCGTTTTGCGTTTTGCGCTTTACTTATTTACCACAGATGTCAATTTCAAGCTTGTCAACTACACAAATATTACCCGTAGTGCTATTTGCCAAGGGGCCAACTTCCAGTTTCAATCTCTTCCATGGAGATGTACGCGTGAGTCAGTCGTTGAGCTTGATTGATGGCTTTTTTTGCAGTTTCAAGTTGAAAGTTTAAACATATCTATCATCGAAGTTTAGTGCAGTTAATGTGCCTCTTTGTTAACTCCAGATATGGCTTGTTATATTGTATTTGGGTTACAAGTCTACAGAGTTATTTTTGGGTTTCATGTTTTATGATATTAAAACAGCTGTAAAGTTTTGTTGTCTTCCATAAGCTACAAGAGAAAGAATACTACATTCAATCAATAAACTTCAATAGGAATGGTTTTCTATCTAAAACTTTAAAGAGATTTACTAACTGAAATCTGTTCTAAGCACTGACCATTAGCTTTTCAATCTGCAATATTTTTGATTCTAGAGCATAAAAAGGAAAATCTTTGTAAAAATCACCATTAGATACATTTATTGACCATCCAGTTTGAACCTGTTGCTGAAATGCTTAAAACATATTTTCTGTTGCATATCCTAGGGCGAAGGTTTTCCGTACAACCATGCAGTTTATCGAAATTTTTGTGGGAATATAAAATGGAATGCTTGTATTTCAAGCAAGAGCAGAGAACTTACGGTTTGCTTATTTAATATTTATTAAAGGTTTACTAGCTGAAAAACTAGTTTATCAAACCCGCAATGAAAATCCAATTTGTAGTCATCTCAATATGAATAGCCTGCTAAAAAATATATCTAAATTTGTAAATCAAATCTCTGTGGAGTTGTCCATCTCTAATACTGCAAACTTGTGCTGATTGGGGAACGAAATTCCAACATTGTTTATCGTGTTGATTGCGTGGATAAATAGTGGCTAGAACAAGTTGTTGAGAGGAGGGATTTTTGTTTTTTCTATTTTTGTTGAGTTCGTTTTGGGGTTTTCGTTTGGTGATTGTGGATACCACGAGATTTTCATGCTGTTTCTCATGTTTCATTTTTGGTTTTCGGCTACTGTCTAATTGAATTGTGAGTGCAGCTGGCTCGCGTCAATGGGTAACCCGAAACAAAAGAGCAAAATCCACTCGCAGCCAGCAGAGAAACGTATGAATTGAAGGCATTGGCATTGGCATTCGCATTCGCATTCGCACTGGGGAATAAAAAGTGTGTGAACTTGGAATGTTTGGGCTCTGAACAGGAGATGGGGGATGGGGGATGGGGGATGGGGGGAGCAACGGGTACACTAAGTACGTGCGTTGGATAAACAAAATCAAACACTTTTTGCCCACATTAAAGATATATGGGTACGCAGCTGAAGATAAACGATAGTAAATACGTTCTTATAAATAGATATTGGTATTTATGGCGGCAGATTGGAATGGTACGGAGTCAGCTGTGTGCAGCTAAAACACACTCTGCCCGGGATCAGTTGGTGGGCATTTGAGGCGCTAAACGATTTACGATCTCCTCTAAGATATATGTGCCTTGGCGAAAGTATATAATTGAATTTAATTAGTTCATGCTCGGTGCGCCTGCTTCCAATTAGTCTTACTTTTTGGCACCGACCGTTGTTATTGTCTGCCCTGGCACCATGCTGCCTGCCTGGTTGAGGCCAACTTTTGATTGACATTGTGTAAGAATACAGCGCTCTCATCAGCTCTTGATTCCACCCATGAAATGGGCAAAAGCAGGGTTAAAAACTTTGTGCAAATGTATGCGACAGACAAAAAGAGAGAGTGAACCCAAAGGAAAACAAAATTATATATACAGTAGAATCCGGTTATAGCGACATTCAAGGGACCGACGATTTTACGTCGTTATATCCGGCAGACGCACTATCCGAAAGGAGCAAAAAAAAATTTTTTTTTTATATTATGGATGTCATGTTCGTAATAGGTTTTAAAATAAAACAAATTAATTTTTTAATCAAAACAAAAAATTTAATACAGTAGAATCCGGTTATAGCGACTTTTAAGGGACCGACGTCGTTATATCCGGAAGACAAAATCCATGATTTTGTTTCTTTTTCGTATTGAAAAAACACAAAATCCATGATTTTGTTTGCTTCTTTTAGCATTGTTAAAGAAATCAAATTTTCCTCTTTAAAATTTTTTTTTGTTCGGCACGTCGCAATATCCGGTTGAATTGAAATGAAAAATTGAATTGAAATTGAAAAATCTCGTCGTTATAAGCGGTTTGTCGCTAAAAGCGGAGTCGTTATAAGCGGAGGCCGTTTCATATAAGTTTGTATGGGGACCAACCAAACCATCGAGTTTTCGTCGCAATAACCGGACGGACGCTATAAGCGGCGTCGTTATAACCGGATTCTACTGTATATATATACTTGATCAGTGCGACAAATTAGATATAGCCATATAAGTCTGACTGCCAGTTTGACTGCTGAGATCTCCGAAACTTCAAGAGCTAGAGCAACCAATTTTAGAATGTAGATAGCTACATACAGTACTCAGATAATGTTTATATTAAGTGTTGGATTTATAGTTTATACCTTAGATATATACTTAATACTTTATACCATAGATATGGTGCAGGCAAAATAGTAAGAAGCATTTTTTTTAAATTTATTTCTAAATTACAACATGGAGTGCAGGGTATTTTATTCGGCTCTTTGCCTTTTGGTTTACACACAACTGTGCCATCTGTCCCTCTGTGCTGGTCACAGACAATAGCTTAAAGTTTTGTGACAATTGTATTTAATTATGCGCTGGTTCTAGTCGGGTTTTTGGAAGTTGGGACAACATGTCAGCTCTGTAATCCCGCTGAAGTACCCAACGCAGCTCCTTTGTGGCCAGCCATAAGCACTTTCCTCAATTATGCACATTTGACAAGACTTGTCTGCTCTTAATGGACTCCAAATTGCCTTGTGCCAAATTATGAAAACGAAAATAAAAACCCAAAAGAATATATTTCAAATCGGGTCAAAACAAAACGTATATTAAAAGCACGCTCCTTGGAGAGCCCTTCACAAACTGTATGCCAGCCATAGAGATCATTCTCTTGGCAATCATAATACGTAATGATCAGACTAAACTGTTCCATGTCTGAGCGCAATAAAAATGTAACGGTATGTCGAAGTTGTAACGTATGAGATTGTTAACAGTTGAACGAGTATTTGTGCCACAACAAACCCAAAACTGAATCATGTTTCGTCAGTGTTTTCTTGGGCTCTGGCTGTACTTTGTTTTGGTAGGAGACAGCCAGGCGTTCTAATTAAGCAAAAAGTAAACATGAAAAAGATGTTAAGATGTCAGGCGAATAGAAACGAATCAAAATGGCAGACGTACAATGAACTAAACGCTGTCAGTTGGCTCGTCTGAGTGGAATGAGTCGGATGAGTGGATAAGTGTATGAATAGGGGGGACTTGGCGCTGGATATACTATGTATATACGAATGTACTCAAAGCTAATGCCACGCTGGCGACAAGACATCGATTTCGACCCCCAATTCCAGTCTCTGGCATAATGTTTATGAAGCGTTCATAAATACCTGGCAAAAGAAAAGCGCTGAGCGCTTCAAATGGAAATGAAAATGAAAAAGAAACGACAACGAAAACGAAAGCGAAAACGAAAATAATAATCATAAAATAATAATAATAATAATAATCCAAAAACAGTTCAGCAGACACATCAAGCAAACAGCACGTCAAGTGACTGGCAAGCTCGACCAAGACGGACCAAGAGACTTAAGACTAGAGACCAAAAGCCAGAATCCAGAATCCAAAAATGAGGGAGCTCTATAAATGCTGCTGATGATTGTGGTGCTGCAGCTGCCTCTGTTCTTCTGTTGTAGAGCCTGTACTTTGAAAAACTACAAAGGGGTCTACTAAATTAGTGTAAATGGGAAAACTGTGTAACAGGCAGAAGAAGACGAGCTGAGTCGATATAGGTATGTCCGTCGAAACGTCCCTATGAACATTTAGATCTCGAATACAATAAGAGCTAGAAGCACAATTTTTGGTATACAAGCAGATATAGTTTTTTATAAAATTTTGTTCCCCCTCTTATTCTGTTATAGACTTTAATGACCTTCTACATCGATGCTGTCAATTGCATTACGGTCGGATAAGAAACAGCAAAGATATGTAACCAGACAATTTGCTCGACTTATCAGACTTTAATTACATTGCAGTGATTATTAAGACACAAAGTGCAGTGTCGCCTACTGTCGGTTACGTCCGATTGTAGCTCTCCGTTCATTGGTTCTGGTTCTGTTTCTACTTCTGTTTCTGGTTCTGGTTATGGACCTTACTTCTGTCTCGAGAATGGTCCATGGGGGGAGTCGCTTGCTTATTGCGTATGAAATCACTTAAGTCTTGGTAAACAGCTCCCAGTGGCAACATAAATATGAACTCGAAACGACGACCACCATAATAATAATAAGCCTTGGCTATGCGCCGCTCTTGGCCGGCATTCATAATGTAGCTAACAATCAAGCTTCAAATGTAAATGAAAATATCGCCAGAGCTCTAGAGAAATGCGAGCAATGAGTGGAATGGGAGCATTGACAGAAATGTATTGCAATAGCCATGACAATGCCAATGCCAATCTAAATGTTAAAGTCTATTTATAGAGGTGTCTATCAGAGGTTAGCAAACAAGTGGCCAGTTGACAATTGCCAGTTGCCAGTTGTCAGTTATCTGTTGTCAGCTGTCAGATCTCTGTTGTCAATTGCCAGTTGACAATTGCGAGTAATGACCAAAAACAGTTGCGCCTCGGACGTATATCCTATCAAATTGAACTATTTCAATCAGATTTAAAATTTATATATTTCAGCAAAAGTGAGAACAACTTTTCAATTTCAATTCTTTAAGCTTATAAAGCTAGGATTTTACTTTAGAAACCCTCAACAGCAGCTAAGATCATAATCTTAAAGTTTCTTCTATATTCTATGCATTTTTAACATGACGTCGAGTTTGAATTCGCACCTTCAGTTATGTATATTATATATAATAATTAATATCAAATCGGTTAATAAACACAGAAGATACTAGAGAAACAATATTGCAGTGCTTTTAAACGATCACTTCTATGCTATTTTTAACACCTGTTCGGTCAAAAATGATGCGGTACATTGCATTTGAATAGCTTTTTGTGTTCCTGGTGTGTTTGTAACTGGCTAATTGTACGGCTGCCGCTGCTCATTATGGGCCCTCTGGCCAAACAGCAAGGTTTTGGCATTTGATGGTCGCCCTCCCACGGCTCCTCGGTTCCCTAGTCGGTTCCCTGTTCGGCTCACTCCCCTTAATGAGCATTAAGTGCGTGTCTGTGGGCTCAGGACGTGCCAGGAGGAAAAGGCGACCTGCCAAAATCAATCGAAGTAAATCAATTGTGGCATTTGGCAGCACTGACGATGACGCTGACGCTGACGTTGACGTTGTCATGTCTCCTAAGGTCGTCGAACGCTCGCCTCGAGGTGCCAAGGGGCATACACTTGCTGTTAAGCATGTGGAAGAGGAAGGCGACGAGTTGTGTATATTTGTGTGTGTTTGTTGTATGTGGAAGGCATGTCCTGGCTGCCATTCTGCCACTCTGCCATTCGCCATCGCCCGCTTCTAATCGCAACGAATTCTGTTGACTGATGCGCACATATACAAGGATTCCACTTCATTGAAGCGTCGCCAGTGCTGATTCTGTCTCCAAGTGGGCATAATTACAGCCACATTGGGTCTATGAACTTTTAATTTCAATGGAAATGCCATTGCCATTGTCACTGTCACTGTCACTGCATATATACGTATTTATTTATTTTCGGTATTTTGTTGTTCTTCGCATGCTTCAGCTTAAGTTAAACCGCCCCGATTTTTCTTTAAGTGTCGTTTAAGCAAAGCAAATCGTCTATTTATTAATAAAATCTATTTCTATTTATTATGTGTTTGAGTTTGATTTACGGTATAGTGTCGATTGTTGCACCTGCATCCAATACTATTATATAAAAAATATTGAATATAAATTCTAAATTAAATTGCACATTGCAGATAATTTCATAATTTTTTGGGTTAAAGATGAGCGTGCAATTATTCAAGTTTTACTGTATACTTATTATAAAAGTTGAACAATTCTAATATAATATTTCACATTTTTTTCTTTAATTAAGGATATATTTTTTTTGTCAAACTGAATTCTAAATCTTAGCGAAGCTTACAAATGTAAAAATGTAGTTTAAATGTAGAGCTTGTTTGAATAAAATATGATATATAAAGGCATTTATCTTTTTAGTTGTCACATACTAGTTTGCTAATCTCGCAATTTAAACCATGCTGACATGTATAAAATTGATAAAATAAAGATTAATAGTTTTCAGTAGGAATATTCTCTACAATATTTTGGGGTTATAACAATATTTTCACAAAAAATAAAATAAAATAATAAATATTCAATAGAAAATAATTATGTATACAGTAAAAGATTTATAGGCTTTAGAAAGCATATTTTCTGCAAAAATGTTTGCAAAACAATGAAATAAATAAAATCATACTACAAAACTGAAACTTATGGGAAAGGCTTCAAAATCAAACGAATTAATTAAAATATTTATATTAAAAGCAAAAAACTATTTCAACTACAATAAAAAGTATATGCAATTCTATAGCTTATAAATTGTATTCAACTTATAAAAGCCAATTTACTTAACTAGTTTTCTTCACCTGCTTCAACAATTTGAACTCTACCAATAGATGGGGAATTTTGCAGTATTTTCAACACGTAAATCACCTTATGCTGCAACTTGCACAAACCATAGATACCCTATACATTTATGGCAAATTAATGTGCTTTTATGTTAATTTCTTTGATTGTTGTGAAGAATTTAATTCTAGATTAAAATGTTTTATGAGAGCAACTGAAGCCTTAAGGATGAAATGTGTAAATTTGTATAATGTGCTGAAATTTGTATTATGCAGGGTATTTACTAGTCGTTGGAGGCGATGCCATCTCTCTGCTGACTGCTTTTGACAGGCTCTCAACAGAAGCAGCGCAAAAGCCACACTAACTTGGCACCCATTAAATTGAGTTTTATATAGAGACGACTGGCAGACCGGGTAACGGTTATTGAATTATATGTCTGCCTTTCTGTCTAACTGCCTTGACTGTATGTTACACGTGCTGCTTTGCGCCCTTTCTTCTCACTCTCTCTCTTTCTCTGGCTCTGTCTGTTTCTTTCTGCTTTTGGTTTTTAGTTACTTTACAGCAATTAAATAGGAATTTGACAATTTTGCATGGAAATATGGTCGAGAAGAAAGCAGTAAACCCTGCTGAGCATATGATATAAGCATTACAGCTGCTGCTTTATGCCATGTCCTGGCATAAAGTCACGATGATGGTACGGCCTTGTCAAGGCTCTTGTTGGCTCTTTCTTGTTCTTTCTGTGTGTGGTTCATTGACCAGGCAATTAACTCTGGGCTATTTTCGTTTCGGCATTGAGTGCCATTTGTCTTAAGAGCAATTTAATTAACTATTTAAACGCAGCAAAGAAAACGGAAAGTCAACATAATGATATCATGCCAAAAGCTGCCATTGAACAGCAGCTTTAAGCCATGTTTCAGTTACAATACAATTAATATTTTCGCTGTTGATTTATGTGCTGTTTGCTGTTGCTGTTCACTGTTTACTGTTTACAGTGCGAAAGTTGTGCCCAGTTCAGTTTAGCTACTTGGATTGAAAACCCTTAATGTCAAGCACTCAATGTGCTTTAACTTTGCAACGTGAATCAGAGCAACAAGTTGAGATATGGTGAGATATGAGGCCTAAAAATTCCCCTACAGCCAATCAACATTTCGGCTGGGCTATCAAATTTAATTATTTTATTTGGCATTCCAAGTTGATAAATAATTGCCTTTCCTAGAGCAATTTTGCAACTTTCGTAATATGAAAATATTGCGCATACCACACGTTGTACGGCAGTATATCAAATACTAGTAAACCAGTTAGTGAACGTATGAAATTTATTGGCTATATAATACCAGTTTGCAGAGATATTTCTCCTGGCTCAACCGCAACAATTGGGCCAACCCTCAGGGACTGCTACTGGAAAAGGAAAAGAATTTGGCTGGTGGTTCGTTTAGCCTTGATTTAATACAAACTGAAGTTTTTTTCTACAAAATATATAAATTATTGAAGTATGCAGAGTAAAACCGTGCACTAATTTGCTCAAGTACATCAAATACTTGTAAATCAGTTAGTGAACGTATAAAACTTACCGAGTTATTTCTCCTAGTTCAACCACAACAATTAAACTAGCACAGGCTTAACCTTGAAAAAGCAAAGGTCTGAGATGTTTATTTGTTCAACCTTGATTTTATACAAGCTAAAGTTTTTAACTTGAGAAAAATTATATTTTACTGAAGTATGCAGAGTAAAATTGTGCACTAAATTTCTCAAGTACAACAGATTAATATCGATTTTTAATTTGCCGAAATATAAGCTAAGGAATTACGGAAGTATGAAGTGTTGTTTCCATTGAAATAAATATGTATGTTAGAGCTTCAAACAGAATCAGAATTATAGCTTAAGTTTAAAATCCAAATTATATAGAAAATAGTATTGCAGTTGAATATATTGAAATTTTGACTGTTTTACAATTTAGACTTGTTAGACTTCATAGTAAGGACGGTGCAGAGCATTATGGTCAGAATGGCTACAGTCGTACGTAACCGACAGGAGAAGACTCTGTACTTTGTGGTTCCATAATCACTGAACCCATGCCTATTATACAGAGGCAATATATGAGCTGCAATTACACCACAGCTCTTACCGCTTTCCATTTTAACTGTTATTCCGAACTATACTCAATAAACACACGTACACAAGCACACACATATGTGTAGTTGCTAGCACTTGCTTAGAGCGCCGGCAAGATCAAGCAAATAGGAGAGCGGCTAAGCATTGCGTATGAGCGTAACCATCGAGCGACTTGTTCGCTTACCACAGCAGCGAAGTGGTAAGCGGGAACTGATCAAGAGACAGCAACAGCGCAGTCTGCAAGCACTATAAATACTGCTGCTGCAGTGCTGCTTGTCACAGTGCAGTGTCTGCAGTCATGTGGATAGGACGTGTGGTGGGTACTTTAGTGGCAAGTGCGCTTATTATAATGAATATGACTTATTTAGTGGGGCATTTCAACTGATGAGCTACTTTTTTACTGGTGAAATGTACATGCATACGTCCGACTTAAGTCTTTTAGAAAACCTTTCTGATTTTGGGTTATAGAGATATTGTAGTTCAGCATAGCAACAAAAATATGCTCTCCGCTTCTCTATGCTAGCGCCAAAAGTATTTCTCCAAATTTAAATCGGCTTAAAGTTTTCGCTTCAAACATGATGGTAATTATTTTCGAGTACCTTCCCCTTCTATTACTAGATTATTCTCAGTGTAATTGCCAATTGTTGCTGCTTCTATCCAGCTGACAGCCAATCCATATGCAAGCTGGACGGTGAAGATAGCAACGGAACACGTTCCACGTGCCCAAACCCTACGTATCGTTAGCCCCCATTGGGTCTACATGAGCCGTATGTTAGGCAGGTTCCCACATTAAAGGGGGAGGGGCAGGCAGACATAGCTGTGGGGCAAAAAACAATAACGCAATATTGTATGGGGCTGGACAGGCATTGTCATCTTTTGATGGTTCCCCAGTTGTAGTACGTGTCTGTGTGTGTGCGTGTGTGTGTGTGTGTGAGAGAGAGTGCGTGTGTTTAGTGAGATTTGGCTTAATTAAATTCCGGCATAAAAGGATTCTTTGGTTTCTGTGCTTAAAGCTGTGTGTGTGCTTCTTTTTATGCCTTTTGACAAAAGTCTTAACGGCTTATTTGTGCCAAGCGGAATCACGCACAACGCTGAGGTCTTCGATGTTGGCCCATAGATTTTAATTACAACTATAAATCATCGCACACCACGGCAACCCTTCCATTAAACATGTTTAACACACACAGAGATAATAAATACATATGCATATGGGTATCATCTGTGTGTATCTGGGAAACTGTAACCATTAAACTGTATAAGACATACGTAAAATTCTCATCTTCGTGCTCATGTTCATTTTCAATGTTGATTAGAGCATAGTTATTTGTGGGCCATTTAGCCGGTGGCCAATGCACAGTGGTCGCTGAATGGAAGTAGACGACAAAAAAAAGTATAGTGGAGATATTGATATGAAATTGTTAGCAAAAATCTTGAAAAATATTTTAAATATGTAACAAGTAAATTAGTCAGGTCGTCCTATAGAAACGTTGAGGCAAATTTCAATAGATTGCTCATTTACGAGGATTATTTAAAACAACTGAAAAATTCAAAAAACTTGGAAATCTGAAACGAAAAACCTTCACAAAGTATTATACAGTTATTTTTTAGAGGATAAGCAGAAATGTACAAATAGTTCGTTGACCTAACTAAAGCCTAATACTTGCATAAATGATTTCCATAAAAAACCAAAGTTATTGGCGTTTTTATTTTAAATAAATTTTTATATTTAAAGATAGTATTTACTGGCTGGGTTTTGAAAGTTTTATTTTGCAAATAGCGAACGGTCACATTGAAAAAAAAAATGATAATCAACATTATTGAAACTCTAAAATTTGGATTTTGATTATTCGATGTGTGCCACTGTGCAAAGCTTCGTTTCTGGCCAGGACGTTTCGATTGTTTGCCCATTGTATACGAATTTATATACATATATTTACTATAGTATATGTATACATGTGTGCCAGGGTGTATGCTAGCAATCAGTTGGGCCACAAATTTATAGCGAGCGGCACATAAAAGTTTCTTGTGCATTAAAAAGTTAAGAGTTTTCTTGTTACTCTGCATTGCCAGCTGGCAACGTGCCGAGTTCCGACGGGGATTCACACCATCTACAGGGGCCCCAATGGTCCGCCAGTTGGCACTATATATCGCATATATCTACATGCTATATACATACAAATACTGGCGTATATATACATATGAAAACCACTGATTTGAGGCAAGGTTAATGGCGCTGGCAGGCTTTATGGCGCCCACTTTATGCTTTATGGCTTCATTGTGGCAAAACTATGATAATTGCCAGAAAGTTGAGGCCAACATTGATTGGGCGGCTTACCTTGGCTGCTGCCCCCGATAATCACTGCACAAATCTGCCTCGAATTTTGCATTTATATTAACTGTTCACTGCTATTCCATAAATTCAAAATATTTCTGCAGCCTCTACATTTGATTGTAATTTATGAGCTTATGTTGAAGGTGCTGAAAATCAATTATGATTAGCTCAAATATTATGCACTGGTTTGTGCTAAGATTAATGTTCTTCGTTCTTATAAAAGTGTCTTAAAACTGGCTTCAGATAATATATTAAATATAATGCAAGAATAATTCCACTCTATTATATTTGTATTATAAAGTAGAGTTAATAATTGGCTTGGAAATGCTAAATTCATTTCAAATTGCTTTTCATTTCAACAGATTAAAAAGAAGAAAGAGCCCAGAACAATTGCCAAAAAAGTCAGCTTAAGCACATTAGCAACTTTTTGTCAAGAAAATATGTCACTGATTCATGAATTCCATAATGAAAATGGAGGGTTAAAATTGCATTTTGGCATTTTTGTTTTTGACATCTTTTAAGTGTAAGAAAAAACTTGACAAACTGATAAACTCGGTACATCAAGTTTATTTTTATCTCTTAGCACCATTTTTTGTATAATTTTCTTTTCGTTTTTGCTGCAAACAGTTTCAGTTCAGTTTGCAAACTGCACAATTTATACAAAAGGCAAGCGAATGCTGTACATAAATATGAATATTATCTGCAATTCAGATATGAGTTGATATTATTTGTATAAAGTTTGCCTTTCAAGCAAAAACTTTTCAACATTTCAACTGCAGCCCGCCTTTTTTCTCAACTCCATAATTATCATTTATGAAGCATCACCTCAACTTAATGCCCTTTTGGGTTGCCTCCAGGTAGCCCGTGAGGGTCGTAAACCAGCGAAAGAGCTGTTTAACGCCCCGCTAATTGTAAGCAGATACTAAACTTGACTTCCCAGCTCAATAATATTGCCGACAACTAACTACACAGCACGAAAAATAGGGTCGCAAAATCAAATATATTCTATAAATTCCAAGAAACAATTTATTTTTTCAATTTGAATAAAAATGCATATTTTGGAATTCTATTTCTATGCTGTATTATCTACAATAAAATTGGGGTTCAAATTAGATAGCTTAATTCGTTAAAGCAATTTGAATTCCCGCAGAATATTTCGATCTTCCCCTCCCATCCCCTACCATCCCATCCCATCTCATCCCTAAAAATACCTGTATAGCAATTCCTGTACGTTTTGTCAAATGCTAAAGTTTCTCCAACTAACAAATTGTCTAACTAGTTTTCTTTTGCTTGACGATAAATAGCCCTAAAGCAAAGTTCTCCAGAGTTTATTATTGTTAGATCCCTCGTGTTTCCCTTCATGGCCGATAACACCTCACTGAGGAACCTTTCTATCGTTGCCTTAAAGACGAAAGCTGTAGGTTTGTTAAAATGTATTTTAATAACTTGAATATTTCGATAACAATGCTTGATAAAGTTAAAAGTATAACTTTGGCAACTTGAATAATTTGAAAATAATTCTTGATAAGCTTGATAAAAAGTAAAACAAAAGAATACAATAATAGATATTAAATATCACAATTTCAATTTAATTAAGCTATTTTTGCTATGTTCAGTTCGTATAAGTTCTGACTGCTCAACTTTACAATTTCTTGCGCCAGGCAGGATATCAAGTTTGAAATTTATGCCATTACGTTGGGAATCCATGGGTTTTCTCTCTGTGTGCTTCCTAGTTGCTAGTTAGTTGGTCTTAGTTACTTAGTTACTTGGCTTTTAATGGTGCCAACTTAAAGTTTCACATGCGTGGCATTTGCTTTTGAAAAGGGATGGGTAGGGGGAAGGGGGAAGGGAACTGCCCTCCACTCTCAGGGACAAGCGCGTGTGGCACATAAATTTGTTGTTCTACTTAGTGTTGCCATTGTTGTGGGAGGGTTGCTGTTGCTGTTGTTGCTGCTGTTGTTGTTGTAGTTATTGTTGTTTATTATTTGTGATTTCAGCAGTTGCCACTTGTTTGTTAAGCATTTTAAAATCGAAAAGCAGCGCTCGTCAACAACAACAGCAACAAAGGTCATGCCGTTCATTGTCCACTGCTGGCATTGTTGTTGCTCTCGATGTTGTAGATGTTGCTGCTGCTGTTGTTGGTGTTGCTGCTGCTGTTGTTGTTGTCACCACAGCCAGCCCCCTGCTCGAAGTATAAACGCCCACATCTGTCGCTGCTTGTGAGAGACAAGCCAAGTGGCATTCAAAATGCCAATCAAGATACGAGCACACAATTTACGATTGGCCAGCAAGGACCTACAGCAACTACGACAGCAACAAACCAGCAGCAACGTAGCAGATCAGCAGCACAAATGGCTACAGTCGGACGTAACCGACAGTACCAGACCGCGTACATCGTGTTCGAATAATTACTCTACTACTGCCTCACACTCGAAGCCAATCTTTGCGCGTATGCACAAACCACTTTCCTCTCTGCTCAGCCAGTCAAAGTGTCTGATACATATCTTCAGATTCTTGATAGATGATTCTTGTAGCTTTATAATTGTGGCTGCTGTGGATGTAGGGGTTATCGGGGAGCATCGAAATTCTTAAACCAATTTGGTCGGCATACAATATAGGAGAACCTACATACCAATAGCTGTATCGGACAGACGGATTTGACTATATTCCAAATATACATAGACTTTGCTGTGCCTGCCACGCCTTCTTCTGGATGTTACGCGCATTTCCCATTTGCACCAACTTAATAGACCCTTTGGTACATTTTTTGAAGTGCAGCGTCTACAAACCAACAATATCCTGAACAACAAAAACCTGAAGTGCAGCTTAAGATTGTTAATTTTGTGCCTGCTTCGTCTCGTCGTTTTCTAATAAGAAGTACTCAATGTTGGTGCCCTTTTTTTCTAAGCTGCCGCCCAAGTGTTGCAATTGCAGAATTTCCATTTTGCCGATTTACATTCGCCATATTTTATTTCAGTTTGGCCAACTTGAGTTTTGATTATGGCCAATCTGATGGCCTCGAATCGATACAAGTGCCAGGCTAATGAATATTACAACGACTCGGGCAGGTTTACGACGTTTTGGCATGAAGCAAATGGAAATGCTGAGCTCAGATTTAATATAAAAGTACATAAACTTTTGCTTTTACAGCGAAGAACGAGCACTTTTAATCGATTACTCGACATACCTATAGTACAATGTATTTTTGGTATAATTCAATTTCGTTGAAATTTGTTGTGGTAATTAAATCAAAATTCAATTTCGCTTTTGACTTGGCATTGGGTACTTACATGTTGATTACTTGTACGGAGCGAACGTTTGCTGTAAATATACAATAAAAATATAATTAATTAAATTATTTAATATGCATTTGCAGTGGAAAATTCGTATTGATCTCTGCACTTAATTAAGACTTGTGCCCAGCAGCTGTAGTGTTCAGCTAGGGTGTCTACTTCTGCTTCTTCTATAGAACGAGAGAGTTGGGCTTGGGAGCGCGTACTTCTTGCTATGCTCGGGTCTAGCTCGCCGTGGCCGGGGGTTCTTCCTCACCCAAACTCGCACCTTTCACTCACAATGAATAAAAATTAAGTACGCTGTTAACTAGTTAACTAAAATCTCAAACAAAATGTCTATAATCAAATTCTAAACTGCAAACTCTAACTATTCTTGTGCCGACCCACGTCTAATTCAACTAACAACAAACGTTAATACAAGAAAACCTAGTGGAGAGGACTAAGGTGTTGTTCGCCACTCTCGTCTGTACCCTCCCTACCTTGGCAAATTTAGATATAATTGTAAATTGCCCCTATGTTAATTTGTAATTAATAAATCATGATTTTACTTTTGGTAACATATTAAGTACTCTGACCAACTTCAGTTTATATTTTACTCCATATTCATTTTAATACAAACATCATATTCAAATTTTAATATCTACTTTCAGCATGATTTAGCTTTAAGATTTTAACTTAAATTAACTTTTAACATTATTACATAAACTAATGTAATTCATTTTCAGTTTTTACTAAATGTTTCTAGTCATCTTATGTTTTGTTTGGTTTTTGTTTGTTTGTAAATTTTACTTAAATTTAAGTATTATTTATTTGCAACATTTTCTTAACTCTTATTTTTATCAATCAAGGTTTCAATTCTTTTTAAGGCATGTCTTTTGCAAACATTTTTAGCTTAATCTTATTTAATTGGATTTTTAATTTATTACTAGCATTTTTATTTAAACATTTTGACTATACGACTACTTTAAATTGTAATTTTAATTGTATTTGTTTTTGTTTGCAACATATTATATTTTCATGTTTAGATTTTACGAAACGCTTTTAAACATATTTATATATGGGCATTTCCACAGAAAGGTCCACCGGGGCCAAAAAATTAAAATTTCTTAAAAATGATATTTTTAACATTTTTAACATTAAGAAATATTAAAATTTAACAGATTTGAAAATATCTATTATAATCTATTATAGTTTTCAAAAAATTCGAATGCAAAGTCGCGAAAACGCATTTTTTGTCATTTTGACGTTTTTTGAGGCATTTTTTTTTGAAACAGCTTCTCAAACAGAAGCATCATGCTCAGTCATTTGTTTTCAAAATCACTCCTGTTATGTAAAAATAAATAATTCCAATTATTTTTGTCAATTTAAAAACATTATAACCATTTGTTCCTTAATATTTCCAACAACAACAATAACAAAAACATACATAAAAATGGTCACGTGCCAAATGTCACGTTACAATTTTTTTAAATTGAATTAAAAAAAAAAATGCAAGTCATCTTTGAAAAAAATCATAACCATTTTGAAGAGGCATCCATGCACAAGAGTTTAAAATTTGTTGCATTAAAATATTGCCACTGGATTCGCTGACATTGGCGATTGAATTGGTTGACCTCAAATGCCACTACCATTTTCTTCCGGTGACAAATGTCTTGAATTTTTCAATTTTCTTAAAAATGAAAAGTTACCCAAAATCAATCTTTCCACCAATGAAAGAGCCAATTAAATGCTATATGTTAAGCCTTTCAGAAGAAAAAAATATCGCTTCCTTTTAACCGTTTTTTTACTTTGAACGCGTACGAATGTCATGTGCGCGACTGTGGAAATGCCCATATATACTTTTTAACTCTTCATTTAAAACTCACTCAGAAAACTTACTCCGAAAATCATTCAGAAAACTCCTTGGGCCCAAGTCGATGTGGATGATGGCATTATTTAAATGTTGATATACATATGCTATATTTAGGAATTTCAAGTTAATTAGTATATGTATATATGTTTATGTAAATGGCTGTCTCGTAATGTGTGTTGCCTTGTGTTGCATTTTAATTCATTTTACTTAATAATACCTCTTAATATTTATAAACTCCCTATATTAATATTTCTGTTTTTAATTAATTAATTAAACTTAATATTTCATTTTAAACTTTAAACTTTAACTTTAAATGTAGCTTTAACAATCTGTGATATTAACGTAATTCATTCTAATATGCAAAATAACTTTAATCAAAATATTTCATAATTAAGAAAAGCAGGAAGGTTATGTACACCCCTCGTGGTCTGTTTTCAGCAAAGCAAAGGCAATAGACAAAACGAGCTTTTAATATATATATACGCAAACCATGCACGCTTGTTTGTGTGCGTGTGTTTACTTCTCCGTTTTTGTTGCCGTTTGCGCAAGCGTGGTGAGTTAGCCGATCGATGTGTACTGTAGCCGATCTGGCTGTACTAAGACGAAGAAGAACGTGCCGAATTGCCCTCGTGTAACTCTCGTCAGCGCCTAGGTGGTGAGATGCACTGCCTTTTACAGCGCCGCAATAGCCTGAGCGTGTTGAGTTGCACTCGTCTGTGCAGAGCCGCACTAGGCTGCACGTGGTGAGTTGAACACGTCTAAATGAAAATTGCCACAAAAATCCTCGACAGTGCTTTGGTGGTGAGTTGCAACTCGCCGAGACAACTGTCCGAGGCAGCACCAGGTGTAGTGGTGGCCGTAAAGATCACTGCCCCTCCACAGAACTGCACAATAAAATTCTATTAATAACACGAATAGATGCAAAACACTTGCGTACCTTTTCTTTGGCTTTTAAACACTTTTAACTATTTATTGATTGTATTTGTGTCCTTTGCACTATGTTTTAATATGTACTTTTTAATTACTTAAGAAATTTTAGCATGTGCTTTTGAAAACAAATTAATTCGCACAGACACGTCTGCTTTGTGTAACCAAATTTTCTGCAATGATCAAACGATCACGCTGCGCATCTGCAGTAGCCCAATGCAGGGGAGCTTTAACTGTACAATCGTACGATTAACTTCTGATTGGCTGTTGCAATGCGCGAGCTTTTGCAAAGCTCAGTTCTCGTGCGATAAGCGCGGGATAAGTCAGAGCTTTTGCGAGGGTAGCTTGTAAAGTTTATTTGCGTAGTCACAAGTGTTCCCACTTGGATACTACACAGCTCGTACATACATCACGCATACGCACTGCTGGACTGCTTGTCATTGTGTCTCCCTGTGTGTCTGCTTGTCTGTGTGTCCGTCTGTCTGGGCAGCTGATAAGGAGTGACATTTATTCAAATCGAGGCATACATAACTCAACTATGCAGCACTTTGACCCTTTTGGGTCAGCTGCTAAACATTTCATTTTCGGCACGCTTTACATTTTGCTTTTGATTTCGCTTTGCTTTTTTCTCTATTTCTGTATTTTTGTACTTCTGAATTCTTTTTTCTGTTTCTTTTTGGCATAATTTTGTCACTTACAAGGCGTATACACTTCGCTGACGATGAGTAATGTACTGTGCTGAAGGGAACAGACAGCGGAGCTGACGAGGAGCTGCAGCTCGATTGGCAATTTGTTTGGGCAAGAGCAAATGTTGAGCGCAAATAAATTGTTGAAGCCGCGGCTCAGTTTCAACTCAATTCGCTCTCGACTCATTAAATTTTAAGTAAGGTCAACAGTTTGCCCAGACTGCTGTTGGCTGTTGGCTGTTGCTGCTGCTAATTGCTACAAGCCTTGCCCCCATACCAACCGACAATAAATATGCGCGACCCTCGCCTGAATGAGGGTCAATGTGAACACATTTTGGGCAAACATGCAACAAAAATAAAATCCAGCAACAAATGTACAGCTTCTATTTAGAAAAAAGCCAGAACTTAATGTCCTCTTTCATCTCCATACCCTAGCTCAAAGGCGGTGCAATGCACTGTGTATTGTTGCTGTTAGCCTCGTCATGTTGGTATATGCGACAAAGCAAGCTAGGCTGGCCTACATGCTGCAAGTACACAGTTTAAGCCCTAAACAGTAGGGACGGATCAGATCAACCGAGTGGAAGGCTACAGTCGGACGTAACCGACAGTAGGAGACCTTGAACTTAGTGTTTTAATAATCACAGCAACACTGCCTCACCTCGAATACCTTTTTTTTTATTCGAGCAAATTGTCTGTTGCATATCTTCGCTGTTTCTTATTCGATGTGTTTTTTGCGATTAGCGAAAGAAGGAGAAAAGGCATCAACAAACTAAAACAAACATGATCTGCTGATCTTCCGATCCAGCGAACGGAAAGTTCGACAGACAGACACGGCTTTATATGGCTCGACACCCTGATAAAAAATACTATATATAATTTGTGAGCTCTGCCAGGCCTAGGTGTTACACACATTTCTCATTTGCACCAACTGAAAATACCCATTTGTTCTTTAATAAAGTACAGGGTCTACCAAAAGCCCTAAAAAAAACTACTACAACATATTGCAATAAACTCAATTCAAGCACTTGCGCATGCCAGCTTAATTGTTTTAGTTGTTCTTTTCAAGAACAAATGCACTGGCCACTTTGTTATTGAAATGTAAAATGTAAAATGTAAAATGTACTCGTACATAGCAACATTTTCAGCTTAAATAACAATTGCTTATCATATCAGTTTCACGCTTCAATTGAGTATGAAAAAATCACTGGGACCATATGTAAATAGGCATTAAATCAATTGAATCTCAATTGCAAGTGTTTTTGTGCTGTATCAATATCACTTGCAACAGTTTAAATATATGCAATTGTTTTAAATCTCTCATTAAATTTCGTGTTTTAGTTAATATATGGGTTAAATAGTAGAATAACTATTTATTTTATTTTAAATTTAAACTCTGTATGTTTTTCTCATGTTATTTTAATTTCCAAATATATATTATATGTCTGTATACGAGATTACAGTAAATATATCAACATGCTTACATTTATTTTATTTGTTTTAAATATTATAAATATATTGTATTAATACTTTGTATTACAGTTTAACGAAGGGCATTGAAAGAGCTTTTGCATCAAACTTGAAGCGAAACTGACGTTTAAATAACAAAGTAAACAATACATTTAAAAAATAAATACATAAATACAATAAATATAATACAAATTATAATTCTTAATCTTAATCTCTTAATCTTAAAACTGACGTCAATCTAACTAAATAACAACAAAAGATTAATTTTATTTATAAATATTAAAAAACGTTACCAGAAAATTGAACTGCATATTTACTTTTAACTAAAAAAAACGTTTGCACTTAAAACTTTACTCTTCTCGAGTGCCTTGAAATGAATTATTAATATACTTTTATAATTATATATATTTTGTTATTTATTTAGAAAAAATTTATATTTATTATTAAAATTAAATTAAGAATAATACAATTAAAATTCAAATAAACAAAATTTAATTTAAAAATATAAGCAAATAGAAAATAATTTAATTTCTTATTGATATTGGTAACAAAATAAAAATATATTATTATTAAAAGCATATTAAATTTGTTTTTGTGAATTGATTTTAAGAAGGCATATTAATTTATAACTTAGTTCCGGAAAACTATAAAGACAGACACTATGTACCTAATATCCAGCTGGCTGAACTTGAGCCATTTTTCAACGGCTTGACCTTGAATGTTTAATTAAAATTTGACTATTAATCACAGGATTTATTAATTTACAGCAAAGTGCAGCAGCTTGTCAGCTCTATGTGCAATTTGGCCCATGCTGAGCAGCGCTTCCGACCCTTTGTTGAAGTTTCAGCTGCAGATGGATAGATTTCTGAAGTCTGCGAAGCTACATGAAAGTAATTGCACTCTGAGCTGTCGCTTGTAGAAGAAAACGCTGCATAATATTGGGATTGTCAGCTGGACAAACAGACAGAGCGAGGACAGACAGAAGGGCAAAGGGACAGACAAAGACATGCAGTCAGCTGTTAGGCGTGGCCTGTATGACAACATATAGTACATATATATTTGTATATATATGTAGTCTGTAGGTCTGTCTGTCTGGCGATCGGTCCAAGGACTGGCCAAATCTGTGTGCGCTGAAGATTAATATGCAGACGCTGCGATTTGATGGGCAGTTTGGCAAACAGACGGACGCCTGACGTGGCTGACAAGCAAACAATTTGAATGAAAGAATATTAGGCGCCAGCACGCGTACACACACATACACAGACAGGCAGAGACAGAGACAGAGAGGGAGATAGATAAACAGAGAGAGAGGGAGATAGATATGCAGAAAACAGAGGCAAGTGCTTGCATCTCCTGCACAGCTCGCATTAGCAACGTTTGACCAAACATTGCCTGGCATTTCCAATGTGTTAATAATACAATTTTATTTATCTGCTCGTCACACACACACACACACACACACAACGCACACACATTCGCAATTTGTATGAAACTTTTGGCAAAAACGAGCCGAAAATTTACGATGCGTGCAGCTTCTAGTTGAACAAGACGTATGCGATATGGAAAGCAGGCCAAGAGCGAGACGGACTAAGAGGGGGGAACTTGCCTTAGTCTGTCTGACTAGGATTTTTGAAAAGGGTTTGACATTTGAAGCACACGTCCAGCACTGGCCCCTCCGCTTCTAGTGGGAGATAAGGGGCAGATGGAGAGCGGGGAGGCGGTTGGGCGTGGGGTCAGCGCTGTAGCAAAATGACAAAATGATGTCTAAACGAGCGTTGAACGAGCAGCAAAGAAATTGACCAACAAAAGAAATATAAAAATAAAATAAAACAAACCCGAATGGGCGTAGCAGATCAGTCGGACGCGCCCGAGTGTAGATTGCACTGCACCTTACATTGCAAATATAATTAAAAAATATTTATAAAACATCATATGAAGCCCAACAGCAAAGCATCTTCTTACTTTTTGTCTGTACCATGTTTTAAGGGAAAGCGAGGCAAAACCCGCAAAATTGTTTCCTTAATATCTTCTCATTTTATTAACCGATTGAAATACGTTTTCAGCATAGATAAATATAATATATATAATAGTGGAGAGTATTTATTCCGATTAACAACCTTTTACGCTGGTTATAAGGACATAAAGGAGGCGTGGCATCTAATATTTGAAGTAAACTTGATGAGCATACTAAATATATCTATCTTCATTCTGCAAATCGACTCAGTTTGTCGACCTGATCATGAAATTATATACTTTCCATGCCTCCTTTTGACTGTTACATACAATCGCACAAAAGTAGCAACCCATCTTTTATCCATTCAATGGGTAGAGGGTATAATAAAATAAGACAAAAATGGTTAAGTGTAGTTAGCTAGAGGCTCCAGAGGCTAGCGGATGCAGAGGTTAGCTTAGGCGCAATGCGACCCTTTAGATCGTCAGTGCTTAAGACGAACACACACACATACACACACACACACACACACACACGCACACACACACACACTCACACACATCCACTCATCTGCATATGCATGAGCAGCGCAGAGAAAATTGGGCACTAAAATGCAAAGAGAACCTTTTTTTGCAAAGCAAATTGCGCGCACAGTGGCTGCAAAACTATGCAAATAAATGTAAATAGAACTAAAAATAATTGTATAAATATTTATACGCATAGCTGTAAAACTCAGGCATTTTATGTGGCCGAAAGTTGCGTTTATGTTTCAAATAAAATGTATTTTAATTTATGTGCAGACCAGCTGCAAAATAATGTATACTTTCACTTTGGGCACACTGTGCAGCCCGAATAGATGCTGAGCGTGTTATACATTCATTACATCTCTATACACATATACGATATGTAAACAAACACATACGCACTTAAAAGGTGAACGGCAGCATTGGGGCCTTTTGTTAAACGTCTCAATTGATGCAAAAGACTGTGCACGGGGCGTATGCTTAATGTTTTATGTGCTCCGCAGCGGCAAGCATGGCCGTGCCAAATAAAAGGAAATACTTTTACAAATAATGCACTTAATTTATTCATATTAAATGCCAGCCGAACATTGTCCCCTTGTCCCCTTCTTCTGCTGTTTCCCCCCACCTCACTCGCTCGACACTTTTTAACCGCAAAAATCACGCATACTTCACCTACAAGCAGACATGCAAAAGGGGCGTGATGTGTGTGTGTGTGTGTGGGGCAGGGGGTATTGTGAAACGTATCCTTGTTGATAATTTATTTGTGCGTCTGCCATAAAAATCAACATTTTCAGTTTCGGCACTGGCGAAAGGCTTCTGGTCACGCAAGCATCAATATAACCTGCTTCTATGGCTGCACTATGGGCAAAAATACTAGATTTCGTCTCAATAATATTTTTTTAAAAGTCGTTTAAATTACTTCCTATTCCCATCAATATTGCATCAAAATAACATTAAACTGATAAGAATACACTCATAAATATACTCTACTCACAAATATATGTTATCTCGAGGCATATTTATCTCCATAATCCTTCGTTCATATTATAGATATTATGTTATTGAATAATTTTTTTTAAATTTATATCAACCAATTTTGTTGTAATTTACAACATATATATATGGTTTAAGGTTATATGAGAGTATACGCAATTATAGACTTCAGTGTTTAAAACTAAGGAATTTAGTGCTTAGTATCAACCAATTTAAATAAACCAAATTTACAATTTAAAATTGATCTGTATACCTGCCATTTTTTTCTTAAAGATACATTTTCAATTCCAGGATATTTGTATACTTCCATCTTAAAAGAGCGGTACAACGCCCACCTCTATAAATTAAATTAGTTTTGACTCTATCGAAAAACGAAATAAAAAACAATATGCTTGATACTCTATATTACTAATGAATGCCACAAAATTGGGCATTTATGCCCATAGTGGACCGTCTGGGTGTGTGCGTGTGTGTTGGGCGGGTGTGCGTGTGTGTGGGTGTGGCAAATGTGACAGACCAAATTACACGATAGCATATTTTTGAATTGAGCAATTTGTATTTCTGCTCCATCAGCGTCACCAGCTTAACTCTCCCATTGCCCACTCTTGCTGCTCCCCCCTTTCTGTTTCTCCATCTCACGCTCTGCATTTGCGGCCTATTCCTCTGTTTGCTTTGCGCTTTCTCCCATCGTTTTGCTCTGGCCTGGGCGCCATCGTTTATTTCGCAATAATGCCAATAATAACAATGGGCGCGCGTTTGTTTGTTTGCCACTTGATAAATGAGATGCCAACTGGGGCTGCGGGCAGGCGAGGCACGATCTACTCAATTTCCTCTCCCCTCTGGCCGACTCTCTGCGGCCTTGCCACCCCCATGCACCCCTTGACGAAGGTGTTAACTGTCCTGTGCACAACGGCATTTGTGTTTCGTATATTATTGTTCCCACTCTAGTTCTTGTTCTACGTTTGTTTCTGCTTCTCTTGGCCTTACTCTTTCGTTCGCTTGCTCCCCGTTTCCTTTCACCCTTCACCCTTACCCCTTTCCCAATCGACTCGTTCTAGTTCTTATGCTTGTTTTCGACAGTGGCCTGCCTTTGATTAAGTTGTTGGGCGTGGCCTAGTTAGCATCTGCTTGGTCAGTGGGCGTGCCACAGCCCAGCACCGTCACATGCTTGCCTATATACCACTGAACTAGTATGCTAAAATGCCATCGAAAAATGAGACTTGAGTTTTTTTGTGCTGAAAACCAATTCAAGTATTGCAATTCGTATTTGGAATTAATGTGGCCAGCTAACCCAAGCAGCAGACGTTAGTATATCATGGTATACAAATGAGTTCAGCGTATTCCCTAAAAGCCTAACAAATCCGCCTTCCAACAATTTCAGCCAATTGAGATGCAAAAATCGAAAAAATGTGCAAATTTATATACTAAAAGCCGTTGAATTTAGTGCCAGGCATACCCTTTTATACACTCTGGAATTGTGTTTTTAGATTGGCCTGATAAAATTGCCAATGAATTGACATAAGTTGGTTCAGTTGATATATGCAATATATAGAGACTGGATTAAAAACTGCGAATCCATCACAAATTATTAGTTAAAATTTGTTAATTAAAATAAAGAAAAGGTAGAAAACTAATGAGGTAGGGATATTATTTATTTATTAACAGTATTTAAAAGAGAATTTATAACACAAGCCGAGAGAAACAAAAGATTTCAGGCTAAGATTAAAATATATTTTTGGAATAAATACTGAAATTTAAAATAAAATTAAATTAACTGTTAGAAAAGGTTGAGATTCTAAGATTAAATTAAAGCTCTATGCACACAATCAAACCGAAATGCAGATAGGTATATACTAAATAATAATAATGTCATAATAAATTTAAATACTACTACTATAGTTTAATTATTTTTGCATATGAATTCACTCAAATTCATTTATTTATATAATTATTTTGTTATAGTCAACTATATACAATAGAATCGCCATAGACGATAGAAACAGAGAGAAGGCAATTCTAAACGAACTATGTTTGTATAAGCTGCATTTTAAACCTATTAAATAGGACTAAATATACACTTAAATAAATATAATGAAAGTATTTTAATACACTATAGTAGAAATTACTACAATACTAATAGTATACCATTAAAATAAATAAAAACAATTTTATACTTTAAGAAAAATATATAAAAAAAAATCAAGCTGCATCCTGTGCTTCTTGAAGTTCCTCTTCGCAGTCTATTAAATGCCATTTAAATATAACAAAATGTCTCTGTCGATAAACATCTTTATCGAATGGCAGATTACAGCATATCTGCACGTCAGTCAGCGACGCTGAGAAACACTTTCATATGCCTGATGTGTGGCTGACGCACATTTTTAATGGCGGCGGCCTATGGCAGTTGTTGTTGTGGCTGTAGTTGCCCTTCATGTTGTTGTTGCTGATGTTAATGTTGCTGCTGTTGCTGCTGTTGCTGTTGTTGTTGCCATTGTCAATTGTGGATTGTCAACGTGTCGCGTCATCAGTTTTACGCACCACTTGTTTCTAGGCTACATTTCAGTGTCTGAGGGCCAGTGTGTGTGATTGTGTGCGTGTGTGAGTGTGAGTGTGGCTGTATCTGTGTGTATATATGCGACATTTTATGCCGCTGTTAGACACACCAAAAAATTTACATATTTTTATGTAGTTCAATTTAAGCAGAATTTGTTCAATTGCCAGAGATATAGCTGAAGCGGGTACTCCAACTCGCAATGCCAACTGTCGTTGTTTTATCGCCCTTAGTGTTCTTGTTGTTGCTGTTGTTGTTATTGTTATTATGGCTTTTGTTTTGTTCTTACATTTGGCTTTCATTTTGTATGTGATTCAATTGATTTTTAGTGCCTCGAGCTTTACTGCATATGGTTTCAGTTGAACAGCAGCATCAGGCAAAAAGTGTAAAAAACCATAGCATACCTTTGAGCGCAGCTGAACTTACTCAAAGGCATAACAGAGTTAGTCAGCATTTACACGCTGATGTTATTTCATGAGGTTTAATAACCTGTTTTCGGAAATCTTCCCCATTTTGTTATCGATAACTAATGATCATCTTGTTATCATGCAACCCTGTGTGTTTATATGCAAATGGAATAAGTAAAATAAAGTAAAGCCTCGCAGCTTCATGGGCTCTGAAGTTTTACCATTTACCCATCTACACTTCATGCCATGAAACTGCATGTGAAAACCTTATCGTGTAAATGCGAACTTAGAGTGAGAGCGACGCAGCGAGAGAACGAGACGGAGAGAGCTTGAGTGAGCTGCAGCTTCTATTATGGTTGACGCTATCTTTTGCTGCCAATCAGCTCGAATTGCATTCTGTTGCCACTTAAGCGAAGCAGGGCTGAAGCAATAAAGCAGCTGCAGTTGAAGTTGCAGTTGCAGCGCCTGCACTTTGCCAGCTGTCCTTGTTGTTGCTGTTGCATGTGGCATGTTGCATGTTGCTGTTGCTGTTGCAGTTGTTGCCTTCGTTTAGTTTCGCCTGCTGGCCACACGCTCATTTAACAACGCTTCCTGTGTGCGTTTTATGTTGTGCTGCTGTGCGTAATTTCTCAGCTGGTTTATTCTCGCTTCCGCTGCAGTAAGTTGCCTGCACTTTAACTCCAAGTGCTTCCTCTCGATTGTTTTGCTGCCTCTCCAGGGGCTCTGGCCATGTTCTGGCGTGGCGTTTCTGGTCTTATTCCGGCAGCTAGCCGAGTTGGCCACGCGTATTAGCTTAATTCCAGAGCTCATCTGGCTCATATAGCAGCTAAAATGTGCTGAACTTGCTGCTGTCAGTGGCAGTGGCATTTTGAGAGGGAAGTTGGGGAAGTTGTGATGAGGGATGCGGGATGAGGGATGAGGTTGGCACATGAAGTTCATTAATTTTGATGGCATAAGTTGTATTCAAGTTGGGTCAACTTTAGCTCACTTCAGTCTAATGCAAATCTTATCTCGGTGCGTGGGGTTTCGCTTCTCTTGCAGCATAGTATAAAATTATTTTTCAACAGTTTTCATATTTATGCACATTGTCTGTCTGTGGAGCACAACTTGCGGCGCGTGTGGCCACTTGAGCATTTTCCATTCTATTTTAATACAATTTCCATGCTTTCTTGTTAGTTCCATACGCTTGGCAAGTGGAAATTGGAAGCGACACACACTACATATATAAGACCAAATGCCGAGTATACAAACTGAACACAGAACGCAATAAATTACAACAAAATATGCGAGTACCTGCAGTGCCGGCGTGGCACAGCGCTGCGTATGCGTAATGTATGCGTTTTCAGCATCAGGTTGGTCACCCTGCTCAAGTTGCCATCAGTTGGCATATTGAAACGGCAACGGGGCCATCGACAAGCAACTGCAGGTGGTCTGCATTAAGCAGAGCCATTAGCATACCGAGAAATGGATCGTTATACCTATGAAATCTGCATACCAGACAATGAACTAAGCCGCCATGCTTTACCTGCAGCTATAATGAAAAATATTCCCTTTGAAACTTTGAAAAGTTGCGTCCTGCGCGGGCTTTACTCTGGCATATGTAATTTGCGAGAACATATTACATTTGCATGCAATGCCACGTGGGCTGCAGATAATAATATAAAATAACCATTATAAAATAATGAACTCAGCTCAGGATTTGCCTAAGTAGAGCACAAAAAGGCTTCTTCGTCATATTTATTGACCTTAGCCGCTTTATTTGAAAACGATTTTTATTATCAAATTATTTGATTTATTGAGTCCTGAAATAGCCATTGTACTCTCTCTTTGTTGGTGATTGATAGCTTTCCGGTCAGTTCTAACGCTTGTATTAAGGTATCGATATTTCCCAGCTTCAAAGCTGTCACTTAAATCACTACATTCTCATGCAGTTCTGCTGCTTTAAAAACGTTTTTTGAATATTTATTCATTTTACCATGGAAGTATATCTTATACTTGAATTGCTCTTTTATTGTTTCACAGCCAAAGGCCTAAAATTTAACAACTCTATAAGTCAAAAGGCCTTCTTGTCATAACTATTGTATAGCTTAAATAAATATTAAGTGCTTAGTCTATAAATTGTGCATACCCTGTATCTGTTGAAAATGAACTTAAGGTATTTGTTAACCATTAGCAAATCAAATTTATTTCATAAACTGTTTTATAAATTGTTGCACCCACAATAAATTCAACCATTAAAAAGTTACAAATCTATCTGCTTTAATTCTGTTTTCAGCAGTTGCAAGAGAACATTTATTTATTTATTTATTTATTTGGATATGTTATTCTAATGCTACAAGTATAAAACTTTATAATTTCATTCAAAGCAATATGATGAATCAAAGTCGTGCTTGTTTTAATAGCAAGCACATGAGTGAAAGAAACGTAATTCAAATTAAATTATATTGAATTGAAAAAAGTAATACAAATAATTAATATAAAATATTTAAATTTTTTTATTTAACAGTTATTTTTAACAGTTATTTTTGTTTTGAATACTTTTAGTGTTGTTTGTTCAATGTGCTATTTATATATTCCATCGGTAGTGAGTGCACCCAATGGTATTCGCATCGCTTTGTTTTATTGTGGATAAGCAAACTTTGGCAATGACATATTGCAATTTGTGTGAATTTGTCAGAGAAATGAAATGTTTTTGCCACGTGCTTGCCACATGTAGTTGCACCTGCCACAACAGCTCGCAACATGCAACAAATGTCGCTCAATTGCAATAAACGTAACAGCTATAGACAGACACAGGCGGAGCGTGAAGGCATTAAAGTGAGACGGGATAAATTGGAGTCGACACAGCACACATACACACATATACACACACACGCACACTTATACACATGCAGAAATCACAGTCAAAAGAATGTGTTTTTTGTGAATGTGTGTGTGTGTGTCTTCTTATTACTCTCTTTTTTTGTTGGGTTTTTTGTTGTTCTGAGAATGCGACTTGTATGCAAATTGAGGCATGAAGCTGGTTTTAATAAGCCAGGCACATAACTTTTTACATTGGCCCCTGCAATATGTATTTGTGTGTGTATGTGTGTATGTGTGTATGTGTGTATGTGTGTGTGCGTGTGTGGAGTGAGTGTGACAACAGAGGGCGCCACCCTGGCAGAGAGCTTAGTGTGTACGCCTGCCTTATCGGACTCTGTCAAATAATTGTGGAAAATAATAATGATGCAACTAATTGGCGTGGCTAATTGTCTGCCCTGGCTCTGGCTCCCCTCTCCCCCTCCCTCTCGCTCTGTGTGTGTGTGCTAAGGGGAGCGCCGAAAGTAAAAAGAAATAAATAAATTTATATGTAAATAAAAAGCGAGCCGAAAATGGTTTCAGTTACAATTTTACTGCTGCGGCTGGAAGGCCTTGCCCAGGCAACTACAAAAAAGAAATAATTGAAGCCAGCCCCCATAAAACTTTGCTAGAGCTCAGCACACAGTACACACACACATACACACATACAGACAAACAGGCAAATATATGTATATATTCGTGTAGCTGAAAATTGTTGTGCTCTAGTCATTATTTGCCTACGTTGCAGGTACTCAAATTTTCTTGCCCAATTTATTGTATTTTCTTTTCTTTATATTTCTGTCTTATTTATTTTCTCGGCGCTTTGTTTACTTTTCTAGATTTTTGTGTGTGTTTGTTGTTCTTTATTTTTCTTAACAATTTCACATTTCTTATTAATGGCTAGGCAACAGTTTTGCACAATTTCGTTAATTTTGAAGATTGTTTCATTAAAATATTAATGAATCATTTGAATGTATTCAGTGCTCAGTGCTCAGTGCTCAGCTGCTGTGCGTGGGCATCGCATAATTTGCGCAATATTTTCAACTTGTTAAACATTATTAACTACATCATCAACAGCATTATCATCATCATCATCATCATTATGATTATCATTGTCGTGCTCATCAAGCTCATGACTATGTCTTAATAAATCCGAGGCGTCCTGCGCAGACAAGTTTTCGCACTAGAGTAAAGTTTTTATGCTTTATTGCATTTTAGTTATGGCTCACATAGATACACACATACATATATGTGTCTGTGTTCTGTTTTATGCCTAACTTAATAACTTTGATAAAAACATAGACCAGTTGACCCTCTAGTTGGCTCTAGTTCTACTTCTGCCTCGCTTTCACCTGCTCTCCAGCTCAATCTCAGCCTCGCCAGCTGGCCAGCTTTTCAGCCTGATCCCTCTTTCGCTCGAATGCGCAGCTAAGCTGGCGCAAGTTTATCAAAACAAATTAAAATACCCAGTCCGAGGTGCAGCAGGGCACAGAATGTGGCACGTTTAATGCTGCGATAACTACAAGTTCAACATGAGCAAGCGCTTCTGGTTGCCATTGCACCATGGCTGAAACACGCAATAATCACGATAAAAACAAAAACACATATTCAACACATATTTTGGCAAATATTTAATGACATTCGATTGAAAATTGTCTCTAGTATTTAATAGATATATATTTCAAGATAATTATTTTGATAATTATATGATTTTTTGGTATTTTAATTACCTATTGATATTTTTTAATCAACTTAAATCCATCTTATAGTAACGAATAGAGAAAATTAAGAAACGTAATACTAAAATAGAGTAAAATCCGTAATATTTGTCCATTTTTGGCAACTTTTATAATAAAATTAAAACAATTTTTTATTGTTTACAATTTTAATAATACATCTTTAAAAATAATTTTAATTTATTTAAAATAGACAAAAAAAGCTTAGCTTTTTCCAAATTCGCCGTCAAAAATAAAATATGTGTATGTTTTTTATTTATAATTATTATTTACGATCCCTGATTAGAGGCAATATTAATTTGAATTTGCCAATGAAATTTGTGTTTGTAGACACTGTGCCATGTGCCATGTGCCACAGTGTCGTTTTATTCGGGCATTACTGACAGCCAAACACCTGTATGTAGTGCACAAAATCAATGAAAGTTGGCTCTAGTTATGTATGTCAAATACGCACACACATACACTCACTCACTCACACTCTCACACACACACACACGCATGCATGCATTACGTATTCGCAGATGTGACAAGGATACAAGGTCAACAGATAGCCGGAATGGCATGGAATGGGGTTGAGGAATTTGGGGCAGATAAGACTTATGTAAGTTGAGTTTTGCATAGGCAGCTCGAGATACAAGATAGCAGGAGTGCCAGCGACCCACTAACGACCCGCTTGCCACTACTTTTTAATGAGTATTCATTACACGTCGCGTCAAGGCGACAAAGCATCAGGCCACATGGCGTATGCGTTATGTGTATATCAGTGACTGTGTGACTGTATGTGTGTGCGAGTGTAGACGGCGCTTCTCTCTGGCTAGCGGTCTTTGTTATTCATTTAGAGTTGACAAAACCTGCCCCGCTTCCACTAAAATATTCAGCGAACTATGCGACAAATGTTACACATACGCCGTGTGCGCCCAGTTACCTACAGAGCACAGACAACAACAGCAATTTGGCCAAGACTGGCAGGTAGTTAAGTGCAACAATAGCAGCAACGACAACAGTTGAAAAATAACAGGGAGCATTATCACTGCACAGCGAAAAATACATCATAAATTCACTGGCATAAAAATTTACATTCGAGTAACTATAAAGAACAACCAATTAAGTTTTAAGCTTATATACAAAATTTATATTTATTTATTTATTTATATATTTATATATTTATTTATAATATAAAAAAGTTAATAATTAATAAAATGCAAACCACAATTTACTTCAGTGCATTTTTTTCATCTATTGTTTTGAGTTTTAAATTTAACTGCCTCTGCGGGCATTTTCCAATTTCCCAATTCCTTTTTTATAAAACTGCAATTTCTTTAATTGAGTTTATTTAAATTTCATTTACTAATGGTTTTCCTTGTTTTGTTTGTATAAAGAGAAATAAATAATGATTCGCTCTACAAATTAAAACTTTATATTTAATTTTGTTTTCTTATCGAATTGAATTGTCAATTGGAAAGAAAAGTAGTTATATTTAGGTAATACTATACGAAATGGAGATAAAACAAAGCGCAAAGAATGATTAAATCAGTTATGAATGCAAGCTTATCTAACTTTTTAGTTCATGGTAAAAAAATTAAATAAATTAAGTTTAAGAGCATTCTTAAATGGAGTATTTCGCATTTGGATCAATAGATTTTCTGGCTTATTAAACTTTTAACATCGCAAATTCTTGAGGCAAGTACGAAATATCTTGCTTTTTCTTTTAGTTTCTCAGTTTTCGCGCAGTGTTTGCGTTTCTGTTAGAAGTTAACTCGGAACATGCTTCATGGTAGATTTTATAGTCTAAACAAGTCGCTGGCTAACTGCAGCTATTATGATAATGCTGGCTGCTAAAATTAATTAAGATCATGTTTAGATTGCTGTGCGCCCGCATGACAAATCCATTCGGCAGTAAACACAATAAACAACATTTATGCCCCAAGTAGTTACGAGGCAGTGGAACGAGCATTTAACCATTAAGCCATTAAGCAAGTGGCTCAATGCATAAATCACACACTCATGCCCAGACTTCGAATGAGACTCACACTCATTCTCTTACTCAAAGCATAACTCGCACTGGCAGCCAGACCACATCATCAATAAATCAAAACTGTTGACAAGGCATCAGGCTCCATATCGGTCTCATTTGATTCAGGGTTTCTCTGGCAAGTGCACTACGCTTGCAGTTTGAGCTGCAATTCATTCATATTTACGCCCTGGCAGTTTAATTAGTATTTATATACGGCAATGCGCATCAATTACAATTTACATGTGTGACATTCGGCTTGAAGAGACAGACTTTAAGCACCTTAAAGGCCTCCGACAGACGCTCAAGACTTGTCAATAATGTTTAGCATACGGCATACAGCACACAAAAACACGATAATCAAACATGAAATGAACCCAGCAGGAAAATGCCAAAAATATATGGTGAAACAAGACAAAACCAAAGGACATTTTAGGTGACGAAACAACTGCTGTCGATAAAGTTGCCGATAAAGGGTCGACAACAGTGCGAACAGCAACAACAATGTCTGCACTTGCCGTTATCAAGAAAAGCGCCCCGAATAAAATGGAGAGAAAGAGAGACAGAAAAAAAATAGAGAGAGACAGCGAGAGACACGGAGAGATGCAGAGAAACACAAGAGGCAAGCACTTTATTATATTTGATTTGTGTGCGTGCTCAGCTGTGTGTGTGTGTGTGGGCGTGAATGGGCGTGGCGTAGTCAATGTGACAGACAGCGCCATATCAGTCTGCATATGTGTGTGTGTGCGTTTATCTTAGAGGTGTGCATGTCTGTGCATGTTTGCATAATCAGTAAATTTGATTAAATAAATGATTAAATAAAATTGATGGATCCACAGACAGCAAGACAACAGCAGAGCGAAACAGTCGAAGAGCCAAAGCAGCCCATTGTACCCTGTAATAGCAGGCATGGGAGTTTCCATGAATCGAAATTAATTGATAATTAAACAAATAAATTGTATGCATACCATAATGTTCAACGAATGTTTTTATTTGCTTAAAATTACGCTTTCACACCTTATCATAATTTATATATATTCATGAAAATATGCAATGCAAACAGCATTTAAATTTAAATTTATTCCTGCTTTTTGGAAATCCATTTATACGTATGTCTCTTAAATTTAAATTTGAATTATAATTATTGTTTTCTATTTATTTACTTATAATTACTTATAATTTTCGAAAACATTTGTAATGGAAACTTTCCATTAAATACAACTAATATTAGAAAAATAAATGGTCCAAGTAGAATCGTTCGAATCTATATTCTATATGCATTTGCCATAAACAAAAAACTTTAAGTCTGTTTTAAATTATTTCCATTATTTTCTTTTAATTTAAATCATATAAAAATGTTATGTTTGAAAACGCATGTGCAGTTTTCAAAAATCTGTTGTTTAAACTGAAAACTGTGTATTATGTATGGCCGGTGCATACTTCTTAATTGGCATAGAAAACTGTAAGATGTTTTTTAAAAAGTCGAAGCTTTAATATATATGTATTTGTGTACGTCACGTAACGTCAATTTGGCAATGCGCATACCCTGTAAACGTTTACCGCACTCATTGATTAATTTAATTGTTCGAACTCATCAAACATGCATACAGTATGCTCAATGCCCAGATAATAAAATGCCGCACAGGCCTGCACGGCGTATACGTAATATGTAATATGTGGATGCTCATCGGTTGAGCCTTTGATGCGTATCTATTTAAATTTGCAATTTTATTAGTGCTTGAAAGTGGCATGAAATCCATTTAAAAAGCATATGCTAAATGTTTGTTTAAATTCCTAATCATTTGCTGTGGATTTTGTAATATCAAATATCAATTTCTGCAGTTGCAGCAATAATCAAATAATCAAATAACAGACGCACACGCACACACACAGACAGACAGTTGCCTAATGATGTGTTAATTATGCGCACACTAAGAATTATGAATTATAAACGTACAGTTTAGCAGCCCCCTCCCGTTCCCCCATCAGAGCAATATGCCTCGGCAGGTGTTCTAATTACGCACAGGTGTGTCGAAGGCAGCTGAGTGTGTGCGTTGGCTATAATGTAATTAATGGCGGACATTAGTCAAGCGGCTGCTTAAGTAAATAGTGTATTGTATACATACAAGTCATATTGATATATGTACTACATATATGCCAGGGTATGCAGAGCTCGTTATTCGATGAGTCGATGCAGACGATTTCAATTAATATTTAAATACCTGTCTATTGCTCTGCACATAAATAACGCAGAGGTACTCTAAAGCCGTTAATGTATGCAAATCGAATCAAATCAGATCCGTTTTGTGATTATTTTGCCAACATTTGCATAATCGTTGGCAAATGTAACGAGTTTGCACTCCGCCCGAAATTCAACATCATCATCAACGTCATCATCAAATATTTGCATTTGTAATTCCACTTGAAACACACTCATTTCATATATGAGTGAAACTTTGCAACACTTTACCAAACGCAGATTTATTCTGCGTCTGAGTGTTGTACCGGAAATTGCAATCCAATTGAGACTCAACGGAAATGCCCAAGACAAACAGCGCAAGAGAGGCTAGACTTCGCAACAACTTGTGGCAAGTGGAAACACAATTAAACTAAACACAAAACACAACAAAAACCACAAGCGGTGATAGTTTGCATACCCTGTAAACAAATGTTTTGATTGCAATTAATAAAGTTACTTTGCTTAAAAATCAATTGAAAAGCGCATTTAAAAGTTTAACTGCCGCTTTATATGCAGAACTTATTTAAATCCAAAACCAAGTAGCGATTTCATTAAATAAGTTTGTATAATTTATTGAAATTAATTAATTCAACCCAAATCAATAGTTTGCAGACAAGTTTAGCTAAGCTTAAAAAAAAATAAAATGCATAAATAAATGAGCAATTTTAAGCCCAAAGTGTTGCAGTTAAATCTAGTATTACGCAGTGAGATTAGGGAATTATTTAAACAAAACTACGCCAGCCCAGGCACAGGCACTTCACACAGTTCTTTATTAACACCCAAAAACAGAAAAGTAACATCTGCGCCCGAAGGCATACATATTTTCATAAGACCATCTGCATATCTTGTTATATGAAACAAAAAAAACCCCCCGTTCCTGTCGCAAACGAAATGGAAAATGGCTTGAGTTCTGCCAGTTGAGCAGAGATTTCTGCTTGCATTTGTGAAATATTTTGCAGTTCCCTTGGACCAACTACTGTTTTGCATAACCACTTGTAAGTTATAACTCCTTTCCAACTCTCAGCAGCAAAGTATGCCATGTTTTATAGACGAGGGTGGTATCAGAATAAACCAAACTACTTTCATTTTTTGATAAATAATCGAATAAAATAAAAATTGTGCAAGAATTTTTCATCTGGCGTGATTAACCGCAGATTTCTTTTTAGCTTTTTTTCTTTCAGTTTTGTGCAGTGAATAATTATAAATATATTTCATGTTTTGTGATTGATTGAGAGCGTTCACTTTGCCAAGCCGTTTGGTTTATTTGGTGCGTTCAAGAGATCATTAATATCTACCAATTCTGCAAGTTTCATAAAAATCATTTCGTAATGAAGATATATATGATGCATCAATGTTTTGCTTATATGGTAGGCAATCTGAAGATTGAAATACATGAAAGTACAATTAATAAAATTAAAATTTCGAATATATTTTCTTGTGTATATTTTTCATATGATCACTTGGTGTACTTTTCTGACCCCTCTCGTGAGCTCCAAGGAGTTGTTGGCTCGTATTTTCTGTTTGGGCTTTTTTGTTGTTGTGCGGGGCTAAAAGAAAAACCACATGCCCCAAAGACCTTGAGCGAGCCACAGCCCTGAGACCGAACCATCGGCAAGAGAATGGTAATGGGCGGGGGCATGGCAACCTGTTGCATGGAAGACCAAAATGGCTGGCAGTGGCTGGAATCCTTTCATTGTTTGCTCAATATTTCAATGGCTGCTGCTGAGTTTGAGTTTTTCTTGTATTTTTTGTTTGTTTGGCATCAAAGAGAAAACCCTTGTTATATGTTTTGCTAGTCGCTAGACGCTGCTTTCTTTTCATTATTTTGGAACCGCCAAGACATATTAGCGTGGCAGCCTTGTGATTATTGTTCAGCCTCTAATTGCCTCATGCCGCCACGCAGACATTTGCATAAGGTTGCCATGACAAGCTAAGGTGTAACAGGGGGGAGCGGGGTGAGGATACGAAATGATGCGCCATTTGTTATCTTTTCATTTTTCGGCCAGATGTCAACGAACTGCGAGTGCTCCATTTGCGCTTCCTACTCGACAGTCAGAGTGTGTGGTGTGTGTTGTGTGTTGTGCGTATGTGTAGTGTGTGTGGTGTGGTGTGTGTGTGTGTGTGTGTGTGGTGTGTGTGTGTTTACATTTTCCTTTACAAGGCCACCACGCGCCATCTACGCCGTGTCCAAACAATGCCAACGTGTCCTCCCTTCGCAGACTCGCACACTGACGCACTTGCCGCCATTTATACAATTCGTGTTGCTTCTTCCGGTTCCATGGCGGCACTAAATCTAAATTCAATATGTTGTCGATTTAACATATTTCTCTTTTTTGTAGACCTGAGTGTGTCTCTCTCTCTCTCTCACTCTTTCTCTGTATATTGCTTCTTTTCTGCTTGTTGTGCGCTTCTCGTGTTGTTTTTTTTTGTTTGTTGCTTGCTTTCTCTGTCGTGAGCGAGTAAACAAAGTGTTGTGCCAATATTGACAGAGCCCATGGGCTACGCTTACGTTGGCAACTACGTCATTGGGCATCCAAAAACCAGCTCCAACCACATCCCGAGCCGAAAAACATAAACGTAACCGAAACCAGACGCCAACCGATTGTAGATAGAGCAGCCAGCATAGTCAGAGGTGCAGTATGAGATCGTGATTGTTTGATTTTTGCACTACCCAACACTGCCCCATACTGCCCAATACTGCCCAACACTGGGCATCACAATGAAATTATTGAAATGAAATATTTCCGTCTGTTTGTCATGGTGTCGAATTTCCGGCATCATATTACCCACAGCACAGCTGCGGCTTCAGACGCGACTCTTGGCAGTCGGGTATCGGGGAATCGGGGAATCTGGGAATCGGGGAATCTGGGAATCAATCCATTGTTTGGCCATCGCAATCACAAATCTAAGCAGTGTCATACGATAGCCCCTGGGCAACACTTCGGCGCTTCAGCCCTGTTTACACATGTCAAAAGCTAAATACAAAATGGTTATTAAAAGCCCGAAACTAAAGCGATTTGAAGCAACTCATAACAGATTAGTCACAGCTCTGAGAGAATTTTATATTTTCTATTTTCGTTGCTGAAAGCGAAAGCAAACTAAAACAACAAACAAACTTTTGTATAGATAAGAGGTATTTGATGGAAGCTTCAAAGTCTTCCATAAACTGCCTAGATTACTATTATTTCGTTATACACTTTAAAATTTTCAGTTAAAGAAAACTTTTGGGCAGTGACAGTTGGCAGAGTTTTGTGGCTAGAAAGCACTACATGTTACTTTAATATAGTGTGATAAATATATATTTATTTGAAACTATTTAGTGGGAATTAGTAGGAATTTACCATATACTAGTCTGAACTGTTTATGACCAAATACTTAAAAAGACGATACAATTTAAAATATCTCTGCTTCACTTTAGTTTGAAATGGAAACGTTACAAATATTATTTGCGAAATTAGTTTTATGGCTTTTATTTTATTATTTGTTTGTGCGAACATATTTTTTTCCATATTCCATGCAAAATAGAATCAAAGAATGAGATTTTTTGTAAAATACGTACAATTCTATTGAATTCAAATTTTGATTTAATTTAAAGCAACGATGAAGTTTTCATCATTATGAAGTATTCAGCTCCTATATCTAAACTATCATAACATATAATCACAGAAATAAATTATTGAATTAAATGTGCTAAATATGTTCAAATGCAGAAGATTTTATTAAAAATTTGAAACAAAATTGGCTGTTTACGAGATATCGAATTTTACTATAGATACTCTGTCATACCATTTGAGCTAACAAACCCTAATCTTTCAAATGCAAGAAATAAATTGCCCTCATAATTATTTCCGTACAATTAAATAACCACACATGCGAATTAATTTATATAAACAATAACGATTCTTTAATTTTAAATTTAAATTATGTACATATAAATCAATGTAATTAAAATTTGTAGACGAGTACAATTATTAATTGTGATATAAATGCCTTAATTTGTAGCAAGTTTGAATTGTAGTTTATGCGAATAAATTTAATATAACTTTTTACACCGTCCATGAAATGGGTAAAAACAGTGTTATTTTTATTATTTGTTTTCATAGCATTATGTTTGTTTGGAGCTCAAATGGAGACAGATTACTTTTAGTTTATAGCTATTTATTGATTTATTTATTTATTAGTACTAGATATTTACTATGTTTATTTATCTACTTTGTGTCCACATATATACTTTTCAGCTCTTAATGCCGCTTAATTCAAATGCTGTTGATTTTAGCACTGACTTTGTTTTTATAGCAATACAAAGTTGTGTTTTGTTTTGTTATTTTTGTTTTTGTTTTTTTGTTTTTTTGAAGTTAAATGTATGCTTAGCACTCAATCAACACCGAGTAAGCTGTTAAAAGCCACTGGCTATATTATAATTTCTTTGTTTTGCCAACCCAAAAGAAAAAAAAATGACTCAAGTTGTAAAGCATTTAAAAAATTAATTGCAACCTTTTAGGCTGGCGCGAGGGCGGCGCCACAACTGAGACCTTTCAACGGCAAAAACCCACTTGTAAGCCAGTCACAGGCCTCAGATTTTTCTTCTTTTTTTTGTTCTGACCAATAAGCTCTGGCGACCCCAATGGCCCCGACGGCCCCGACGGCTCGGCGGCCCAGCGGCCCAGCGGAGCCACTGCTGAAAGTCATTAAAATCATGATTAGCAGCAGCCACAGGTGCTATTAAACACAACCCGCCGAGTGGAAGTCGACAACAAATACAAGAAAAGGAAAATAGAAAAAGCACAGAGGAATAACCGCGCCATCAATGGCTGGGACATGACTAAATGATACCCTGTACCCATGAAATGGATTAAAACATTAGCAGACAGAAGCAGCTCACAAAGAAACATATGTATAAGTTCTTGATCTATATTTTTTCCCCGCAATATATTTAAATTTATGTTCTAAAATTCTACTTAAATTATGGGGTATACGGTATTCTACAGCTCGCATATTCTGGTTTTTGCTGTAAGCCTAGCATACCCTTTGTGCTCTGCACGCTGACAAAGGTGTTGGAGTCGAAGTTGTGTACGGGAACAAATACATAAAAAATACAAAAAAAAACGAAAACAGAGCAAAAAACCAAAAATGGCCAAGAGCAAATAAGCCAGCTGACCGCAAACAGGCAACAAAGTTATGGCTGTTTATTTTATTTTTATTTGTATGTATATATTTTTTTGACGGGGTGTGTAAAGGCTTTTGGCAGCGCCTGTGTGCGGGTATTCATCTTAATGTTTTTCTTTCAATAATTCGCGCATGAAACCCGCTCTCAGATCGACAGACGACACACAAAAAAGGGGCGCAAGGTCAAAGCCAAGCGGCTGTAGTGAACAAGGGTTACACTGGGTTACGCTTGGGTTTGCTGAGGTTTGGGCTTTCGCTTTGGCTTTGGCTTTGGCTTTGGCTTTGGCTTTAGATTTGGCTGTGACTGCTGTTTCGGTTTCGGTTTCAGTTACGGTTACGGTTTTAGCTTTTTGGTTTATTTGCCAGTTGCCATTTGGCTCTGATGCTGCATTTCTGCCTCAAACTTGCCAAATGTTAGCCAAGAATTTCGGTTCTTTTTTTTTCTTCGCCCTCGCCGTGGGTCAAATATCAAATATTTTCATGCAGACATTGGGCTGCTTTTTGTTTAATTTTGGTAATATTAAATATACCATAATGTGGCAGCAGGATTCTCAAAAGTTGTTGCAACTTTAGCGCTTCAGTTTGTGATGCCTTTGGGAGAGTTTAATTCCCACAATTTGCTATGCAGTTGTCAAGTCTCTTGTAATTACAGGGTATCTGGCAAGCGGCATTTACAAGTCTGGCCAACTTTCTGGCCATGCTGCCAGCATGTCAAAGGTCCTGCCATAGCACTTTAATGCTGCTTAGTTCATTAATGTTAATGACCATATTGATTTATATGTGCGGCACGTGTAACACTGGACTTGCAACCCAAAACTGGTCCCTGGTCCCTGGATCCTGGATCCTGGACTCATGTGGCATTTCGATTTGGCATTGAATCAAATTCTTTCAGTTAATCTCTTATATGCGCGCTTCGGTTTGACAACAATTGAGTTATTGGCAAATGCAATTTATAAGCGATTTAATAACTTCCTGGCGACATTTATGCATTTACACTGGCAAATCAATTTGCAAGTAATTTTAATTGGTTTTACAGTCAACGTTTGGCTAGAAATTGTCAGTTGTCATTGCTCGTTTAGTTTTATCTATTTTGTATCTTGTGCTAGCTTAAGAAAATATTCCACTAAATTCACTGCAAACTGGCCAACATCCTGTCATCCGACATGTCTGTTCTCTGCACAGTTTTCCGTTTTCCACAGTTGGCTGCAGGACACGAAAGGCCACAGCGCAAAATTGATTAAAAACATTTTAAACAAACAAGCCGAAAGAAAAATACTCTACAACAAATTGTTCAACCATGGCTATAAAGTGCAAATAGATTCATAATTTCTCAGACCCGAGATAAACTTGCAAGTGAAAAAAAAAGATTCAGTTCATTAATTTCTAAGCGCTTAAAAATATTTAAAAACAAAAACGTAAAAGAAATTTTATATTAATAAATTCTGCATTTAGCTGAAAAAATATTACATATTAAAAACATTCACATTCTAAAAAATACTCATTTCATTAGATAAAGTATCTTTAGGATTGAAAATAAATTGTTGACATATTTCTTGAAATTAAATTCAAATTGCTTGAAGAATGAGCTAAGCATTTTGTAGACATATTTTTTGTGTAATTTCTTACACCATTTCAACACATTTTGCTTGGCTTAAACTTGTTTATTTTCACTTATCTTCATCGCTATTAATGGCACACACTTGCCATACTTTGGCTTAATTTTATGAAAATTTCCCACTGAAAAGTTCAACATCAAAAAGAAAACTTTAAACTGCACTCGAAGAATTTTTCTGCTCGAAGTATCTTGCTCAGCTTCAACTTTTAATTGCAAAACATTAAATATATATATTCTTTTATTGCTGTAACACAAATTTGTTGAACTTATTAAAATACACTTGCTGCCTTAGCCGAAATGCCTGATAAAACTGACACAAATTGCATCCGGCGAAGTTCAGCAACAACATTACGTATTTTTCTTCTTGTAAGTATTATTTTGCCCGTAGTTTTTAGTTTTTTGGTTCATATTCTTATGCGACTTTCAGCTTGCATGGAGGAAAAGCCTTGTCGAAAGCTATGAAACTTGCAACATCTTCAAGGAGATGGCTTTAATTGGTGTTCGTATTACCTGCGAACTGAATGCCAAAAAAAATATTACTATAGCATACTATTCTGGGAGGGGTAAGGGTCGGGACAGGGCATTCATTGTTTGGGAATTTCGCCCTGAACTGTGGGTATAAAGTGAAAAGATTGCGGATTATGCGGAATATGTGAATATCAAAAGGGTCCTTTGACAGAGCCCAACTATTGTTTGCTGCGAATCGTGACGAATTCCTTAACATTTTCAAGACAATGGCAACACGAACACACAATGATTGTAACACTGCCTATTCCACTATTCCCCTATCCCTCCACTCCCTTACCCCCTCTCGAAGTGTTGTCTATGCAGACATAATGGTATGGTAATAAATAGCATTAATTTAAGATGATTTACTTGCGAGTCGTCGATACAATTGATAGGGGGGAAAGCCAAACAGAAGCCAGAGGAAAAGCCATACAATTCAATTTTGCGATTTTGATAGAATGTTGGAATGTTTGTGCATTGGTATACACTGACAAAAAAAAATCAAGAGTCTTTGCGGTGTCAAAAATTCAATAAGACAGAAGAAATCTTGATTCAACAAAGAAATTTTTATTAAAAAGTGTTCTTAAAATTCCAATTTATTTACGAACTTTTAAGATTAATATAATTTATTAGTTTAATGATTATTAATTTTTCGTAATTAATTTAAGCATTCTTAATCGACTTTCAATTCATTCACGATTCTACTTCGATGTGATTTAAATTTAAGCACAAACCAATTTAAAATTTGATTTTATTTTTCTGAGTGTAAGGCTTATCTAAATAATTCTGCCTATTCATTGCCATTTGTCAGAATTAACAAAGTTTTAAGAATGTATTATTAAGTTTATTTAATATCCCAAATTCACTATTTTTATAAATTTCATTAGACATTAAAGATATTAAAGAATATTGTTTAAAATGTCATAAAATAAAAGCAATTTTTAAATTGTAATTTCTTTTCACTTTCATAAATTATTTTTTTTAAGAATTACCTGTTTTACTGTAGACAGCTGTTTTTGAAACCGAATTTCACTGAATTCCACGCACTTCAACACAATACACAAAAAAGACAAAACAAAAACTGTATTTTAATTATTTTTAAACAAAACAAGTTTGCCAAAATATTTGTGTTCAATTCTGCGCTTCGCTTATTGTTTCTCAATGTTTTTTGTTTTTTATGTATTTATTTTTTCACTTTTTTGCGGGGAATTTACAAACAAATGTTAATTTTTTTTTTTTTAATTTTTTATAGTTTATTTGGTTAATGTCAATCGGCACTAACTGCTGCGATACAACTTGATGCTCGATGTTCTGGCTGCTGGTTGCTGGTTGCTGCTTGTGTCTGCTCGCCTTAAAAAACCCGCAACGACTGAATCAAAACAAACAAATTTCTTTGGTTATATTTGAAAAAGTTTCCCTATGCCGTGCGACGATATTCTGCTGCTGCTGCCGCTGCTGCTGCTGCTGCTGTTGTTGCTGCTGTTGTTGCTGCTGTTGTTGCTGCTGTTGCTGTTACCGCTGTTGCTGTTGCTGTTGTTGCCGCTGCTGCTGTTGTTGCCGCTGCAGCTGGTTTGCTACGCAGCTGCTGATTGTCGAGCCGCTTGCTGCTGTTCCCAGCGTTTAACTTATCCGCCCCATGCGTTATCCGTCTATCCGCAGTGGCGTCTCTTATCCGCGCGTCTGCGCACTTCGATTTGTTTACATGGCCCCTGCCGACAACCGACAATCGACAGCCGACAACCGACAACCGACAGCCGATTGCCTGCTGTTCATGTTGCTGCTGCTGCTGCTGCTGCTGCTGCTCTTTGACTCGACTCTTTAAACGCCTTTCATACATTTGGCTAATATTGCTCTGCCATATCCGAACATCTCAGCCGCAGCCTCAGCAGCTGGCCTCTTGCACCGCGGCTTTGGTCAGCTGTTGCTTCTGTTGTTGCTGCTGTTTAGGCTGCTGTTGTTGCTGCTGATGTTGCTGCTGATGTTGCTGTTGTTATTGATGCTGCTGCTGCTCATGTTGCTGCTGTTGTTTTTGCATGTTGTTTCTGCTGTAGTTGCTGTTGTTGCTGATGTTGCTGCTGCTGTTGTTGCTGCTGTTGTTTCTACTGCTATTGTTGCTGCTGTTGTTGTTGCTGTTGTTGCTGTTGCTTTTGTTGCTGTTGTTACTGATGTTGTTGATGCTGTTGTTTCTGTTGTTGCTGCTGCTTTTGTTGCGGTTGTTGTTGTTACTGCTGTTGTTGTAACTGTTGTTGCAGCTGTTGCTGCTGCTGTTGCAGTTATTATTGCCACTGTTGCTACTGTTCTTGCTGTTGCTGCTGTTGTTGCTGATGTTGTTGATCCTGTTGTTTATGTAGTTGCTATTGTTGCTGCTGCCGTTACTGCTGATGCCCCAGTTGCTGTTGTTGTTACTTTTGTCGGTGCTGTTGCTGCTGTTGCTGCCATTGCTGCTGCTGCTGCTGCTGCTGCTGCTTGGGGACGTCGTCGACCTGCAGCCTGCATAGCTTTAGGTTAGGTGTCTGACACTTTTCCGCAACATCCACATTATATATTAGCTCACTCACTCAGGGCGCAACTTGAGCACAACCGATGGAGGCTCTGCTGTTGCTTGGATGCTCTACTAAAATCCAAAAAAATAATATTTATTGTAATAGTATTAGCTACTAATTAATATAAGTTTATTGCAAGAAATTTAAACATAAATTAAAATAGGTTCCAGTCCCTAAAAGATTAGTACAATGAAAAAGAAATTAGAAAGTCTAGCTGTCGAGCATTCACGACAGTTTTGCTTAATTTTTACTAATGTATGAGGAATATAATTTAATTTTTAGTTTAAATATATGGACAAGAGCAAATCAGTCTTACGGAATGCTACAGTCGGACGTAACCGACAGTTGTAGACCCTTTACTTTGTGTATATGTGCTTACAAATACAATCAATGGAAGTATCCCAAATCTAAAATATCTTGATCTGCTTACTGAATAGGAGAACCTAAACCCCGAATATGCTTACTCTAGCTCATATAGTTGCTGAGATCTAGGTGTTTATACAGACGGACAGACGGACGGACGGACGAACTTACGGGCGGACATGGCTATAACAACTCGGCTTGTCGTCCTGATCAAGAATATATATACTTTATGAGGCGTGGCACGCTTCCTTCTGGGTGTTACACACATTTCCTGTTTGCACTAAGTTAATAGACCCTTTTTACTTTTTTGAAATAAAGGGTCTAAAAATTGTTTGAAGGCTTCGAGACTCTTAAACGCACAGATAACGAGAAAGGAAGCGTGGCTTTCATTCACGATTTCAAGGTTCCACCGAACATAAAACCCATAAACAGTAAGTCGAAGGGTATTTTGCAGTCGAGTACAACCCACTGCTCTGCATATTTTGAGCTCCGCACGCACAAAGCGTAGAGCATAGTCGTTATACCCGAATTAAACTGGAAGTCAAATGAAATTTGTTTTATGATTTCAGCTGTGTGTTGGCGGTGTTGCTTTGTGTGTTGTTGTTGCTGCGGTTGTTGTTAATGCTGTGGATGTTGTGGATGTTGTTGTTGTGTGTTGTTGTTTATGCTTTCGATTTAACTTCTCGTACTGACTTTTGGCCATTGACTTGCCAGCGTAGGATGTCAAAAGTCATTAACTTCTCCGCTCGTTTCGTGCAGCAGCTCAGCCAAAAATTATAAATATGAGCACAACACTCGCATCCTTTGGCCTGGCAAATGCAATTTCCTTATCGCTTTTGTGAGTGTGCTGTGTGTTGTGAGTGTGTGTTGTGTGTTGTGTGTATCTCCTAATTCCTGCGACTTGTGGTACGCCCCATTGGAGTCTGAATGCGATTTCTATGGCAGCGTTATTTGATTAGAAGTCCACATAAACGAATCTGATTGATTCTTCGGCAATGTGTACGCCTTGGTTGCGTTGTCCTTGTTATTGTTATTGTGTTGCCTTTTATTGTTGTTCTTGTTTTTGTTCTTGTTCTTGTTCTTGTTTCTATTCTCGACGTCGTTTCGCCCATCTATATGCTTGTTGTTTGGTGTTTTCGGTGCCAGTTGTAAGAATAGAACAACAATTAGAAGTTCACTTCACTTTTCACTTGGCTGCCAGCTCAAGTTGAACGACTTTTATTTAGAGTGTCCTATGCGTTCTCTATCACCATCCCTTTTTTGGTCTACTCCTTCTGCTGCTCCGTAAACCCATCCAAGCGCTTTGTTCACAGATAACAACGACAATAACAACAACAACAACAACAACAACAGCAACAGCAACCGTTATTTCCGGCTGTCCATTGAAGTCTATTTTTGGAGACACTCAAAACATAACCGAATCCATATGATGAGCTTATGATCTGAGTGCCACTTCAACCAGACGTTCCTTGCATCAATGACGCACTCGGCCCGTTGCGATGCCATGACAATAAATCGCTGCCAAAAACTTCAAATTCAGTGGATTTTATTGGATGCCGTTTCCTGATTAATATTGAAGCTCAATGGGAATTCATTGTATCGATGAGAGAAGCCTAACATTTCTTTAAGTTTTGCTTTCAATTCTTTGTCATTTGGTATTTTCTTATATTTGACTATTATTTATTTGCTTTTGTTTCCTTTTTGAAACTGTTTCTCACTCAGCATTTATAATTATTTTGAACCCAGCTCTTGCTAATTTTTCTGATTCGGTTCTCTGTTCCGTTTTCATCACTTACATACTTTATAGAATTGGCTCCTTAAGGTTTCATTCGCATAACTCTATTAACTTCCACTCTCCGAGTTTCTTAAAATGTCCTGCTGCTGTTTTAGAACGTCCTACAGCTGTTCGTTTAGGTTTTTTATACCTGCTCAGTGTTATGAGACTTGTTACATGTTCTAATTACTTTAATCAATTGCAAAGAAATAACATTTATTTGAGAGTCAAGTCGCAATTTACTTATCTATATTCGATCTAAGGCAGTTAGGTTGCAAGTGTCGCCATGATTTCTGGAATTTGCAGTTACTTGATGGAGTAAGTGAAAACTTTGGGCAAAAATAATTGCATTTTTGTAGACTGAGACGTGGTCAAGCGGCAATGGTCTGAAGGAAAATTCAATTGACCAGCCTTGTCAAGTGCAGGATCAGTTCTGAGATGTCAGGTGTCAGCTGACATTTGGTAAGCAAATTTGCTGTAACTGAACACCAGAAGTGATTTAGTATTTGTGGCGTGCATGCGGCAGACACGTTCATGCAAGCATGTACGTGTTTGTGCCAGTTGCTGACATCAATATTGAATTGAAGGCGACAATTGCAGACCCACAGACGCACAGGCGCACAGGCACACAGAACATGCGAATCGAATCATATTGGACAAGTCAGGGTATTACCAAAATTGCATTCAGTTCAAGTTCTTATGCAAATGTTGCGCATACGCCAGGTGTGGCCAGTTGCCGTATTGTAAGCTCGTTAGCAGCTGAACCCAACGCATGGCTGCTGCAAGCTCAGCTCGCAGCGAGCTGAATAAAACTCGAATGGCCGCCGCTTTGTCAGTTACAGCTACACGCACTTCCGTTTCCGGTTAGCTGCGTCTTACTGGGGCAATGCCTGTCACAGATGTTGCTGCCGCTGTCCTCTTTGCCGCTGCCGCTGTCTCTGCCCCAGTCGTGCTCAAATTTTGTTGTAAATCACTCGAGGCAATAGCAAAATGCCATCAGCCCGATAGACACACAGAGAGACTATCCTACATGGCTTAGAACTGGTAACAAACACAGCCCTCACATGTGTTGGGTTATCCTTTTTCAATGATTTGCCATTCCCATTGCCTCTGCCTTTGCCTTTTCGTTTGCCTTTGCCTTGGTCTTCGGTCTTGGCTGTTTTTTAGCTCCCTGCGGCGGGTATATCAATGTTTGCACCCTGCTACGCTTATCTATTGAAAATATTTTCTATTATGCGCTTGTATTTGTATTTGCCTGACAAATTACTATCAAGATGCAATGCTAGCTTTTATGCTTCGTATGACGGCAATGCATTTATGTAGAATACCTTTTGAACTGAATTATCTGCATCTTTTTGAATCTTTCATGTTCTTTCTACTATATTTTTATGTACTTGATATGGTGTACAAATTGATACATGTAGTGTTATATAAAAGATAAATGGTTATATTTCCAGAATTTTAAAATTTATAAGTTTTTGTGAATTTGAAAATACAAATACAGCCTTTGATACAAAATATAGTTTTGAACAAAAAAAATTATACGAAATTTACGCCTTTTAGTTTTATATTTATTTAATTATTTGATATACTTATTATACAGAAAGGTTATAACATAAGTAATAAATAATAATAAAGCCCAAATACAGTCGACAAGGAAATTGAAAACAATATACACAACTCAAATTAAAGTTAAATTGTAATTAAAAATTAAAACATAAGATATCTGGGTATACAAATAAAATAAAAAACAAGATGTAATAAAATGTAATAGGCTGAAATGTATTTTAATTTGTTGTGAAGGAAAAACATGAAAAATCCAATCAAAATATTTATTTATTTATTGTCAACTATTGTCAGTCGTAGAAAATTAAAAATACAAATTAAAATTAATATTGAAATTAAATTAAAAGAAAATGATAATGATAATAATAATGATAATAAATAAATAATAAATAAAAAATTATTGTATTCAAGATTCTCTATTAAATTAAAACAAGCACAAACCAATCGGAGAAAAAGTCAAAAGAAGAAGCATTGCCCATCTGCTACAGGGTATCGGATGTGGCTGTTTTATGCATGTTCTTATTGTATTTTTTTGCTATTGGCTTTGACTTGCAGGCTTGCCTATTTGGTAGCTTCAAAGATTTTGCCCTGCTGCACGTAAATGGCTTTGTTGCTAGTATACCATTCAGTTCGTGCCCCTTCCCCGTATAAAGTGAGGAGTGAAGAGTGAGGAGTGAGAGGGGGACGACGTGGAACGCGAGGAAAGTTGAAAATATCTCTGGCAATGCGTGTATTTTGTTATGGGTATTTCGATGGCTGCCCGTTTGCCTTAACCCTACGGCAGTTAACCCCACCACAACCATAAGCCTGACATTGCTGGAATGTGTGCTTGTGTGCGTGTGTGTGCGTATGTGTGGGCGTGTGTTTGCGTGTGTGTGGGTGGGCGTTTGTGTGTGTTAGTTACAAATTGAATTTAACGTATTTACTTTAAACGCCTTTATGTTCCATTCTCATTTCACATTGTGTTTTTTCGCATTTCTTTGGGGCTGTTAAACACTTGAAAGCCCTTTGCGTGCATATTAAATATGCATTTGTGGGCGTAGGCGTTATGTGGGCGTGGCCACTGCAGCCAGAACTTTAAGGACACCAAGCACACAGAGAGAAAAATAGCGTTATCAAACTAAATTCATAAGTACTCAATTCAAGAATTTAAAATCATGTGAAAACATTCTAGAAATAGGAAAATAATTTTAAATATAAATAAATAACGAAAAAACACAAAGAAATAATAATAAAAACGTACACTGTAAAAAAATTATGCAATATTTAATAGTAATAATAATTAATTTCCGTCGTACTGAATACAAGTTCTGTCTTCTTACCTTGCCCTTTTTGATTCTAGCTTTGAAACCGATAATTTGAAGTACGAAATTATTAATTTTCTTCAGTGTACGAGCACTTCTTGGCTTGAAGCAAGCCGTGTAAAGACTTTTATGTGATTTACTTCAACTTCAGCATCACGTAGCACATGCCATACATGAAGCGTGTGTTGCAAAATTGAAGTAGAAACAGCGAACGAGTGCCTGAGGGGGGAGGTGGGGATCCAAAAGCTGAAACGTGGGGCATAACCCACCAGCGCACAGTGGTCATACTATTATGCGAGTAGGCGAAAAAAAAATAAATTCAAGGGAGATATTGTTTTGAAATATTTACCAAAAATCTAGAAAACACAATTTTAAATATATAATGATCGGGGCAAATCTAAAAAAAAATTGCATTTACCAATATAATTGAAGTTAAATATTTGCCAATATATACCCTCTTCGAACTGGTCGACAAAAATGTCTGTTGCATATCTGTAAAGTTTTAATAAAAGCTGGGTAAAAGCAGGTAATTCCAGCATTATTGTAATCCAAATATATGAATATATAATCAAAATAAATATGATTTTGGAAATAGATGGAAAGCACAACTGAAAGTTTCGAGAAAACTTAAATTGCGAAACGAAAACTCCTTACACATAGTGAACCAAACATTGCGACGGATATCCTTATTAATTCAAATCAATTGGCGTATGTTTTTTGCAGATACATTTTATTTTAAATAATTTTCTATGTCGAATCAGAGCTTACTCTTTTCAAAACCACTAAGCACTAAATTGGTTTGCTATAACTTTAAGGGCTTTTTTTTCAAAATGTGCACGGTCACATTGGAATACAATGTGGGATTCAAAATGCCGATTTGCACCCACTGTGCGGCGGGTGTGAGGATGTAAGTGTAAAGCAGCTTAGCGCTTAAATCATGATTACCACAGCAGCAGCAGCAGCAGCATCAAATGCCGCATGACTTTCGTAGCAGTAATTAGGAGATACATATTTGCTGAGCTCGGTACGTGCAGCCAGCCAAGAAACAGAGCAGAGCAGAGCAGAGAGGAGCAGAGAGGAGCAGAGCCAAGCTAACGGATCAACCACCAGCTTCAGCACCAGCTTCAGCACCCAGCTATAAATACTTACCCGCTAGATTGAACGAGGAATTCCAAGCTGCCAGAGTCGGAGTCGGAGTTACGTCGGAGTTGAAGTCGGAGTTGAAGTTGATGTTGGAGTCAGAGCCGGAGCCAGAGCGAGAGCCAAAAAGACGCCAGCAATTTGCTATTACTTATCTAGCGTTATTCTTTAGCGTGTTCTTCTTGTTGTTATTGCTGCATTTGCTTATGCTGCCTGCGTGCCAATAACCCAGGAGCAGCAGCATGCACTGAGAGAAAAAGGCGTTAAGTAGCAGTATCATATATCATATATCAAATTCTACATTGTTAGCAGCAAGCAATCTTGAAAATTAAATATTAAAACAAAATATAATTTTATTTATTTATATATTTATAATACATTTGTATGTGTGTTTCTTGCATTACATTTCCATACGGCTCTCAGAGAAGGAGATCAGATAAGCAAAACTTTGATGCATCATAGCTCTGTTGATTATAAACCTATTTTTATGCAATTAACAGAATTAAGATATATGTATGATCTTAAACTACAGCTGTAGATAGAATTTATGTTGATAGAGTTGTATCTATTAAGATGCTCAATTTATTCCATTTATGTATGTATATATGTAATTACATTTATATTCATAGTGGGCGGAAAGGGCGTGGTACGCTAGATTTCTAGTTATAAGCTGTAAAATGGGTTTATAAAAAAATATATTTTCACCAATTTAAAGTTTTTGTGTACTTGTTTCTTGACATTAAGTATCCTATTTCTGAATTATTTCAAATTAATAAACTATGCTGCATTTAAATCACTCTACTTTTCTCCCCGTGTAGGCACAGCAAGTAGCAATAGCAGCTGGAGCTGAGCAGCTGCGGAATTGAAGTTGCTCTACTAACATAGACCATTTCCAGCTCAAGAGTTATGCCGAAGTTGGAGCAGGAACAGGAACAGGAGCAGGAGCTGGAGGAATGTGGAATGTCACAATTTCGTGAGCCATCAACAACAAGAACAACAAGCAGAGCCGTAACAAGCACAACGTAGTCTACACGTATTTCCGCTTTTATATTTTAATTTCCCAATACCAAAAGGGGGCCAAGAAGCATGCTGTCGTTGACATGTGGATTCATCAAAGTCAAATGAGTCCACGAAATGCGAATTTCAATTTCAAACATCGACTACTTTGAGTGAAATGTAAATTTTATATTCTATTTCACATAAATTCCGGATATACTCGTACTCTTACACTTTTCTAGTGGCAACTGTGAGCTCTTTTGTGCTGTTTCTTGTGCATTTGAAAATGTTTATACCCTGTAACCATGAAATGGGCAAAAACAGGTTAATAACTTTGTGCGAGTATAGAAAGCAGGCAGAACCACAAGCTGAGCAATTAGCCCTTTCTGAGAGCTTGCGAAAACATTTTCTTAATAAAATTCGATTTAAATCCGGATTCAAACGCATTTACGCCCGATAAAACCAATTAGCAAGCGTATGATTGAACATAGAACGTTGTTATTCGGAATATATACTCTCTTCTATTATGTTTTACTATCTTGAAAAGCGCATTGAAAACGGTCAATAAACACAGAAGTTATTGGAGAAACAATATTCAAGTGAAAAGCAAATATTTTTTCCTAATATGTATATGACTCATTAAACTGCAGATTTGGAAACTGCTAGCAGCAGGTAACCTGACCTATTGTCATCGTTCTACATAGAAAAGAAATATAATAGAGTTAAATATTTGCACAATTTGCGCACATTATGAACCCTCGTTTAAAGTGCACGCCAATTATGTTCGCATAGCGCTTAATATTCTCATTATATTAATAAGCAGTAAATTATAATTATTTTCGTGCTTGATTGGGAAAACTAATATCGCTGGGATTCGGTAACAGTGCAAGAGTTGGCTCAACTGCAACGCAATTAGCCAAGAGTTAATTAAAATAGCAGCTGCAGCTACGGAATGGCAAAGGGCATAACGTAACTGCAGTCAAGGGTTCAAATGCAGCAGCATCAAATAAAAAATAAAAAAAAAAACTGCATATTACCAAAAGCAACAAGAATCAAATTAAAGCCATTCGCCCACGCCAAAACGCCAAAGGTCAGATGTAAATTCGGAGTTTATTTTAGCTGAAACACACACACACATACACACACACACACACATACACACGTCTGCAGTGACTTAAAGCTTAAATGGCAAGCAGCAGAGCTACGTACAGATTGTCCCTGATTGCTCTATATTATGCAGAATATTGCCCTCAACTGCTTACGAGCCAAATTAAAAGCATTAAGCTCAAGATTATATCAATATTAGCGACACATAATTGTCTGATTAAGTAGAGGCTATGTCTTATGCACGCACACACTCTTCCCTCACACACACACACACACACACACACACACACACACACACACACACAAGCACTTATGCTCACGTACACAGAGACAGAGGCAGCAGTTAATGTCTGCAGCCTTTGCGTGTCGCTGCGCTGGCAACGTGTCGTATGCGTAATGTAATTGCCAGCTTTTCGATTTGCCTGTTGAGCAGACAGACACACAGACAAACAGACAGACAGAGAGACAAAGAGGTATATATATATAGTGTCTGGCAAGGATTTACCCCGCCGTAAGCCAGCTCATGCTGGCAATTAACACGTGGCGTTTTGGCAGTGCCATTCTTTGCCGTAAAAGCAAGTCAATGCCAAAATGCGAGGACTTGGTCAAAAAGCAAGACTTGGGCAGGTCGAATGCCCACTTTCCCTGCAGTTCAGCTGATTATAGTTTTCATTAGCAGTAGTAACCTCCTTAAGCTATAAACTCGCTCCGAACTCGCCTAATTGTTGCACCAAGACATTGTTGTTTCATAAGATCGATTTGAATGCAACTTGCAGAAGAGGAAAATACTTTTTTACACAAGCGCTGTAAACTATTAATCCATATTTGCTAAATTGATTAATTTATTTGCTTCAAATGTGGGCGACGGGGCGTGGTATCTATAAATTTAAAAAATTAAAAAAAAACTTGGTATACTAGCATGGTGTACACCTAGCTAAGTATATTCCGAGCTTGATGTATTTAGCGCTTAATAGTTTCCGAAATCCACACATTTATACAATCCCCAAGTTTGTTGGGAATTGATCGTAAAATTGCGTATGCAAATAAAAAATATCGTTCTGGTTGAATATGAGCTGGAGTTACTAAAGGATTAGCGGGGATAAAATTATCTGGATCTCCCAATAAATAAGAATTTATTAATTCAAAGAAAATTAATAAAAAAAAATATTATAATACTTTGTTTGTTTTTTCGGTAATCAAGTGTGCTACAACTTCGAAGTCAACATGTTGGGTATAGTATAGGTTTAGAAAACAAATTTTCATTCAATCTGGTTAGACCTTCGGGAGAGTAACAATTCCACAAAAGTTGTAATAGCCAAAAAAAAAATCCAAAAATCTAAAAAATAAATAAAATTAAATCTAAAATTGTTTTCGTTGTCAAGCACACTACGATTTGACTGCTGATAATTTAAGTTTTGAGTTGACAAGAGAGCATTTTTCTTCAGTTTTCCGGTAAAAACATCAACAAGGATATAAAAATGCCAACTGGATTGAAACGCATTGCCGAGCAGGTGACCAAATTATCTATAGATCCGAATCAAATAGATCTGGATAGCCGTAAGTGTTAGCCCTGAGCCTAAATATGCTACAGATACCTGATATTTCTTTTATTTTAATATCAGCCTCAACTAAAAAGGTGAAGAAGGATTCTGAAGACATACTTCAGGATAGGAAGGAAAACCGCGAAGCCAAAAAGAGGGCTAAATATGGCAAAAGGAAGAAAAGACGTCGTGAAAAGCGTAAAAAGCGGAAGGAGGGCAATAAAGCTAAAATGATCGAGCTAGTGCAGAAAATGCAGGAAATGGAAATAAATCGCGAGAACAAGAATGCTGATGAAGAGTCGAAAGAAAGCGATTCTATGGGGCGTAAGTGTTAGCCGTAACCTTAATTAAGCAACAGATACCTGATATTTCTTTTATTTTAATATATTATTTATATAAATTTCTTTTATTCATATATTTACAAATTCAGCATCGGCTTTGGCTGCAGCTGGAAAGCAATAGAACGACGCCTCAAAGGGAAGCAGATCCAAAAGTAAGTTTTAGTGTTATTTATGTTTTAATTGCTAAAATTATTTTTACTTTCTACAGGTGTCTAAGCTACATATAAAACAAAAAAAAAACAGAAAGCTTGACAGACAGAATTAAAAACGAAAGTAGCACCGAATGAAACAATGGAGAGAAGGTTGTGAAGATGAGGAACAGAAGATGAGGATAGAAAGGAAGGACTGAAACTCTGTAACACTTGAAAATTCAACTCACAATCATATACTGGCACATAACATTTCGCATTAAAATTAAACTACTTACAATAATATAGATATTAATGGCGTTTTAAAGCTTTGAAAAGAACCAACCAATATAAAAATTCTTACTATTAATTATTCTGTTTGGTTTTTTAAATGGTATATATCCATTGTTGGCCCATTCAATTCGATATTTCAATGTTAATTAAGCAAGCTGTAATATAAAAAACACACGCGCATTGCGAATCAAATATAGAACTCTGTATTTTGTAGCATAATGAGTATGTCGTCTCAATTATAACTTCAAACATTTGCTTAGTCTAATGGACATACACCCACCATAGAGTCTGTGCCCCATAATTGAAAACAATTTTCTTTATACTCTTTTTGTTACCACACACACACACACACACACACACACACACACACACACAAGAGAAAGCCATGGAGAACAACAAGAACCACAACAAGAGGATGGAGCACAACAAATAATAAGTTAACGTTTTAAGCGGCTTGGCAAGCCCATGACCTTGTCCTTGCCATTGGCAAAAATAAACCATCAAAAACAAAAAATTGGAATGGAAATTCAGCCTATGCACAGTGGTCGCACTTGTACGAACGTATGCGATAAAAATAGTTCTAGTGAAGATATCGCTATGAAATTTTCACTAAAGGTCAGAAAAATATATTCATTACTTAATAAAAATAATGAACACATTTTTGAATTTAAATATTGGCTTAATTTTAAACTGAAATCAAATGCAATGAATTAAACCGCACGTGAGCTAACTTAAAAGAATTTTCTGAACTACAAGTTCCTAAATAATATTTGTTTTAAAACGATAATTTATTTGTGATACGATCGACATACTTTAAACGTAAATTTAAATTTAATTTACTTGTGCTTTTTTATACCCTGTACCCTTTGAAAAATGGAAAAAACAGGGTTAATAATTTTGTTATTTTTTGTTGTATGGGAGAGACCACTGTGCTATGCCTGTTGGTTGGTTGGTTGGTGGTGTCCTCATTACAATTTAATGCGCTTTGTTTCGACTCGCATAGCAGGCTTAGTCAAGATTTAAATGAAATTACTTAAATGACATGTTCAAACTCGCACAACCCCATGGCAGGCAGTCTGTCCGTCTCTCCGTCTCTGCTGCTCTGTCATTAAACAGACGCCATTAGAACGCTTTTGGTTAATTAAAATGCCATCCGAGTTGACATCCATCTGCTCCAGAGACAGCTCATGCATATGTATGGAGTATGTGTGTCTATGGATTAGAGTATTGCAGCGAAAACACAAAACAAAAGGGCAAACAGAGAATCCTTTTCGTTCATCGATAACAAATGATTTCACAATTTATATAAGCTGGTGGACGTGAAGCAAACGGGTTATGCATTAAGCCCTTTGATTTGAAAGCAGTTGAATCATCATGCTACATTTCGCTTCAAGCATTTTGCAATCACTTCACGCTAAATATGGCTATAAGTGTTGGCCAAGTTCAGTGACAGACCATAAGCTGGCTTCTCCTTTATCTCCAGACTGCACTTCACTTCCAGTTTTAACAGCATCATGAAACTTAACAAAGTGCCTGGCAAAGACTTTGCTATCTCCACTACTCTTTCTCTCTCTCTCCCTCTCTCCTCCTCTCTCTCTCTCTCTCTCTCTCTCTTCTCTCATTTTACCATGCTGCTGTCTAACTCTCAGTCTGCCTGTCTGGCTGCCTGTCGTCCAGGCCACTCGCCAAGGTAATTTATGCATGGCATAAAGAACCGCTGCACTTGGCAGCCATTGGCAAATGTAATCAGGGCGTTGCCTGTGCCCCCCGGCTCCCCTATGCTATTTCCATCTCCCCCTCCCCCCCAATTGGCCCTGAGCAACTGGCAAGAAATGCACCATCAGGTCAAATGTATAGCATTCATCACGCACACAGCAGCAGAGCATGCCCCGCGTATACAAATGTCTCCATAATAAATTGCCATTTCAATTGTAATCGATACGCAACTATTTGCTAAGTTTCTCCTGGAAAACACAACTGCATGGAATCAAAACACGATAATTAGTGCGCAAGTATCAATATCATTGATACTACACCAAATTATGTAATTAATATTCAGTCTTGTCCAGATTACTATCGGTCAAAAACATGTTAGGGAGAGCAGCAATGCTTTATCTTACTTTGTATTTTTCTATAGCATGCTTTTAGGGTTGCTCTGATACAGTGTTTTTATTCGTGAATAACTTCTATGACTTGCAATCAATTTCAATGGGATTTTCAGTATAGATATATATAATGCTAAAGAGTACGTATTCCAAATAACAACATTCTATGTTTAATATAAAGCTTTTTATTCGGCTTTCAATCGGTACTTATTAATATGAGCGTATTATTCTATATATAGCATCAATGTACGTAGATTAAATTCATATAAAATAATGCATAATTCAGGTAGAAACATTTGTCTCTTTGCAAACTTTAATAAGCATAAAAGCACAATTTAAATAATTAAATCAATAACTGAATATTTCCGCGAGTTTCAATAATTCAATTAATATATAAATGTTTTCATGAATTGAAGTAATTAAATTAATATATGAATATTATTGGCACTTGTTTAATTCGAATGTCATTTGATGACTATTAAGTTCACTTCCTTTTGAGATTTAATCAAGCCTACATAAATTACAGTGAATTCGTTCAACTCTTAAACGTTTTGGTTTTATTATAATATTTAAAATATACAAGTCTCAATAGAGTTGACAACACAATGGAATAATTTAACACATATAACATTGGGGAAAAAGACTGAAATTTTGGCATTAATATTGCTGTAAGCCATGTATGTGCTAAAAGATAAACTTCTGAAAAAAAAATCTTCAAAACTAAGGAAGTTATATCGATTTTAACTATTTTATAGGTTAAGAGGGCAGAAGGGAGGAAGGTGTTATAAAATATTCTAATTTGTTTTTCCGAAAATCCATTTTTATTTTAACAAACTTTCATGCTAATTCTAAATTCATTTCCGAAATTTTATTTCAGTCTAACGAAGATTCGTACATTTTTAGAATTCATGCCAATATGATTGCCTTTTTTCCCATAGTGCAATGTACATAATTAAAAATCAAAAATGTAATTGCGTGGGCGTTAATCATATTGCATTTACATGGGTGTGCCATCGCCTCCCTGCTTCCTGCCACGCCCCTGTCAGTCTGCACACACACTCACAGTCAATTAAGCAGTTTTAATTACAATAAAGCAGCGCTCAAAGGGAGCCATCAACAACAAAATCTCATTGTCGAGCTGCCGTCTCTGTTATGAATCCACTTAATAAACGTGTTGCACATGCCACAAACAGCGGCATGTAAGCCCTGACAGGTAAACAGTTGTTCGTTGTTGGCATAACTGTCGCATGGGGAATTCGCATACTGCAATTACAGCGACATGAATCTATCATAAAGGCCCTATCTCATGCTGATGTTAAATGCTTTTGTCAAGAGCTAATTAAATGCATTTGTTAGGGTATCTGGTGGAAAGCATTCGCTCGATGTTGGCTGCGAATTTTATATTCAACAATAATAACGCTGCGAATTTCTTAAAATTCCAATTTCCATTTCCAGTTAAATACGCAGATAAAGTTCAGCCAGCATAAAAGTGCATAAAGAAACCAGTAAGCACGGAGCAGATCAGTCGGGCGCAAGGCTGCAGCCAGAGGTAGCCGACAGTAGGAGACCCTCTCCCTTGTGCTTCAATAAAACACATGCACAATCAAATTAAAATTGAGCAAATTGTCTGTTACATATCTTTGCTGTTTCTCATGCGATTGTATTGCAATTTACAGCATCGCTGAAGAATGCTAAGCATATTTAAAATCACAAGTTTGTTGGTTCAAAAATTATGTATGGGAGATATAAAGAATTTAAATGAAATTTGATCTACGTACTGATTATGAGAATCCTCATACTACGAAAAATGGTATTTCTAGCTTACGATATCTGGATGTTCATTCTGGTTGTAGCACACATTTCTCACTTGCACTAATTTAACAGACCCATCGGTATTTGTTTTCAGTTCAGGGTATAAATATTACTGCAGTCGCAGTTGCCGCATAAATTTATAATAGCATCAAAATATACAAGCAGCAATTTGATTGATTTTATGCACATGCAGCAAGGCCAGATCTGCACAAATTGAAATTGAAATTTTTGAATGTATGCGCGTGAAATGCTTGCAGTAATATGGTATTTAACAAAGAGCCAAATGCCATTAATGGCACTCTCAGCCACGCAGTGCTTAAGTCAGACAGTCTGTGGGCCAATTAGAGACCCATTCACGTTTGGTCACATCAATTTAATGGGCCCAAAACAGCAATCCGAGAGCCATTTGCGAGCACAATTAAAAGCCAGTGAAAACACACATTAAAGCGATTACAGATAAAGTTGGCCAAATTATAGCTGAAATAGTATGCTTGCAACCAACGGTGGCAACAAGCACATACACATCTATATGTTTGTATGTATATATATAAATACATTCAATTAAATTGGCATTTGTGTAGAACATTTGCAATTAAATCTACACCAAATAAACACCCGCCAAACTCAGCAGATATTATCAGCACGAAATGCTCTCGAAAATGTGGAAAGTTCGCAATGGGGTAAGCAAAACCTGAGAGTTTGTTATAACATAACACATATTGATCAAAAATGTTTATTGATAAGAAATATCAATAGTATTTTCTTAATTTTTCTTAATTTTGTTAGACCCTGTATTTTAAAAAAATAAAAGGGTCTATTAATTTAGTGCAAATGACAGCTGTGTGTAACAGGCAGAAGGAAGCGTGGTAGACCCCCCAAAGTATATATATTCTGACTCAGGACGACGAGCTGAGTTGATATAGCCATGTCCGTCTGTCCGTCTGTCCGTCCGTCTGTATGAACACCTAGATCTCAGCAACTAAAAGAGATAGAGACACAATTTCTTGATATGCAGGTTCTCTATTATCCTAAGCAGCACGAGTTTGTTTCAGATTTTGAATATTTCGCCTCCTTCATCCGCGAATCATCAAAAATCTATACCTACCTCAAAAATCTCAAAAACTAAAAGCGCCACAGCAGCCACAATAATAGCGCTACAGCCTTGTAATTTGGAATGTACGTAGTCTATGGTATTCTTCACCGATTCTATAAATTAATTTGTGAATTTAATTAGAAGTAGTGAAGATATGCAAGAGACAATTCTTTTCAAAATGCGTATATGTGCCACGGCAGCCACAATAATGAAGCTACAGACTTGTAATTTGGAACGTGCGTAGCCTCTAGAATTATCCGTCGATGGTGTGAATTACATTGCATTCGGACATAAAACAGCGAAGTTATGTAACATACAATTTTTTTATAAATGTATGTAAGTGCCACTACAGCCATAGTTTAAAAGCTACAAACTTGGGATTTGGCATGCACGCAACCTATGGCATTATCCGTCAATGCTGTGAATTACATTTCAAACGGTAAAGAAACAGCGAAGATAGATCAGACAAAGAAACCACCTAGATCTTGCAGACTATAAGAGCTAGAAATACCATTTTTTGGTATTTATGTTTTCCTATGCAGCAATCAGATCAAGTTAGTTTGGGTTTTTTGATAACTCCATCCATTCTTCCACTAACCGAAAAACCATATTAGTAACAGTTTTCAGTTTTAAAGTTACAGTTTAACAGCTAATGACTTAGGATGTGGCATGTCCGTAGTCTATGACAATCTCCACCGATTCTGTGAATTACATCACGATCGGATAAGAAACAGCGAAGAAAACACAAAGTACAGGGTCTAATACAGTCGGTTGCATCCGACTGTAGCTCCGTCCTTACTGGTTTTTAATTGTTTTTAAATGAGAAAACTTTATCAGAAAATTATTTTAGGAATTCATTTTATTGCCAAAATATAAATATAATAAACACCCCCAAATATATTATATATTACCAAATGAAGTTGTTCAAATGTAATTTAGTTTACCAATTTGAAATATATATTGGATTATTTTTCCAGTTTAAAAACTAATTATGTATGGTATAAAATTTATATTAATTTCTTTTTCATTTTTTCCCTTGTTCTTCGCGGACCTTTTGAGTGAGAGATGAATATAAATCTCCTTTGCGTAATTAGTATTAATAATATTAAAATTATGAATATTTCTTAGAATAATTTTATATAAATAAAAATTAATATATTCATTAATTAATTAATATAACATGGAATACTGTATTGGTACAAATTTATATCAATATTAGTATTAAACTAAATAAGACCGCTTGCTGTAAGCTTTTATTTTTTTCGATCTTCAAATAACCGTCACTATGCGAGCATTTAATTGAATCTCTCTCTCTATAAGTTGTTATTGAAAGCAAGTAAGAATAACAGTTAATTTAAATATACCCAATCCAAACTAAAAAAAAAGACTGTATTTTGTTAAGCGGGAAATTCGGCCTGCATGTGCTTTTCGATTATCTAACTGAGGAAATCGCAAGGAAAAAACGGATGAGAGTTCGAAGAGATTTCATTTATCAACTTGCTTCAAGCCTTATACACCCCATGTGAAAACAAACGTGGAGCAATACCATTTTTAGGGGTATTCAATGAAAAGCTGCCATAAAACAGCGAAAGGCATCTTGGCATTTAAGAAATCATTTAAATGACAGCGCTAATTGCTAATGGCCAATGAAATAATGGGCCCCAAGTAGATGCGTCAATTGACCAGGCCCAAAACCACATCAAGCCAAGTGTATGCTGAATGCTGAATGCCGAATGCTCGAAGACCATTCAATGTTGTGATAATAAACAAAAATGCAGAACCCGCAAACTGGACGCCCCCACCAGCTGAGTTGCTGTTTTGTCTGTTTGAATTGATATTACCATTAGCTTTGACGAATTGCTGCCCGCTTTTATTTTTAGAATAATTTTGAACCAAACAAAGCCGAAAACAACAACACAGTAATTAAGCAGCTTAAGCAATACTTTGGGACTTTACCTTAGTACACTATAGAAAACCCTTTCACAAATTGGTATAAATACAGCTTTGCTTATATGATATAATAAATTAGATGCTGGGCAAATTTGCTCAGTTTTAATTAATACGGTTATACAACTCTATTATCCCATTTGGAAGCTTTGTTTATTGCCTGTAAATAATGCCAGACAAACAACTGAATATGTACTTAAAACTCACATACATATATACACATGTATGCCAGGCATACGTAAGCCCTTTTTCCCTATTTCAATTAGCTAATGCTGAGGAGTTTTCCTCACAAGTTTGGCCAAAACATTTACACAGCTAGACACCTCAACCGAACCACATTGCAATATGAAATTCAATTTGAAGGCTTACAAGTTTGCTGGCATTGCAAAACCAACAAAAGCAAATATCATCAACTGCCAGTTTCCCTCGCCCCCTATCCCCCTCTACCCATCTCTTTGCCTTGGCAACAAACCACAAAACTGCGGCTACTTTTTGTGCTCAACGTCAATTTCTTCAACATTCCAACATTGCAGCTTGTTTGCACAATATTCTATGCACATAGGAAATAATTGTATTAGCCAGTCAGTCCTTTATTCATTTAACTACACCACACTAATAAATTCTACGTCCTTGACTCTACCAACTTAAATTTATCGATCTCGGGAACTACATGAGCTAGGGTTATTAAACTTGAAGTGTAACTAGCTGTTTATCATGTGCAGATACGATTTTATTATATTTTCAGATAGAACACCCCTTCGCCCACAAATCAATTAAAACTCTATACCATTTACTACCGAGCCAAATTGTGTATTGCACAACTTCGCTGTTTCTTATCCGATCGCAATTAAATTTGCAGCATAGATAGAGAATATCATAAGCTACATAAATGCCAAATAAGAAACTGCTCTGTAGCTTTAAAATGATTACTGCAGAAGCTTTTTGCGTATGGATAGGAAGGTTTCAAAAATATAGAGTATACCTTATCAGCGTATTTCATATAAAGTTTTATTTATTTATTTATTTATTTATTTAAGATAACTTTCTAATGCCACAAGTACAAAAGACTTATAATTTAAAGCATTAGTCACATAATATTTAGATTAAACTTAGATTCTAAAGCTTGAGAAACAATTTTTATACCCTGTGCCCATTTGAAAAATGGGAAAAACAGGGTTAATAACTTTGTCAGAATGTATGTAACAGGCAGAAGGAGGCGTGGCAGACCCCACAAAGTATATATATTCTTGATCAGGGAGACAAGCTGAGTCGATTTGGCCATGTCTGTCTGTCTGTCTGTCTGTCTGTCTGTCTGTCTGTCTGTCTGTCTGTCTGTCTGTCTGTCTGTCTGTCTGTCTGTCTGTCTGTCCGTCTGTCCGTCTGTCCGTCTGTTTGGATGAACGCGTCGATCTCAGCAACCACAAAAGCTAGAAATGCCGTTTTGGTTGCTATAGATAGGTAGTTATCTTACGCAGATCAAGTTTGTTTTGAAAATTGGATGCCACGCCCCCTTTACGCCCAAAAATCAATAAAACTCACACAACCTCGTGTTTTTTAACATAAAAAGTTGAATAACAAGCGTAATATTAAACATAGAAGGTTGTTATTCGGAACATAAGCTCTGTTGTATTATATTTAACTATCCCGAAAAGCGCATTGAAATCGGTTAAGAAACACAGGAGATATAAGCATCACAATAGTTGAACTTAAAAGTTCGAAAACAAGCGTAATATTAAACATAGAATGTTGATATTTGGTACATATACTCTATGCTATTATATTTATCTATGCTGAAAAGCGCATTCAAATCGGTTAATAAGCAAAGTAGATATAAGCTACGCAATTGGCAGCGCAGCCCAGCAGCGCAGCAGCAGCATCGCAGCGCAGTGCAGCTGTCGCACGTAAAAAGGGAAGAAGAAGAAATACTGTTGATACGCTTAGAGTGACAGTTTTATAAAATTGTATATAAAATAAAAGGCACAGGGTATTCTACAGTCGGGCCCGTCCGACTGATCTGTCCTGTCCAAATTTTTTTCTATAGCTTAATTGCTCAAATTATTTGTACTTCTACAGGTGGGAAAGAAAGATCCCGAATAAAAGACGCTTAAGAAAGAATTCAAAAAAAAGGGTCAACCAGAATGTCAAGGATTACAAAAAGAAAGATGTACAACCGAGAACGACATAATGGACAGAAGACTCGAAGATATAGCAACATAACATTAACATTTACATTTTACATTTACAAATAAATTGCGTCTTAAAGTTAAATTCAAAAAAAAAATCGTATCCGTAGGGTAAAGGGCTTGCTACAGTCGGGCGCATCCTACGGATCTGCCCCGCTCGTTCTGGGTTAGACTAAAACAAACTTGACCTGCTTGCAGCATATTAGAACCCACATAGCAAAAATGATGTCTCCAGCTTTTCCAGTTAGCGATATCTAAGTGTTCATATGGACGGATAGACAGGCATGGCTATATCGACTTTACTTTGTTAACGAAGATATGCAATAAAATGGTATACAAAATCTGCAGGTTGTATCAAAAAGAAAGAGGACCAGGCATAGCTCTAGCAAACCCTATCAATTCACCTGTCGAGCTTAAATACTGGCTGATGGTGCAGATAAAATCCTTTCCACAGATTCCGAAGCTGAGTGGAGAGCTAATCCCATACCTTTTGTGCTTAAATAATGAATCATTGATCTGTTGAGCAACCAAATAGATCATCCTCTGAGCTCATAAGCCGAGCACCAGTTGAGCCAATAAACTGTGCATCTGATAGACCGTTGATGAACTGCGGAGCTGTGGTCACAGGGCAGACCTCAAAGTTCATTTTCACAACCATATCCATATGCATATCCCATCCTATGACTACGGCAATGTGCTCGCATCGCTCATACGCACTGGGTGTGCTAACTTAATTTAGTTTACGGACGACAGATGTATGTCCTTGTCCCTGTCCTTGTCCTTGTCCTTGTCCAGGATCTCTGTTGTCTCAGTGCGAGATTTCATTTTCATTTCAACTGCAGCCGCAGGCTGAGCTTTTATTTGGTTTCGGTTTTGGGTTTTAGTTGCGTTTCAGTTTCAGTTTCTGGTTCTGTTTCTGTTTCTGTTGCTGCTTCTGATTGTGGTTCCGCTCTCAGCTATGTTTTGCTTCTTCCGTTTTTCACACATGCACACATATGCTGTGCATGACGCTCCAAGGTAAATGGCAGCCAAAACCAGAATGGACGGCCAGTCGGACGCGCTCGACAGTAGAATACCCTGCACCCTCTAGCAATACAAAACATAATCAATATATGCAATAGAATTGAAATAATATTCATTGTAGGGTTATTTGTTTGTTTGTATGTATGTATGTATGTATGTATGTATATATGTGTGTATGTATGTATGTATGTATATAAGTATGTATGTATGTGTGCATACTTGTATGTGTACAATTTAGATTACATACCCATACACAATCGGAACAGCGTGTCTCTCTATCTCTCTCATGTGATTGCTTATTAAATGAGCAAAACTAAGATGCATCATATATTTCCTTATTATCTTCAAACAGACGGATTTGACCATATCGGCTCAGCTCGTCGTACTGTTCAGCAATATATCTACTTTGTGGTGTCTGACACGCCTCCATCAGGGGGCTATGCACATTTGTCGTTTGCACCAACTTAATGGACTCTTTTGTGCTTTTTTAAGGTGCAGGGTCTAGAAGGGACATGAGACACTGAAGTACTGACATAGAGCTTTTATGGCAGATGAAGCAAAGGCAGCTGCAAATTTGTCGTAAATATTAAAATTTTTCATACGTTTATGCAAATTTACTTTTGACAACTTTACTTCCTGTCGTCGTCCGCCATCGCAGCGAGCATTGTGCCGAGACTCAATACACCCACCGACTTCCCCTCGCTGCCCTTCCGTAATGAGGATGCCCTTGCAGGTGCCTTGACTGCCTTGCTCCAGCGTTGTTTAAACACTTAGCCAAACTGCCAGTGTCTGCATACATCCTGCTCGTATGCCTGCCTCGCTGTCTATTTCCCGCTGTCTGCGTGTCTATTGTGGCACGAGCCATATGTCGCTTTATACCAAAATTTATTAAGTTGAAATTACATTACAAATAATTTTCATATTATTGTAATGCAAGCAAGCAGATATTTGCACACACACACACACACGCCCCCTCCCATAAACAAATAGGCATGTAACTACATACATATTTGCCTAGGCACATACACGCCGTGTACCGTTCACCACACACCGGGGGCGTGTCTTGGGCGTTACGTAATAGCCGTGTAATATTTATGTAAATATGCAAATGCTGCCTGCCACGTCTGCCTGCCTTCCTCCCTTCCTGCCCTCCTGCCCTCCTGCCCACCAACCTTCCTGTTCGACCAACTCGCCTTCCTGCTGCCTAATTCACTCGGCTTCTTGCCAACAGCTAGACTGCTGCCAGTCAAAGTCTCTCTTTACCGCTTGCTTATTAATTCATTTGCATGAAATGTTTTCCAAAAGATTTTGATTTCGTACGCTGTCGAGAGACGTTTAGAAAATTGCAATAGCAAATCACGGTCTATCCGAATGAGAATTGAGACTGAATTGGGACTGTCGGTAAGGCCAAGATAGGTATACGTTTATTTTTGGGCGAGTTGCGGACGATATTAAATAGTAGGGATAGCAACGATCTACTGGATGCAACTATGGCCTGCACTCTTTGTTTTAAATATAATTTGAAATCAGTGGATGGACACACAAAGCACCATTCGAATACACGAGCGAGAGTTCGCCCATCGATTGTTCGGCAGCAAGAGTACGGGTAGTCAAAGTTTGGTCAGCGAGAGTTCGGCAATGGAGAGTTGGGTCATCGAGAATTCGGCCATTGAGAGTTCAGCTATCGAGAGTTCGACCATCGAAAGTTTGGCCACAGAGAGTTCGGCGTACGAGAGTTCAGCCATAGAGAGTTGGGCCAGCGAGAGTTTTATTAGCTAGAGTTTAACATTAATTAACCCCTCGGGGGTTTATAGATGCAGCTTGATGCCAATTTCGATTTAAACATTATCTTTAATCTTTATATGAATATCTTTAATGCGCCGACTTTAACAAAGACTTTGACGCTTACTTCTGCCTGTTCGCACATATTTGTGAAATGAATAAAGTTTATATTGCTTTGTACTTTTTGAAGCACAACATGTAAAAAAAAGTCTTAAAAAAGTTTAATAAACTTTACACTAAACTTAACAAAATTTAGCAGTTTCCCTGTTTATGCATTCGTTTACTACCGATATTTTTATAGTACATTGTCGATACAGTTAAAATCATGTCAAATAATGTGTAAAAAGAAAAAAAACAGCAAAATGTATGCAAAATAATACAAGTTCAGCATCAAATATACCAATTTTGCCTGTATTCCGGTTGCAACTGCATCAAAAATGTGCAGCACGAGGCAAAAACAGAAATGCGCAAAACTAACGACAAGAGCAGGGCCAACGCCTATGCTGATGGGCACGCCCACAGCTCATATGCCCTGTGGGCGGCCTTTACATTGTATGCATATTATATATTCTTCCCATTGCGCATACGCAGCGTTGCACCAGCTGCTGCCTCTTGCACTGTTGCACATTTCAGTTGCTGTTGCTGTTGCTGTTGCTGTTGCTGTTGCTGTTGCTGTTGCTGTTGCTGTTGCTGTTGCTGTTGCTGTTGCTGTTGCTGTCTTTTTTTAATGGCTTGTTGCTGCTCGTGTCGCTCGTGCATTGGTTTGTTTTGTCTGCTGCTGACATTGTTAAGACAAGCGGACAAGTGTTGCATACTAAAATCCTCCGACTGTGGCTAGTGTTTTGCTTGAATGCAGAACAAGCTGTGAGTAGCTGCTGCGGCTATTGCACTATGGGAAAAATACAACATTTTTTGAAATAATTCGTTTTTTAAAATCGTTTAAATTACTTTCTTTGGACAAGAATACAGCAGAACAAAATTTAACTGTTAACACAAAACTTTACATTGCTCGCCACTGTTAAGTTAGCAACCGCTAAATCCAGCAGTTGTTTTCGAGAGAGACTAGTTTACTAAGTGTTTAAATCTAATTTAAAAATTTTGCCTAATTAATGCCAAAAAATCATGTAATTTTCCCATAGTGCTATGACGAACAGTCCCCCAATTGTAACGCGCCGAATGGACTTTGGACTTTGGCAGTTAGCACACGTAGCATACCCTATTAGCCACCTGCAAATTGCCAAGGCGTAATATGTTGTGCAGCATTGAAAACTAAAACTTTTTGTGGATGCCGCTCTGGGTTGGTTTTATTCACTTAAAACATATTATGCGCCCTATATTTGCCTAACTTGGAGCATAGTTTGTCTTAACAAAATGTTGCATACTTTTTGGCTGTTTGAAAATTTTCACAAATTGAAATACACAAATATTTCTACTGAAAAATACAAATTACGCAACTTTAAATTAAATAACTTGATAGATGAATAGATGTGATGGAAAAAAAATCTTTAAAAAAAATGGATTCCTATCTAACGGCCTTGGTCGTAAAATAAAGAAATTTTAACAAAATTTAATACAAATAAACAATTAGTTATGTGTATTAACTAACTAGAACATCAGACCGAACTCAGTTTGAATCTGTACTATGGATTTTCCACCAAAAATATTAAGTTATCTTTTCAAAGCCAAGTTTGAAATAATTATGTCAGAAATGGGCTTATAAATTATACAGATTGTTTGCAGGGAAAAATGGTTGTTCAAAACAAATATTAGCTAATTTGAAGCTATACAATTAAAAACAGCGCCAAATAACAAATAACAGAATTTGTAGCCTACCGCAAGGCGCAAGTTTCTCATATTAAACAACACAAAGAACGAACAGCATTAGATGGCATTAAAGCCAACGATATTTTACGTTTACAGCCGCAGCTTTGACCAGTAAATCTAGCAGGGGGCACTACAAATGTATTTAAATTTTAAATCCATAACAGCTGGGAGATTTGCTGTCAGTTATTATTATTGCTCTGCTGCTAAATGCCGTAGGCATGTCAACTAAGTAGAGATGAAAACCATTTTGAAATGAAATGCGCTCAGCGCACACATGTACACCTACACACGCACACACGCACACACACACACACATACATAGTGTACTCATATGAAAGACGAGTGTAGTTACTATCTTACAGGTTCATCATCAATCATTGCGAATGGGTTTCTGGATGTGAGATGCTCTCATCTTCGACTACAACTTCTTATTGCCGCTATACCGTATTTGCCATCTCTCTCTATCTCTCTCTCGCTGTGTCTCCCTCTCTGTTCAGCTGTCACTTGCTACTGCTACGTAGATAAGCACTTTCGACTTTGGCTTAAGCAGGGGTCCAGGCCCAGGCAGACTGCGTGGCTTATGCATTAGCTTCGCCTGCCACAAAAATTACTTTCCAGCCAGCAAGGTCTGCCCTTTAGCTGCCACAAAAATTATTAAAAAAGCAGCAACAGCAACAGCAACAACAGCAGCACAAAGCCAGCAAAATTATACGCATACAATCACACACACACACACACACACACAGACACATATTACACGCACACATATACGATTATGTTCGTATCCATATACCAAATGGAGCGAGCACAGAATTGTGCACTTATATTGAATTTTAAGCTGTTGACGATAAAAGGCGGATGGATTTGAGCTACCGCCCGCCGTCTAACACCCCGAATCGTAACCCCTGCCCTTCATCCAAAAACCCCGCTGTTCCCACACCTTGCACCTTGCCCTTCCCCACTACTGCCCTGTCTACTGTGTCTCTGTCTGTGTCTTCCTGCGACACGCTTCTCTTGGCATTAGCTCTTCACCTGCTTTCAAATACTTATTTTGTGCGTTTATTTGCCAACATGTGGCGAAATTATTTCCGCTCAAAAATCCACTTCCTGCACTTTTTGTATCATGCCACACCCTTCGCCCAATGCGTAGCTTTTGTTTTTGTTTCAAGGAAATTGAAATAAAAACAAAAACAAAAACAGTAAGAACTCAGCCGACCAGTCGCACCGAACCGACTGCAAAATATCCTATTGAATGTCATTTAAAAAGTAGCTTTGAGAAAAATTCAAAAATTCTGCTGCTCCGATAATAAAATTTTGAATGCTGCTAAGGATTCAAGCTACTATTTATTAGAAACCTCTGAATTGTAAAATATTAATGAGAGTAGAGCTCAGAGGAGTTGAAACTATTGAACCTCTGGCTATGAGGCGAATGCCTGAACACTAACAAACCATTCTGGTTATTGGGATTTTATCGATTAAAGTTGAAAAGAAAAGTAGCATTCAAGATTTTAAACAAACTCGATATGTGTATGGTATATTTTAAAAATGGGTTTTCTAGCTTTATTATTTTCCTAGATGAAATACAAACGCACATGGCTAAATGGACTCAAATCCAACGCATCCTTCCGCTTGCAGCAAGTTAATAACCCCGTTTTTACCCATTTATTCGGTACAGGGTATAAAAAAACCCCACAGATTGAAAAACCCAACTTTGAGTAAATCACAGATTCCAGCTCCTGCCGCTCGCAGGGAATCGAGGCCCAAATGAAACAGTGAGCATACAATAACCAGAGCGAAGCTGGCGACTGTTCCTGTCACATTGTCAGTCAATAGCAAAAAGTTGTGCGCTTTTAAAGGCAAGCACGTGTGGGAACAGCCATAGGGAGAGGGGGAGAGGGGGAGCGGGGGAGAGGGCAGTGTGCCCACCTGTTGACTGATCAGCGCGAATATTCAGCAGCTGAGCTGAACTGAAGCCAACGCAACTCAGCTCTGACTTCCTACTTAAGTTGAAGTTAACTCCCATGGTCCTTTCTACTCCCCAAGTCCCCCTGTTCCCCCTGCTTCGCCTTCGCCACTCTGCGTGTTAATCAGTTAAAATTCAAATTTGCAAACAAAAAGATTTCTGTCAAGTTTATGTCTCCTTTGTGTGCTGTGTCTGTGTCTGCGTCTCTTTATTATTAAACAGCACTCAGGCCATAGGCCAACTACCCGCTGTCACGGCCCACACAGAAGCCCCCTTCTGTTCCCACTCGCAAACTGTTCCCGCCTGTTGCCAGTGTTCCCAGTATTCTCTCTCTTAAGTGCGCTCTTAACTGTGTGCACAAGGAGAAACTTGCAGACGTTTATCTTCAACAACGCCCAATCAAAAGCTGGAGGGCCAAAGTTAATATAAATACTTTAAATTATTGCAATCAACTCCATAATTAATTAATAATTAAATTATTGCAATCAACTCCATAATTAATGAATAATTAAACGCAAATAACTTTAATAAAATTAATTTCATTTAAGAATTTTAAGGTCAAATTTACGAATAAATTAATATTTGAAAAATTTTCAATTTTATTTTTATTACTTTTATTTAATTATTAAATTTACGTTATATATTAATTATAGTTAAATCGCTTACATTACTACGTATGTAAATAATTCAATGTAAATAATGTTATTATTATTATTACTATATTACTATAAGATATAACTATAAATCTATATTATTTCTGGTTAGACATTTTAATGGTAAAAAACTTATATTATATTAGAATTCTAATTTAATACTAAATTTAGAACGTATCGTCAAATAATGTTTTTTAAATGTATTTAAATGTATGTAAATTATTATAATGAACATTTAAATTTTTGTGATTAATTAAATATATTGATACTATTTATTTAAGAATTTAACAACAATAGTTAAATTTAAATTCAAATTTTAGACATATAAAGGTCGTTATACATTTAAATTTAATGTGAAATTGAATATTAAGTATCTCACAAATAAATAAATATGACCCATTTTAATTAATTGTATAATATTTTATATATATAATATTGCATAATTTTCTTTAAAATAAAAGATAAAATTGTTCTGCAAGTCATGCAAGAAAACTATTGCTTCCCCTTACTGAGAACACTTTCAAAACGCAAGACAAACTGTTCTCAGGCTGTTGGGGAATTTCAAATTCCCCGCTGTCTGATGAATTTCGGTTATGTCCAAAATTAAAGATAGTCGTAGCTCTACGCAATATGTATCAGAATTTTATTAATAAGTTTTTACTACTTTCCTAGGAGAAGGAAAAACGACGCAAAAAGACTATTTAGTTAAGCACTCTTATCAATTAACTTATCGCTGTGCATTTTCATGTTGGTATTAATCATAGGGCATTTGGGAAAAACCATTCAAAACATTCCCACCCATTAGCAGATATAAGACCCATCAACAATGTCACTCTCTCTCTCTCTCTCTACCTCTTTTCCCACCATAAGACCCTGCTAGTATGGCTTTTGCCGATGGAATGTTTCCTTATCTGTGTTTACAATGCAGTTAATTATTTGTTTGCCGATAATTCCAGGCTGCTTTGCACGTATACTCTGTGCATATGGAAGTGGGGTATATTAATTTTTTTTATATACCACAGCCAGCAATTACTTTGTAAATTGGTTTTGGTATTTTTGTCCCCCAGTCATAACTCTTCCCACTTTGGGGGTTTATCAAATGTGTGGTCACCAAACACTCAAATCGCATGGTGAAGCCAATTGCAATTATGTGTGTTATACCCTGTAATTGCACACGTAATGGGTATGACCGTGTTCCACCTAACACACGAATGGAGCTGCGAAAACTTGAAGTGAGCACAGCTGAGAGCAAAAAGTGTGCCTAAGTTATGCAGGGTATTTTGAAGTCGGTGCTCGCAGCCAGTGCACCATGGGCATTAATTACACGCCTTTTGATTATTGTAATTGAATAATTTGCAATTTTGGTTTGCAAATATAATAATTGGCATAGACAATGCCAGCGCCAAAGCTCAATCCATTGGCTTACCAATAATGCAGGCGATTTGCAGTAGCTTGTCTGAAATATAATTACAACGAGTATGGATATAAACAATAGAATATTCTCCCCGCTCCCGATAATCAAACGAATTAATTTCTTTGGGCTTTTAGTTTATTTTCGTATATACGTATGGATACATATTTTTTTTGCAATATTATGATTAATTTTTTTGTTGTTTTTTTGTTGTTTTTTTTTTATGTAAAGTGTAGATTAAATGTTGTAGTTAACTTGTTCATAAGGGCAGTAAATAAGGTTTAATTGTCGCTTTTTCCACAACCGAAGCGTTCCCATGGTGAATGCCATCCAAAACCACCGAAACCGGAAGGTGGTCCATGATGGGGACCATGATGAGGACCATGATGAGGGCCATGATGAGGACCATGATGTGGACCATGATGCCGGCCACGATGGGGTCCATGATGTGGACCATCACGATGTCCACGTCCGTGTTCGTGCTTGTCATGATGGTTCTGATTGCCTTTACCTTCACCCTTACATTTGTCATGCTTTCCAGCTTTGGACTTAGAATGGGAACGAGAATGAGAACGGCTGCTTTGACGCTGAGGCTTGCAATGGGAACGGGAGTGTGAACGACCGCGACGATCAGCGCAATCACCTCCAAAAGCACCACCTGGTAACTCGCATGATGGTTCGGGATGAGGTCCATGATGCGGACCATGGTGAGGACCATGATGAGGACCGTGATGACGTCCGTGATGACGACCGTGATGACGACCGTGATGAGGACCGTGATGTGGTCCATGGTGTGGCCAATGATGAGGTCCATGATGCGGTCCATGATGCGGTCCATGATGCGGACCATGATGAGGTCCATGATGACGTCCGTGATGGCGAACTGGTCCCTTCTCCGTTTCACTTTCCGAGCTAGAACTAGAGCCGGAACTGGAGCTAGAAGTTGAGCTGGAACTGGATCCAGACGCGGATGCGGAACGAGAGCGCTTTACTCGACGTTCATGGTGACGACCCTGTTGGCCATGTCCGTGTCCGTGTCCGTGTCCGTGCTCGTGTCCTCGGCTGTGATGTCCACGACCTTGACCTGCGGATAGGGAGCGCGATCTACACGTCGGTCGGTGTCTCGACCATGCCATGCTCGATTCCAGGGCCCATGGCAGGCCGCCGTTCCGAAAAAACTGCGAGCTTTCCCACATTGGCCAGGGGCAACCGCCGAAGCCGCGCGACATGAAATGATGCGGTCCAAAGGCATGCGGTCCAAAGTGGTGCGGACCGAAATGATGCGGACCATGCCCATGCCCATGGCCATGACCATGACGATGTCCATGCCCATGACGATGACCATGCCCATGTCCATGACCATGCCCATGTCCATGACCATGACCATGCCCATGACCATGCCCATGCTTGCGCCAGTGGCGGCTGGGAGAACGGGATCCGGAACGATCGCGACGGCAATGGTGGGGATGTCGGCCATGTGGTCTGCCCCAACGACGACCGCAGCCATGGCCGTAGCCATAACCATAGCCAGCATTGTTCGCATCGGAACTGGAGCTGCTCGACGAGGAGCTGCTGGTGGAGCTCGAGGAGGAGGAGGAGCTGCTGGAGCTGACGCTGCTCGAGCGAGAGCGTCCCAGCTGCTCGTTGCCTGCCTGAGGCAGCTCCTCCTCGTCCTGAGCCTGCTCCGGCTGCTGCTCCGACTTGCGTTTGCGCTGCTTCTTGTCCAGCTTCTTGGCCTTCTGGGCCTGCTTCTTCTGCTGCTTTTTGAGCTTCTTGTCCTGCTTGCTCTGTGCCTGCTTGCCCCTGGCCTGCTCCTCCGCCAGCTGCTCCATGAGCTGCTGCAGCACGCGCTGCGCCTTGTACGCCTTCTTCATGGCCTGCTTTAAACGCTTGTCGCCCTCGGGCTGCGCTGCCTGCGCCGCCTGCGAGGATTGCGGCTGCTCCTCCTCGAAGTCAATGTCACAGTTCAGCAAGACAGCTGGCTCGTCCTGGAAGGACTCGTCGGTGCGCTTTGGCAACTCGGACATATTGCAAAAATCAAGGGGGAATAACAAATCGAAAAACAAGTTCAATTGCAATTATTCTGGCTATTAATATGATTCTGCTCTGTTTCTTTGTTTCGTTGTTTACGTCTCTTCTGTTCTCTTTACTCGGCTCGCCCTCAAAGCTCGAAGCTTTCAACTGATGATGAACGCTCGCCGGCCGGCATCTTTTATACTCTTGCCCCAAACGTTTGCAAACGTTTGACGCCGGCAGCGGCGCCAACCGCAAAGAGAGCGCGATTAGGCCCACTGAGAGCCAGTGTTGCCAACGCCGCTTTTTTCCCGTCGAATCTGGCTATTTTGGCTGAGGATTGACCAGAAAATATGTGAAACTGAGGAAGGCGGAAATTGTTTTGTTTTTTCTAAAATAATTAAGTTGAATTTCTCCATTTCATAAATCTTGAAATATTCATACAAAATAAGTAGCAAATTTAGATCTGCGGTATTAATTCGATCGGCAATAGTTAGGGAAAAATGTCATCTGTAGCATATTTATTATTTTTATGTATTTATTTTTTTATTGAGATTGTAAACATAATTAATTTTAGGTCACTAAGGCTAGGTGTGCATTTTAATATTTTATTTGTAGTTTATTTTAATATTTCTGTTTCTAGTTATTACTCTTACCTGTGATCTGTTGTTGAAAAGCATAGAAAAACTTACGAATAACTTGGCTATTTTTACACAATGTTAGCTTTATTTGAGTGGGATTCCCCTCAAAAAGGAATTTCTCGACAACAATTGGCAGCACTGCTGAGAACATTAATTGCGTCGCAGAAACCCAAGCTGAGACAGAGAAACCGAGAGAGAGAAAGAGAGGGTCAGATAGCAAATCAAAACAACGCACGTATCAGTGTGCGTGGTGCAAAACACGTTCCAGATATGGGGGCACGGGGTCCAATAAATCGCATATATCTATATACGCTATGGCTACTATATCTCTTGGCACTTTTTGCTCACTTTGTTTACATTTTTCATTGTTCGCAATTTCACCAGTTGACGAAACAAAACACATTGCCATTTCCATGCACAGAAATTGCTGGAATTTTAAGCTTTGGCTCTGCTGAGAATTCAGGCATAACATTAAACAAACTTGTGAAATATTCAATTGCTTGGCTAAATTAAAAAGCTGCTTAATCTAAGCTATATTTAATATCAATCTAAGTCTAGGGGATCATTTGGTATTAGGGCAGATTCTAAAAAAACATTTTGAGCTTTAGACTCGCTTATAGCATATCATTGAAGCATAATAACTGATCAACATAATACTCCACTAGCCCAATTTGTAGAGCCTGTTCATGCATCTGTTGATCAGCAGCATAATCTGCATTCGTCTTGATTCATTCATCTTATAGTACGATTGCTCATCTAATACTCCGCAGCTTCATCAAGCTGCTCCTGCATTAGTCGAGCTGCAATCATACACAGTAAACAATAAAGCAAGTTTTAATGGTGTATGGTTAGGAAAGAAGAGAATCACATCCGAAAAAAATCCATCGAAATTTAGAGTTGAAAATACCGATAATTAAATCATAGTTTCGAATAAAGACAGACCGTAATGGAACCGCAGCATTGCACCGGCAATGCAAATTTTACAAAATGTTTGTAGAATTCTTACCGAAATTAAATAAAAGGTAAAGTACAAAGTACCGAAACTCATACCGGAACCAAAATCCGTTATGGTTAGATTCATTGGAAATCGACCTTAAAATTCGCAACGATTTGATTTAATGGGTTGAGAATATATGTACATAATTACTGAAAAATAGTACAACCACATCCTTAATCGGTTTCATTTAGTTTTCTTAGAATCGGAATCACTATTCAATATCAACACAACATCTCTGCATTTAAATATCCACAACTTTTCTTTGGTATTACATTTTTTTCAAAGGTCCACGTTCCAATTTCCAAAACACGCTAAGAAGTATTTATAGCACTGTAACCTATTATAATAAAATCACTATGAAACTTCAGATATTCTCAGTAATATCGATTAAAACATGTTGTTTTGGAAAATTTATTGAAAAGCTTATTGTAAAACTATATGCATTATATATTTAAAACCAGTTTTGAATAGTCATCTAACTTTATTCATTTCATCACTGTACATATCCGAATCACCTTTTAAATCAGTCTTCAAATACATTGGGAAAAAATCCAAAATTTCCGTATAAGAATTAACTGATTTCCCTTTTAAACACATTAAAACTACATCAAACCAAATACATCTTTTAATTGGTCTGTAAATATATTGAATAAATAATAATAGATTTTTTTTAATATAACACAATAAATGTCATTTTCCAGAATAGTATATTAAAACCACATCAATATCATATTATCATAATATTTTAGTTGTTTTTTTATTTAAAGAAAAACACCAGCAACCGTTGATCATATCGAATATGAGATTCTATATCATATATAGTGTATATCTTAACACTTTAACATAATTGGGCTTGGGCATGGAACATCATCATATTTTCTTTCAAAAATTCACATCATTTGAAAATCCATTTATGGAATTTCTATAGATTTTGCTTGCATTTTCATAACACACACAGCAAATGCATCTGATCTCAAAGCTTTACTTGCTTTATACATAACATTCAGATAAGATTAATTGGGGGAAATTGGGAACTTGGGAACTTGACTTTTCAGACTTGTCAGACTTTTGCACTCAGTAAAACATCAATTTCAGCACACTGTAGCTCAATGACTAATCAGATTAGAACACTGTACAGTTCGTTAAAGACTTAATAGTCTATATGTATGTATGTGAACATATCTTTTGTGTTTGTGTTTGAGGTTGAGTCACAGTTTCAGGCAAGGGATCATGGCTTGGTTTCAGGCACTAAAATAAAACACATGCTTCAATGCATATTCTGCATTTCGTATGGAGCCATATCTAGTACAGCAATACTCTAGTATGAATACTATAGCATACAAATACTGAACTTTCATACTGTTGTTATGCAACCACTGCGCAACACTTTTGCGCTTCTAATGTTGCTGCCACGCGGACAAAACTCAAAAAAAATTTAAGTTAGATTGGGTTGAAAAGTAAACGTTTCTGTTCTGGGAGCTGTGCGAACAACGTTCCACCAACGTTCGACTCGCCCCAGCTGGCGTCGCTCAATGAAATCTCCCTGAAACGAGCGACGGCCCAAAAGCCCCCGAAAGCTTCCTCACCTATGGAGAGCAGTCAGAAGACAGCGAGAGATTGAGAGAGAGCGAGCGCAAAAGCACGAGCGGAAGAGCGAGCAAAAGCGCGAAAGCTTCACTGATAATGTGAGGCGAGATGAGCTTGTAAAGTTTAGCGGAAAAAGCTTCTCTTCGTATAATTAATATACAAGTTTTTAAAACGCAAACCAAACGTAATTTAATCGGAGACAAGAGATTTATAAATCCTGTTTTATAAATGATATGAGCAGGGTTTAAGCTGTAGAATGTAATCACAGAGGGCGTGGCATATCCCATTAAGTTTATATATTATTGATTAACCGACGAGCTGTCTATCCTTCTCAACGAACAAGTAAATCTCAGAAACTATCAAAGCTGGGGTCATATTCGGAATGTAGATAGGTGTATAACAAACGCAGTTAATTTATAATGTTAGATGTCACACAATTTCTATCGATGAATTCTGAACTGAATAACAACCGTGGTATTGAACATAGAACTTTTGTTCTTAGAATGTATATCGATTAACAAAACATTTGTCTATCCTAAAAAGCGCATTAAGCCCGGTTGATAAACTCATAGATATTAAAGAAACAATATTGCAGCAATTTGTAAATAACTAAGGAAATTAAGTAAAAAAGTTTTTAAACAAAACCCCAAACTTTGTTTCAAAGCAGATTTTTTTTGCAATGCTTTCCAATGTCGGGTTTGGTTCAATTTAAATAAAAGCTTGCAGTTGTGCGATTTAATTTTGTTGCTTAACATAACTTATATTATGAGTACTATACAGCCTATATTCCACATATGACCTTCAGGTTGGGCAGGTTTTGGGAGTTGCGACAATAGCGCTGCCAGCCATTCCAATGGCGGAAACCCTCGGCAGCTTGTATCCGCTTGGCACAAATGGCGGCCTCTCGCAAGTTCTCATCCAGCAGATCTATAATCAACCAAATTATGTAGAGCTAGTGTTTGATTGCCATTAATTTTGAGCTTACCTTGACAATTGATATTGCAAGTGCCGCCACGACCGCCCACTTGACAGTAGCGACTGTTGATCTGGAAGAGTCCATAGTTGCGGCTGCCATTCGGATTGGTGACAATCTTGGCCGTATCCAAATCGCTCTCATGTTCCAGCAAGCAGATCCCTATGACAAAACGCAGAATTTGAAACATCATTTTCGTCATGAAGGTTTTCTTGCCCCCTTCCCCCGCTAACCGCAAAAATCCCATTAGCCATTAGATCTCGCAAGCTATTCGCAATTTGCAAGCTACAGACCACAGCGACTGTACCACACCGAATTTTTACGGACAAGTAAGAAATAGCAAAGATATGCAATAGAAAATTCGGCCAACTGTACAGTGTCTCCCACTGTCGGCTACGTTCGACTGTAGCCTTCCGTCCGACTGAAATAAGAAATTACAAATCTAGCAAACTATTCGCGTCACGGTAATACACCGAAGTATTACGATCGGATGAGAAATAGCGAAGATATGCAAGAGACAATTGGCTTGACCAAATATGTAAAATAGTACAGTGTCTCCCTCTGTCGGCTACGTCCGACTGTAGCCTTCCGTCCGACTGATCAGCTCCGTTCTTACTGGTTCTCTCTCCGTTTCTCTCGTACTCACAATTGGATAGCAGACTGCGCTCGAAGCTGTGCTGCTCCAGTAGCTTCCGGGCCAGCTCACAGCGCAGGTATCGCTTGCCCAGCACCGGAACCAGGACGCAGCTCAGCCCCAATCCCACATAGAAGATAGCTAATGGCGTCGTTCTCATCTTGCTGAGCTTGAGCTTGAACTTGGACTGGAGTCTGAGCGTACTTAACTGTAGCTGCTGCCACTCAAGTTGCTACTGCCGATCAGTGATCGCTGATAAGCTGCATTCGCGATCTTTGTTGTTGTTTACTTCCACGAATTAGCGTTTATTGATGTCTAAGTATTATGTATGAAATATTATACAATGTTTTGTTGTGCTGCGATCTGCCCATAATCGCCTCAAGAGCTTCAACCGAGTGAACAAAGTTAATTAGGGAGAAGTCGGTGTTAAGCAGGTATCTTGATTTTTCAGCATTACCAAAAGAAACAATTTTCAATTCAACTGAAAAATAACATTTTTTTTTTATAATAATTGTAAATAAATGTTTTCATTTAATTATTTTCATAAAAATTGATTTTTCCCCAATTTCCGAAGATGTCGAATATCAAGCGAAAGAAGACCAGGAAGCTGCGTGGCCACGTCAGCCACGGTCACGGCCGCATTGGCAAGCACCGCAAGCACCCGGATGGTTGTGGTAACGCTGGTGGCATGCACCATCACCATCGACTCCGTGGGACCGAGGGACCAGAGCTTGTCCAGATTGATTCCAGGGCGGAACTTGTGCTGCCTGCGCAAGTGGAAATTCCTCATTCCAACCTTTCCAAAGTAGCCCGGATGGTATTTGTCGAAGTTGATGCGGTGATGGTGCATGCCACCAGCGTTACTACGACCACCCGGATAGCTCTGGTGCCTCGTCGGAGCCGGGAAGTTCGCCCAACTGGAAAAGGAGAAGAGCACCAAGGCGCCAGTTGTCGATCTGGTTCAGTTCGGCTACTACAAGCTGTTGGGGCGTGGCCATCTGCCCTCCCGCCCCATCATCGTCAAGGCCAAGTTCTTCTCCAAGACGGCCGAGGACAAGATCAAGAAGGCTGGCGGTGTCTGTCTCCTGAGCGCCTAAGTTTAAGATATTCCTCTTCTGAATGCAACTGAACGTAATACTTGTACGACCATCCGCAATGTATTTGTTTTATATAGAAAATAATAATCATCCAGCCCCTCTTTAGCTAAACGCTTTGCGGCTTCAGCCGAAGTCGACGCTGATGAATAATAGAAATTTATATGTATAATATATTCAAATAAAAGAATAAAAGGCCAACACTTACGCCCATTGGATCGCCTTCTGCCTTTTTTTCGTCCATAGTCACCATAGTCCTTGTTTACTTTTGGGTAGTTCTCTGTTGGTGTTCAGATTTTTCGATTTTTTTTTTTGGGTCATCACAATTTTTGTTGAATTTTTATATTTTTTCGGATTTTACAATATTTGTTGAATTGATGCTTACCCGTAGGTCTCTCAAGGTTGAATGAAAATTTGTCCTGAATATACAAATACCCTATAGCCAATATATTGACTTCAAAATCGTAGCACACTTGATTAGCAAAAAAAAAAAATTTGTTTTCGGTTTGTAAATTTTGACAATTGTCAATTTACCCAGTAGCCACAAAAGGGGTAAAAACAGGGCTAATATTTATTATTTATTTATTGAACATTAGTAAATTTAGTTAACATGGCTAATAACTTTGTGCGAATACATGATGTAAGAGGGAAAAGGAGGTGTGTCAGACCCTATAGAATATATATTCTTGATCAGGACAACGAGCTGAGTCGATATAGCCATGTCCTTCTGTCCCTCCGTCTGTTCGACTGGATGAACGCTGAGATTTCGGAAACTATTAAAGCTAAACCAGCGATTTTCGGAATATAGGTAGGTGCAAACCATACGCATGTAGGTTGCCACACCCACTTCCTTTTTATGGGAGATATTTCAGATACCGGCAGATTTCAAACTCCTCCAGATTGAGCTAATGTTGAGCAATCCAACTGTAGTTTTTGGATGAGATATAAATAAAACCCTCGCTAGATGCATAAAGACTGCAATTGTTTTTATTTGTATTGGTAATTAAATCAATTCGCATAACCTAGGTCATAAGATAAATGGTTGTATATATGTATATGCTTGTATGTATATATTGTAATGTATATACAGATCTTGATGTTGCTTAATCAATTAGTTGTTTTCACTGCTGCTGCTGCTGCTGTTGTTGTTGTTGTTGTTGCTGTTATTGTTATTGTAATTGTTGCAAGTGTTGTATAAATCTCGTTGCAATCGTCTTAACTATTTTAGAATGTTTCCTATGCGCAGCACGAGTTGTTGTAAATAAATCAGTGTACATACATACATACGCACACACACACACACACATATAGTATGTTTATTATGTATATTTAACTTCTATATAGACTTCTGTACATATAGAAGAATGCAGTATCATGTATATAATATATTGGCAGAAGCGAGCAATTGTTTGTTGTTGTTATCAGCGTCATTAATGAACGTGTTTTCAGTTAACTGTTTTCATACCCGTGCCCACAAAATGGGCGTCAGGGGTATAATAACTTTAAGCAAGTTTCTTTTGTTTTTTGTCATTATTTGTTTTGTTTTTCGTTTCTTTTCGTCAACTTTTGAGGCAATGTTGTTAATTTCATTGTTTATGTTGGACCACAGACTAAAAATCTATATGTATATATATGTATGTATATAGTAAATGTTTATGCAATTAACTTACAACTAATAAACATTAAAAATTTCTTATCTTTGCTTTATGTTGTTGCTCTTTCCTTCATCTCGTTTATTAAATAATTACAATTACTTTCATGAATTTTCTCAACGTTTGCGGGCGATAATCAATTTAGTATAAATTTACATACATATTTGAAATTTGCACAAAATATAGAATTATTCAAAGACGCCCAATTGATGAAAACATCGATAGTAAAAACCGAAACTGCTCTACAGAATAATCATGAATTCTCCACAACAGTGTGTAGATTTGTATATCATATGCTGCCCTATATCAAGTCCATCCAGTATCCGTTCAATCATCCATGTTCAATCAAGTGAAGAACGAAAAATGAAAAATGAAAAATGCATTTTCTGTTGTTGCTGCTGCCTCCTTTCCTGTTACGCATTCGTCAGTTTGCTCAGTCCATCGGGTTCGTTGTTGTGGTTGCGCTACGCTCGAGAGCAAAAGATCAACTAGAAACAGGGATTATAGCAGAGAGAGAAGTAGCTAGTATGCTTCTATGGTGTATGGGCCGGTTCTCTAATAGATGCGCTCGTAGAACAGCAGGTACGCCTGCGCCTTGAGAGCCGTCTCCTCGCTGACCTCCTGAACTCGCGAGTCGGAGACGTAATACCATTTCCCTGGCGGTGCCTGCACATTGGCCGCCTCGTCCTGATCGTTGCTGTTGCTGTTGCGGTTGCTGTTGCGGTTGCTGTTGCTGTTGCTGTTGCTGTTTCGGTTGCTGTTGCGGTTGCTGGTGGCAACATCATCGTCCACATGATCGAGACCGTTTGGCTGATCTTCAGAGCTGGAGGAGGCGTTGCTGAAGTCGTCGCTGTCATTCATCGCATTCATGCGCATCTCGCGCGCCTTCTGCTTGGCGGTCAGCTCCTCCAGTTTCTTGAGCTGCTCATCGTCCTGGTCGAGTTCCGCTTTGCTGCCGTGCGGCAGGAATTTCCAGCGCTTGTCGTCGGGCGTGACCTTGGGACGCACCTTCACATAGGCGGTGTAGTGTCCGCCGTACAAGCCGCCCGAATGCTCGACGACGCCGTACAGCGCGTACAGTAGCTTCTTCTGTTTGCGATCAATGTTGGGCAGATTCTTGACCTTCGATCCGCAGAAGGCGGCAATGTCCAGCAGCACCGAATAGCTAACCTGACGCGTCACCTTGCGGAACACGCAGCGCGGCATCAGCTGGAACCGCTTCAGATGCAGTATGAGCACAGCGGGCGGACTCGAGACCAGCAGCTGTTTGGTAGCATTCGTGTTCACCGACTTGGCATTCGGATCCGTGCCGTTCATCACGCGCGTGCAGTTCTCACAGCCCACCTTGTTCTGTCCGGTCATCAGCTCCACAGCCGTGAAGTTGTTCAGACAAGAGGGCACCGAGCATTCGCCCGCCTCGCACTGATAACGTGGCGCTATCGTGGTGCTCCAGTCCGAATAGCTCTGGGTGCGCACACGCTTAGAGCGCGCCGAGCCCCGCGCCTGATCCCGCAGCTCCAAAGTGTCCAGCTGCTGGGCCAACTGCTCCACGTCCGCCTTGCTGCTGGACAGCTTGCACATCAGCGAGGCGCCCTCCTCGCTCAGTCCCGCGTTGATCAGGCGGGAGGCAACGCTCACAGTTCCCTCCGCCGCGTTCGCGCCCTCGGCGTTGCTGTTGCTGCTGCTGTTGCTGTTGCAGTTGCTGCTGGCCGCAGTTGGCACCGTGTTGGCAATGGTAGGCGCCGGACTAGTCGCAATGCCAGAGTCTGTAAGGAGGGGCAGCCGTTAATTATTTACTCAAAGGCAAAAGAAAATACTCCAAATAACAACATTCTATGTTCAATATTACGCTTGTTATTCAACTTTATATGGGCGGAAAGGGGGCGTGGCATCTACGTTTGAAACAAACTGGATCTGCGTATTGAATACATCTACCGATAGCAACCAAAACGGCTGCTCTAGCTCTTATAGTTGCTGAGATCGACGCGTTCAAACAGACGGACAGACGGACATCGCTAAATCGACTAAGGTCATCTCGCTGATCAAGAATGTTTATACTTTGTGGGGTCTGCCACGCCTCCTTCTGCCTGTAACATACATTCTGACAAAGTTGTTAACCCTGTTTTTCTCATTTTTTAAGGTACAGGGTATAATAAAAAGGGTAAGAAACTCGGGTGTAAGAGCAATACCTGGAAATAGGCAGATTGGTTTATTGTTTCGGACGTTAAGGAGAGGCAAACGTTCGGCAGCATTCGAAATAGGACTTATCAAAGCTTATCGACATCGAGCCCAGACTCACCCATTTCATTTAAAATCAGTTAAGATGCAAATTAATGAAAGTAAGGCATTACTATTATTATTGGATGGGTAACTCTGCAGCGCGATATAAAAGATCTATCCCTACTAGAGTTTTACCTATAGCTTTTTTTATCAATCTAACATCCTGAACATAGAACTTTTAAAGGATTGATGGCTGATATCTAACTCGAGAGCAGGAGCTTGCCCATCCTGAGGTTTCTCCTTCGTTCTAAGACAACACACATCGTTAGTATGATTCGCTCACTGAGGTAACAACTAGACCCAACAGAGATGAGAGATCCATCGAAACGCGAAATTGCAGCTTAAATACATACAAGCAATTAGACTGGTTGACAAACTATAATCTGTTAACGTATAAACGATCTTTCAGGTCGCAGTGCGAATGAGCTCTTTAATTAAATAATAATGATTGATTCTAGATCAGATCAGATTCTATGCAAGGGCAAATCAGTCGGACAGTCGGACGGAAAGCAACAATTCACAGCATCGATTAAGATTGCCATAGGTTAAGTAAACGCTATATTACAAGTCTGAAGCTTTGAAACTGAGGCTGCTGTGGCGTCTGCCACGCCCCCTTCTGGATGTTACACATACATCCCATTTGCACTAACCTAATAGACCCTAGAAGGAAGATCTTTGATAAATAAGTTAAAGAGCAAAGGGCGAAGATAACTATCTTGGGCAAGACTAGAGAAAGGGAAAGAGAAAAGGAGAGAGTGAGAGAGTGAGAGAGAGAGTGGGTAGCCTACCGTTCTCATCCTCCTCCAGTGAGTCCTTGTCCATATGCTCGGGCGTGTCGTCGCGCTTCTCGCCCAGCGGCTGAGCATTGCCGTTGTTATCGGTATAGAACTTGGCAGTTGCAGTTGCAGTTGCAGTTGCGGTTGGAGTTGCCACAGCAGCCGTGTCCTCCACCAGATTGTCCTCCACATCGGCATCGGAGTGCTCCGATGTGTTGGGACTGGTCGAGTCCACGCGCGATCCCTTGCCCCAGCTGGTGGGGCGTGTCTTCTCGCCCTCAGTGTGCGCGATCGTCTGGGCATCTCCGCTGCCAATGCCAGCTGCCAGCTGATTGCCATCACCGCCGCCCGTGCTGCGCGCTGGGGCGCCACCGATCGAGCTGCCGCTGCTGCTGGCGCTGGCGCTGGCGCTGCTGATGTTCACCTCAAAGGCAGCGCCTTTGAACGCTATCTTCTGGGCGATGCGCGAGCGTTGATTCTTGGCCACACGCTTGGCCATGCGCTCGCGCTCCTTCTCCTTCTTGACCTGCTGCTTGGAGGGGCCGAGGGAGTCGGTGCCATCGGCGTGCAGATGGAACGAGGTGAAGGGCACCTCGGCGTCCCCATTGGTGAACTTGCAGTTCAGGCTGGTGGCGCTGTTGCTGAGAAAGTTGTTGCTGCTGCTGCTGCTGCTGTTGATGGTGCTGGTGCTGTTGCTGTTGGTGATGAAGATGTTGGTGCTGCTGCTGCTGCTGCTGGCCGCTAGGGGAGAGTTCTCTGGGCTGTTGCGACGACGCTGCGGCGGCTGCGGCTTCTCGACGGCCACAGGCAGCGACAGGTCCAGAAAGTGTTCGTGCCGCGAGGATGTGTTGAAGCAATCCTGGCAGGTGAGCGTGGAGACAAGAAAGCCGCGGAACACTTGATCCGGGCGCAGAATGCGATCGGCAGCCTGATTGCCATAGATCTTGCACTTCTGACGCAGCTCCTCGGACACGCTGCTGATCTCCTGATCCTTGTAGCCCAGATTCTGCAGTATCACGCGCTGATACCGCTTCAAATCCTCCGACCGCACGCTCTCCAGCAGCTGACGCAGCAGCTCGTGCGCATCGTGCTGATCGCCGCCCATGAACTGTGAGCATTTCACGCACAGCTTGTCGAAGAGTTTGCTCGGGGTGAACACCCCGCCCCCCGACTGCAGCTCCTCCAGAGCATTGGCCAGCGCCGAGGTCAGCGTGCCCCAGGAGCTCAGCGTGCCCTTGATCATGGGCAGCTCGATCTCGCCCTTGTCCTTGAAGGTAAAAGTGCCGCCTGGCAGCACAAACCTGCAAGCAAAGAAGTCAAAGTTAATAAAAGCTCAAAAGACCTCAAAACCAGGGATCGCCCATTATAAATACAGTAGAATCCGGTTATGGCAACATTCAAGGGACCGACGATTTTACGTCGTTATATCCGGCAGACAAAATCCATGATTTTGTTTCTTTTTCGTATTGAAAAAACACAAATTCCATGATTTTGTTTGCTTCTTTTAGCATTGTTAAAGAAATCAAATTTTCCTCTTTAAAGTTTTTTTTTTTGTTCGGCACGTCGCAATATCGGGTTGAATTGTGAAAAATCTCGTCGTTATAAGCGGTTTGTCGCTAAAAGCGGAGACGTTATAAGCGGAGGCCGTTTCATATAAGTTTGTATGGGGACCAACCAAACCATCGAGTTTTCGTCGCAATAACCGGACGGACGCTATAAGCGGCGTCGTTATAACCGGATTCTACTGTATAAGTTAAAAGTTAATACTAAAAAAAACCTCCGAGAAGATTGGTAGAGACATACATATATCTTATTTTTAAACGGCAAATTTGTAATACCATTAATAATAAACATTTTATTTAAAAATTTAATGCAAATTTCTACTGAACCAAGTTTAGCATTACGACGCATATTAAGGATTCTAATGCTATATATTTTGTTCGTCAACAAATACTACATATTGCGTTAGATATTTCAATATTAGTTCTAGAAAGACATGTAATGTGATATAAAAGGTTTTGAATCATAGAATCACGAATATATTTATATTGTCGTAACACTTTTATCGGTTCAAAATATATATTCATTCAATTTTTAGACCCTGTATTTTAAAAAAATAAAAGGGTCTATTAATTTAGTGCAAATGACAGCTGTGTGTAACAGGCAGAAGGAAGCGTGGTAGACCCCCCAAAGTATATATATTCTGACTCAGGACGACGAGCTGAGTTGATATAGCCATGTCCGTCTGTCCGTCTGTCTGGTGTCCGTATGAACACCTAGATCTTAGCAACTAAAAGAGCCAGAAACGCCGCTTTGCGGAATTCAGGTTGTCCGATGTCTTACGCAGATCAAGTTTGCTTTAAATGTTTAATATTTCGCCTCCTTCCTCCGCGAATTATCAAAAAACTACACCTACCTCAAAAATCTCAAAAACTAAAAGCGCCACAGCAGCCACAATAATAGCGCTACAGACTTGTAATTTGGAATGTACGTAGTCTATGGTATTCTCCACCGATTCTATAATTTAATTTGTGATTTGAATTAGAAATAGTGAAGATATGCAAGAGACAATTCTTTTCAAAATGCGTATATGTGCCACGGCAGCCACAATAATGAAGCCACAGACTTGTAGCTTGGAACGTACGTAGCCTATAGAATTATCCGTCGATGGTGTGAATTACATTGCATTCGGACATAAAACAGCGAAGTTATGTAACAGACATTTTTTTATAAATGTATGTAAGTGCCACTACAGCCACAGTTTAAAATCTACAAACTTGGGATTTGGCATGCACGCAACCTATGGCATTATCCGTCAATGCTGTGAATTACATTTCAAACGGTAAAGAAACAGCGAAGATAGATCAGACAAAGAAACCACCTAGATCTTGCAGACTATAAGAGCTAGAAATACCATTTTTTGGTATTTATGTTTTCCTATGCAGCAATCAGATCAAGTTAGTTTGGGTTTTTTGATAACTCCATCCATTCTTCCACTAATCGAAAAACCAAATTAGTAACAGTTTTCAGTTTTAAAGTTACAGTTTAACAACTAATGACTTAGGATGTGGCATGTACGTAGTTTATGACAATCTCCATCGATTCTGTGAATTACATCGCGATCGGATACGAAACAGCGAAGAAAACACAAAGTACAGGGTCTCATACAGTCGGTTGCGTCCGACTGTAGCTCCGTCCTTACTGGTTATATTGAAAATTACAAAAATTATTATAACTATTATTATTTATAAAATATAGAAAAAAAATTTTATTTTAATTTTTCATATTTAATAACTTGTAATTTTTCAAATAATAATAATTAATAACTGTTATTTTTTTTATTTTTTAATATTCAATCGAAAGATAACTCTTATTTTCAAATTTTAATCGAAAATAAGTTATTCTTTATTTGAATAGTTATTTAAAAATTAACTCATATTTTCAATTGGTAATCTAAAAATAACTGTCATTTGCAATTTGTAGACTCAAAGCTGAAAATGGGAGTTACTATTTAATCTCGTTGATATAGATCGACAAATAGTTGTCGTTTTATGGGCTATACTTTAGATGCCTGCTTAAAGCTACTGAATACTCACTGTTCGCCCGGTTCGGCCAGTTCCTTGAGCACGTCCAGGAGGAAGGGCGTCTGTGCCAGGCACTGCATGACGGCGTTGAAGAAGCAAGTGTTGCCCAGGTTGGCCAGGCCGCGCACCCGTGGCAGGCGCTCGAGTTCAATGCCGGTTGGCGATCTGGGCACTTGGGCCTCCGTCGGATGCTTGGATATCACGCGCTTGGCCATGCCCGGCACGGAGGCGGATTGTTTGGCTGTGGCAGCTGTTGCTGCTGGTGGCGGAGGCGGCGGCGGCGGCATTGGAATGGCAGCCGATGTTGCTGTCGAGGATGTGGACGCGCCGGATGCTGCTGAGAGGGGCATGATGCGGTTGAGCAGCTCCACGCTGGACTTCATCTTGTACTCGATGTCGCCGATGGTCGGCTGGGCGCTCGGCTCCCTCTCTGTGGGCGGCTTCTGCGCCAGCCGCTTCACCAGCTCCACGCAATCGAGCAGCGTCTTGCGAGAGTTGGGGCTGACCTCAGTGTCGCACTCGTAGCACCAGATCTTGAAGGAGCGCGTATCCAGCACCAGCGCATGCGAGTCCGAGTGCGGCGTCTGAAACAGAAAGAGAACAAAGGCAGATTAGCGATTGAGAGCGAGAGAGCGAGGGAAATAGCCACAGTTATTCTGGCAGCTGTCTGGAGTTATGGAATGCGGGAGAAGTCTAAACCATAGCGCTCGCTGCTCTTTTGTATCTGCAGTTGCTCTCTCTTACGGAGTGGGCCAGCTCGTATGTGTGAGAGCTCCTCCTCTTATGCAAAGCAAATTACAAGAACAATTGCGTGTATTTTTCTTATTCCACTCATTTGCTACCCATGTCGCGATACATCGTCACTACACGTGAGCTCTGGTCTGGTCTGGACTGGTCTAACTAAGCCTAATAAAATACGCATAATGCCGTCTAAAATGTTGCAAAGAATATCTGGTATATTAAAAAAGAACTACGGATAACGAGGGTCGGACAAGAAGGAGGCTGCAGAGAATTAACCCCACTGATCAGTATAATCCCCATTATTTTTCATTCATCCCATTATTGGGGTTTTTATATATACATTTCAATATATTTTACAATAGCAGTACACCATGTAAAATATTCTTTCAATAATATCTTCTGTATTTTCAAACCGATTTCTATGCGCTTTTCAGGATAGTTAAATATAATAGAAGAGTGTATTTATACCGAATAACAACCTTCTATCTTTAATAAGACGCTTGTTCTGTGGGTTTTTATGTATTGTATATACTTAAAGGGGGCGTGGCATCCAATATTTGAAATAAACTGGATCTGCATATCGTATACATCTACCTACATGCCCAAAATAGCTGCTCTAGCTCTAATAGTTAGCGATATCGACGCATTTATCTAGACGGAGAAAAAGTCGGACATACAGACAGACGGATGGATATGTCTATATTGACCCGGCTCGTCGTTTCGATGCAGAATCTATAACTTTGCCACGCCTGTTTCTGCCTGTTGCATACATTCTGCCAAGGCTAATAACCCAGTTTTTACCAATTTTTAATGGGAGTTCGGAGTCTCGATGCGACATACCTGATGATGCTGCAAGGCGTGCTTGTTGCGCGTGCGTCCGCAGAGCTGCGTGCCGCACTTGAGGCACAGCCAGAGCGTGTTGTCGTACTCGCAGTCACCCCCGTTGGCGTCGCCCCCCGACGCCCCTGCGGTGCCCATCAGCTTCTTGCACTGCAGACACTCGTAGAGCAGTCCGGTCTGCTTCAGATTGCGGCGCAACCGTGCGGCATCCACCGACTTCTTGATGTGCTGGCAGACCAGGGCTCCGATGCCAGCCCCATGTCCGTGTCCGTGTCCATGCCCGTGGGCGTGGCCGTTCACCAGCTCCTCGCCCCCGGAGTCCGTCGAACTGGACGCATCGTTGGCGTCCGTCTGACGCTTCTTCACCATGGCGCCGCCGTTGTTATTGTCCTGGCTCAGCGGACCCAGCGGCTCTCTGGGCTTCTTCAGGGCGCGCACTACGAACGAGAGTAAGAACATTGCGAGTGTTACAAGTGTGCGATATGGAACGTGTGCTACAGGGTCTAAATAAATGCTAATACATGTGTACGTTTGTGCGTTGACTGATTACAACATGTGAGCTGCGACAAATGCGCCTCAGCAATTTCCAAACGTCAGTTTGTGTAATATATTTCATACCTTAAATTTGACATTTCTGTATTTTTTATTTACAGAATTTAAACTTATATATTTTTTATTTATACATATATCTATTTTATATTTGATATTTATATATATTATATTTTTATTTTTATTTATTTAAGATGTGTATTGCTAATGCTACAAGTATACAAACTTATAACTTAATGCATTATTCCCTATATAATACCAAAAAAAAATTAATTAATTTAAATTAAATTAAATAGATTGAGATGATTGTAAATAAAACTAATTATAAATTTAGGTTTAGGTTTTGATTTTAGTTTAAAATTGTTGGCCTTTTTATAAAGATTAAAGATTTGAAGGTGTGTAGGTAGTCTAGCTTTAAATATTTATATATTTTATATTAATATATTTTATATTAATGTATTATTTGTTTGTGTTTGTAATGAAACAAGAAAAATAAGCATTTGTCCAAAAGAACTTTAATTTAAATCCAAATATCAGTAGTTCCATGTGAATTGGCATATTATCTACTATTATTATTGTTATTATTATTATAATATTATCTATTCGATCTGTATTAAACTGTGTAAAACACACGTGAATTTTGGAAAGCAACTTGCAAGATTTATGAGATTATAAACTTAATGCTTATTTGATACGGATTAAGATTATTTTGGAGTTTTAAGAGCTCTTTTACCTATTTTACTTTAGGCATAACTTAAGACTAACTTGACTTTTTTTTTCAAATATTTTTTGCTTTTTTTGTGCGCTGTTTTTCTTGAATAAAATTGTCAACACGTGAGAAGCGACACTTCCGCGACACAGTCGCAGAAGAGGTGATCAACACTAGATTTTTGGCAGTGTAGCGTGCACTGTGGCGTTGTTGCCATTATGAAAGCTAATGGCCTTTGTCTTGGCGCTGCTTTGTTTTTGGCCAGTAGAAGATCTGAGCGCAAGGGGGGTGGGGAAATTCCGTTAGACAAAGACAGCAACAACAGCAACAGCAACAACAACAACCGTTGCTGTTTGAGGTTAAGTTCAGGCGCTGCCATATTGGCTAACGTTGTTGTTGTTGTTTGTGTTGTCTGCTTCTTCTGTTGCGTCTCACGTTGCTGCTGCTGCTGCTGCTGTTGTTGTTGTTGTTGTTTGACGACTGCGCCACGCAACAATGCAGCAAAGACACACGAGAAGGTGATGGAGCAAGGCAGTGGGAAGGGGAGGGGGAGGGGGATTATCTGCTTAATAATTCGCACACAACAACAACTCACGCAGTGCAGACAGGATAAGCATTGAGTTCGTTTTTTACAGCCTGTTTTTTATCTATTTGGTTTTTGGTGTTCGATTCGCAGTTGCTTCGGTTATCATTGGGCTGCAAGCGGACGCATGTCAGGACTCTTGGGTTGTTTGCTTTACCTTGATTGATTGCTGTGTTGTTCTGATTGGTGTTTGCTGCCACTTGGCTTGCGGGAAATGCAAAATTCCAGCCTGAATTGCACTTTAAATTCGCATTAATGTATCACATAAAAAACACGCACACTTGCACATCGCGTAGAACGATAAATTGATGGGTTGTTATCAACACGGACGTGACGATTGATATCGATGTCTGCAATCGCACTGTGTGGTTTCGATATATACCGCAGTGTGGCGGTCGGCCGAGTGTGCAGGCACACGCACGTGTGGCGGTCGGTCGATTGCTGTTGCAGCGCTGTGCTGGCAACTGTGGCGCGTTATTTTGAAAATGAAATAAATTTAAAATTATGTGAACTATTGTGTTTTATTTGAACTATTGTGTTTAAGTATATTTAATTTTTTAATTTAAGCAAAACGAACACGACAAACGAACTAACTGGCATATGCCTACTAAGCATATAACTTTTATATATATATATATATAAATTTAAATTGCAATAATTCACATGTTATAGCTTCATTTGAATAGTTTGCGCCCGAACCAAAGCTTCCAATCAACTTAATTCGGCTATCCAAAGCGAAAGCAAGTCGACGAAGAACGTTCGGAAGAGACTTGCATACAAAAAGCCCATCATAAAGGAAACGTCCAGACATAAACTCCCTATAATTACCAACACCCTGAATGTTGTAAATGCATCAAAATTGTACCGCCCTTCGGGGCAATATTTCATGCGGCTACAAAAACAAAACAAAAAACGAAACCGAAGCAAAAAAATGAAGACAAAGGGGAACACAAGATATCCGATGAAAAGGGCGCAAGAGAAGCAGAAGGGAGAGAGAGAGGGTAAGAGAGGTTTAGATGAAAGAGAAATAAGCAAAATAAAACGTGCATTCAATTTTGAGTCGGGTTTCAATGCCGATGCTCTGGATCGGTCTCATTTCTTGCCCCCCTTCCTTCCCCTTGCCAGACGCGTCTGCTCAATTTGCCAGAATTGAGTCGTCATCATTATGATCAAGCATAATGATCATGATCATCATCGCCGGCGGTTGGCGATCTTAGTTTTTCTTTAGATTCAGAAAATTCCTATGGAGATTTTCAGACTAATTGCCCATTAAAGCTCTGTGCAAATACGGCCTTACCTCAATGCCCCTCGGTGCCCCCTGCAGGCACCTACTCCCCACTCCTCTCCTCACCCCTCCGCTGCAGCAGCCGCTCAAATTAAATGCAAGAAGACACAGGAACTGTGCACATTAAAGTCTCATAATGCATAATAACATCAACGATAATTTCGCATAAAAAGTTAAGGAAAATTGTACAAAATGTTGCCCGCATTGGACACAGCAAGTCATGCCAATCCCAAGACCCGTGTACTACGGACAGACGGACGGACAGACGGACGGACAGAAAGACGGCCAGGGGCCACAGGGGCTGAGCATATTTTCTTCTACTCAGTCCCAGCCTCTCGTAGTCCCAGTTCCAGTGTTGCCACATCCGCTTTTTCCCGTCAAAACTAACTGTTTTTTAAGAGCATTTGCTAGAAAAATTGCCAAAATTCGAGAAGCAGGAATTCTAGCTTAATTTAAAAAGAATTAAGCTTTTGTTAGCTATTTCTGATATCTTACAAAATTGATGTCGAACGTAATCAACAGCAGCAGACCCAATTTCAATAATATACACACAATTGTCTGTTGCATATCTTCGCTATTGCGAGATCTATGAGGCTGCTTGGGAAGGGAAGGATAAATTATAAAGCTGAAACAAACTTGGTCTGCTTATTGAATAGGAGAACCCAAATAACAAAAATTGTGGCTCTAGCTATTAAAGTTTGCGAGATCTAGATGTTAATATAGACGGACAACCGGATAGACAGATATACCGATATGATACCGGTTATGACAGACTATACCGACTCAGCTCGTCGTCCTGATCAAGAATATATATACTTTGTGGTGTCTTTAAACAGTCAAATGTTATACGGGAATTTTTAGAAATTTTAGAATGTGAATTCAAGTGAGGACGTAGCCGATCAGTCGGACGCACCCGGCTGTATAATATACAGCAAAACAGATCAATATACGATTTTTTGCTTTAATAACATTTTCATTTTCCGCATATAATTCATCAAAAAACTTCGAAAAAATAAAATATCTCGAACCCTGAGTCACCAGATTGGGATATGAGTTAAAGCTACAATCGAAAAAGATTTCTGTCTATAATACTCGCGAAAATCTAACTAGTATATGTATAATCGTGAATTTCGGAAAATAACTTACGAGATTTATGAGATTTAAGTCAAATTGTTAGATAAATAGATGCATAGATAAACTTAAGAGTAACCAAACTATTTTGTTTTTTTTTTTTACATTCTTTTAGCTTTATTTGAACGAGCTTCCCGTCAAAACCTCCTCTTTGATCGAACCAAATTGGCAGCACTGGTCGCTGCCCCAGTCGGCAGTTGGCGTTTCTCCTCTGCCTCTTGCCCCTTACCAAGTAAGCGGTTACGCTCCCCTCATGCTCACCACTACAAATTTGCTGTAATGAATATTTCGCAGAAGACATAAATCGATTCCTGGACGGCGGCTGCCGTTCGTCTTTCCACATCTCTCTCTCACTCTCTCTCTCTCTCTCTTCCTCTCTCCCTCTCTCTCTCACTCTATCCCAGTAGTGCCATCTCTCTCACTGCGACTCGCCCACTCTCGCTCTGCCTGTTTTCTGTCTCTTTTCTGGTTTCAGGCTCAGCCTCAGCTGCATCATCATCTTCATTATGTGCATGCAAAGCACAGTTTAATATTCGATTTTTTTGTTGTTTGTCGGAATATGTGTAGCTAATATATTTAGCCTTTTTTTTTGGCTTTTTTTAAACTTAATTACTTGACTTGGGCCTTTGGGCTCATAGCTTTATGGCTGTTTGTTTGAGGGCTGCTCCGATATTTCCATTAAAGCCAGCCAAATATGCGGTTAATAATTGCAATTACTATATAGCCAGTAAAGTCGTATCTCTCCACAAGTCAGAAGCTCTGGTATAGTCCTAGCTATTAATCACAATTTTTTACCTATTCGAGCTGCGCTATCAAAGCCATTTTCCTGGCTTGAGCTATGCTTTATTGCCCGATTAATTAGTCTCCTTTATGGCCCGTAAATTTCTCATCCTCATCCAGTCGGATTCTTCATTTGTCTGTGATCGAACTGAGAATTCTTTGCATAATTCCCCGGGTTATTTGATGAGTGTGACTCATTAGTCAGGCTTAATTTTATGACTTAAATAATTGCTTCCCATTTTAGAAACAATACTACACAGTGATAACTCGATATCTAGGAACAACCGGGCGATTCACTTTTACACGTCCCAAATACCATTACCTTTGAAAAACCCTACCGGGTGTTTTTATTTGTGAGTGCTTATTGGCACTATATCGCCCTTTATAAAACACATATTAAATATATAATAAAATATTCATTTCTAATCTAACAATCGCATGGTTTAATGAACGAATGCAGTTTATTTAATATTTTTGGTGTAATATTTTTGTTCTTGTGTCTTGTGAGTTGTTTGTTTAATTTATATCAAGAACTGCAGAACGACACAGACGTAGTCTTCTTCGAGGTCTCCTGAGGCCTGTCCAGAGGTCTGTTCTAAGGTCTGTCCCAAGGTCTGTCCTAAGGTCTGTCCTAAGTTCTGTCCTAAGGTCTGTCCCAAGGTCTGTCCTGAGGCCTATTTAGTGGCCTGTCCTGTCCTGTCCTGTCCTGAGTCTGTCTTGTGTGTTGTTTGTTTCTTTATATCCAGAACTGTTGAACAACAAACACAAAGTCATCTTGGAGTTCTGCTGAAGCCTGTCCTGGGGCAAGTTCTGGGGCCTGTCCAAAGGCTTGTCCAGGGGCATGTCCCACGGCTTGTCCAGGGGCATGTCCCACGGCTTGTCCAGGGGCATGTCCCACGGCTAGTCCTGCGGTCTGTTCAAAGGCTGGTTCTGGGGCCTGTCCCACGGCTTGTCCAGGGGCCTGTCCCAAGGCTAGTCCTGGGGTCTGTCCAAAGGCTTGTCCAGGGGCCTGTCCCAAGGCTTGTCCTGTGTTCTGTCCAAAGGCTGTTCCTGGGGCCTGCCCTAAGGCCAGTCCTGCCATCTGTTCGGTGGCCTGATCCAAGGTCTCTCCTGATGCCTCTCCCAGTTGAGTAGGGAGTTGTCCCACATTATTCATCCAAATTGGCACTTGGAATATCTGCGGGGCCGGCTCATCCACGGTCAAATTCAGAAAATAGTCCTGCAGAGTCTGAAGTTCGCCGTTAGGGGTTAGCACAAATATTTGAGAAGATGACATGGCTATATGGAAAATATCATATTTTTATGGTTATAAACCAAATTTAGCTCTTGTACCATTCAAAACATTTCTAAATCTACCGCGCTACATGCAACCTTTCATATTATCCACTTACCTGCAGTTAATATTAACGCGAATTAGTTGTAATAAATTATTTTCAAGTTAGAATAAAAATAATCTCACACGACTGCAATTGAGAACTCACACGTAAATAATGAGAAAAATTCAGTATGACAATCGGGACACTACCGAAAATGTCAAATTGTTATTGGCCTATTATATTTCACCATATCGATAACACATGATGTTTACACAAGTGGGCATATCAAATTATCGACAGATCAACCGTTTGTCAGCAGAAAACTAGTATAAATAATCAAATGCTCAAAATTATCGAAATTATATTTATTTATTATTTTGCGAAAGCTCTAATTTCTTTTATAAATATTTATTATACCCTGTGCCCATTTGAAAAATGGGAAAACAGGGTTAATAACTTTGTGCGAATGTATGTAACAGCCAAAAGGAGGCGTGGCAGACCCCACAAAGTATATATATTCTTGATCAGTATGACGAGCTGAGTCGATATAGCCATGTCCGTGTGTCTATCCGTCTGTCCGTTCGTCCGTCTGTTTGAACGCATCGATCTCAGCAACTATTAGAGCTAGAAAAGCCGTTTTGAGCATTTCTGAAAGGTGTATACCATACGCAGATCAAGTTTACTTCAAATTTTGGATGCCACTCCCCTTCCGCCCACAACGAGCATAAAAAGAATTCATTCGCCAATTTAAGAGACACAAATCGAGTTATATTTTTTGACTAAACCTTGAATTGGAAATTAGTTTTAGTAACTTTGGCGGAAGGCGTGGCAAACCCCACAAAGTAATCGCTATAGTCTACAAAATATTAACTAAAAGATGGAAGTTTAATCTATGTACCTTTAAATGTTGTTTCTAAACTATACTCTATATATTTACAGTTATAAATTAAGTTCCCAAAGGAGCAGAAAACAGCAGAAATTTCCATTATGAAACCCCTTGAGGTTCGGCTCGAATTGAGTTCGATTTCCACAGGGTATTTATTTGCGAGTGGCTGTTTTAGTTGTAGTTGTTGATGTGACTGTTGCTGCTGCTGTTTCTTGGCCAAATTGCGCAATAAATTAAGCCGCATATGCAACATTGGCAATGCCCCGCTGTGGCGCCTCCAGCATTGCGTGTATTTAAATCATATTCCATTTACAGCTTCTGTGCCACAGTTGTCGACATGCGGCTGGGAATGCCAGCTAAGCTTATTGTTGTTGTCTAGCTATTGTTGTTGTTGCTGTTGGTATTATTATTGTTGCTGGCACCCACAACAGCAACAGCAGCAGCAACAATAGCAGCAGCAGCAACAGCAGCAATGTGCTCTGGCGGCGTCATTTGTGAGGCACAATTCCTGGAAATGTTGCAGCAAAGGCAAACGGCTTCAAGTGCGGCATCAGCTTCAGCCGCAGTTGTGTGTCTTCATCTCCGTCTTCATCTCCATCTTCTTCTCCATCTTCTCCAACTCCATCTTCATCTTCATCTTCATCTTCATCTTCATGTTCGCCTTGGCCAGGACCGTTCTTGATGGTCTCTAGGTGCTTTCCTACGAGCAACTATTGAATTAAGTTCACCATGCGAATTTATTCTCAATTAATTTTATTTCATTTTAAGTATAAAATCATCAATAATATCTATAAAATCCAAGTATTTCCCATATTGAAGTAAAAATATTTTGGCAACAAATTTAAAATAGCACTTATCCTGTTTAAAGACTATATTATTATATTCTTGATCAGAACGAAGCGCCAAGTCCGTCTGTCTGTCCATCCTTTTCAACACATAGATCTCGCAAACTATAAAAATTAGAGAAATAATTAATTTGGTAATTAAGTTCTCCTATGGAGTAAGTGGATCAAGTATGTTTTAGTTTTTTGATAACTCCTCCCCAATAGCCACAATTTTAAAGGCATTCTCCATCGATGCTGTGAGTTTCATTACGGATAAGAAACAGCTAAGATATGCAACAGAAAATTTGGTATGTAACTCTGTACACTCTGTGCACAAAGTAGTCTTCTGCTATCGGTTACATCCGACTGTAGCCTTTTCTTATTGTGTACTTTTAGAAAATCAAAGCAGCCTATGTAAGAATTTACATACAACAGTTTAGTTCTAGACTTACTTTTAGAAGCCTGAAATAAATCCAAATTTAAAATTTTCCAATTTAAAAGAAACAGTTTTGAACAATGGGCGCCATCGTGAGTTTTCTGCAAAACCCTCTAAATTCAGCGAGTTTGGAAAGTCCACACGATCTGTTTGTACGCGAAACCATTGGCAATCACCAAGTGGTAATATTCAGCAAGAGTTTTTGCCCCTTTTGCAACATGGCTAAGGAACAGTTTAGAAATTTGAATGTGGAAATAACCGTAATCGAATTGGACGAACGTTCGGATGCCGACGAGATCCAGGCGGCGCTTTTCAAAATCACAGGAGCCAGGACGGTGCCACGTTGTTTCATCGATGGCAATTTTATTGGAGGCGGCACCGACGTGAGGCGCATGTCTGAGGATGGCACTCTACAGAGATACTTTGAATGATGGTGCTTTCCATGGGAAATACCGCTAGTAATCACGAACAATTTTTAGCTTATTACCATTTACAAACCAGCTTTAAATAAAACCCCAAAAATAGTATTACAAAAAATTAAAACCTCGTCTATTGATCGCTACTTTTTCAAACAGATAAAATATATATATATTTTTTAATTTTGATTTTAACAACGGGGAATATTAGATAGCATAAAATAAAACTTTTTCACAAATTATCTTACAATAAAATAATATATCGAATTAAATAATATAAAGAAGAGAATGCAATTCGGAAACATAGCTATTTAAGGACAGCTTAAAGCAATTTCCATCGTTTTGCACAACAATCGAATAAGAAACAACGAAGATATGCAACAGACAATTTGCTCGACTGTATGTGTATTATTAAAATACAAAGTGGAGGGTATTCTACTATCGTTGACGCCCGACTGTGGCGTTTAGGAGTTTTTATCTGTACCGTCCTTACTGTCTTTTATTATTATTATTATTTATTATTATAATTATTATTTATTTATTGGTGTAGTAAATTATTTTGGGGCCCCTCAGTCAGGCGTAAAATCCGGCCCTGTTCTTGGCATTCATCTTGATGCCGTTTGCTGTCTTAATGCGCCCTCAAATGAATTTAAATTGAGCTCTACGCCCAATTTCAATAAATTAGAAAGAAGCCTATGGGTTGCCTTTTCTTATTTATTTATTTTTTTTAGTGTTTTGTGTTTTATTATTTCAGATTTACCTGCAGTCGGCAGGCGGCAGCTCAAAAGCAGCGCTTGGCCTTATCATTGTGGCAACAATTGTATGTGGCAGTTGCCTCGCTGTTATCATTTAATGAACAGCCGCAGCCTCAGCCTCAGCCTTAGCAGCAACTTCAACTGCAACATCAGCTCCAACTGCAACTTCAACTGCGGCTTGGGCTTGCAACATGTGGCAACTGCTGCCCCTCTGTGCCACACGTGCGTTATCTTTAAGTAAATGGCAGGCCAGAAGACTTGCCCGCCACTTGCCACTTGCCACTTGCCGCTTGCCGCTTGCCACTTGCCACAGGCCACAGGCTGCAGTGCAATGTTAATATAGCGATAATCATGGCTCCATCTACTAATTAATTGACTCTTTGTGTTCTTCTACTCTTCACTCCATCCCTCCCACCTTCCCACCTTTCGTCTTGCCCTGCGCTCTATCTGCTCGCTATCTTTTTGCTCTCTTTCGCGTTTTGCGGCAAGTCGCGATTTTGCGGCGTTTTCATTTCATTAAAAGCCTGTTTCAATTTTCTGCATTTTAGTGCCTGATGCACTTTGGCATCTCGAGGTAAGGCGAGGCACTCATCCATGTTGTCCCTGCCCCCCCCCCCACTTCCCTGCACCCCTCAACAAGAGCTCCTCCCCTTTCCGCTGCTCCTCTGTCCGTCCGTCCGCGTTTTGTGGTTTCTTCTTGCCTACACATATTTGCACTTTGCCTGTGTTTGCCCGCCTCATACGGAGGTAAACAGCACATGGGCCCATCCAATCCACGGTGCACAGTGACAAAAATTAAAAAACCAATTCGAAATCTTACAGTTTATATATTTATTTATATAATGTCAACTATATGAAGTCAGCAAATAAATAAAACTATGCACTAAAGTAATAAATAAATAGTCTCTTGTGAGTGTTTTTCGTTTCCCATTTCTAGCTTTCATTAAGATTGAAATAAAATAAAATAAATATCTGCCTTAACAATATTTTGTTCGGAAGGCCGATTTTGTTGATTTTTATTACAAATGTCTAGCCGCTAGGGTTTAAAAGTTATAGACTTGTTATTTGATATGTAAATAACCTATAGCATTTTCTATTGATGCTTTGAATTGCTTTACGATCGGCTAAGAAACTGTAAAGATATGCAACAGAACATTTTACCTCGATGGGGGTATATCACATGCAAAAACCAAACTGCCCGACTTATATTTCTCTATTTTTAAAAGGCAGTATAAGATATTATACTAAAAATGAATTGTATTGAAAAATAAGATATTTATTAAAATATGACCCGATCGTTTCTATGGGAACTATATGATATAGTCGGCCGATGTGACATAATTTTGAATTATCTACATATTTAAAATATTTTTATATATTTTTGGCTGAAATTTCACAACGATATTTCCACTAGAGCTAGTTTGCTCGCTCATTTCCATAGCATTTCGACCACTGTGCATTCCCTGCCCCCCGCCCCCCGCCCGCTATCCAATCACTCAATCCCTGCCTCAGATTGTGAACAGGCTTCGTTTAATGCGTTCAATTCATGTGTGTAGATAATTTTGACATTTAGTTTCTTATCTGAAGTTTATTTCTTTTGAAAATGCAAATCCTATGCCAGGCCATCGTCACTCGCAGTCGCCGCTGGCGATCGCAGTTGGCGTCTGCGTCGCTGTCGCTGTCGCAGTCGCAGTCGCAGTCGCAGTCGCAGTCGACGTCGACATCGACGCCAGCACAGCCATGGCTATGTGTAGGGAATTGCTAAATTAGCACCTACACAGCAACAAATAACAATAGCAACAACAACAACACAAACAACAACAACAACACAAACAACATTGGCAGGAGCTACGCCTTTGCCCTGGCAACTTTATTAGCACCCCAATGCCTTTGATCTTTTGCCGCTGCCCGTCGCAGATGATGAGTTGCCCTTGTGCTCTATACCCTGTGCTCGAGGCATATTAGCTATTAGACATCCTACTGGCCAGTAGGAATAATATCGAATAAGCCAACAGCTACTGTGCTGATTCGCTTTGTCGTATCGGAATTGGCTTCCCGAAAAAATACGAAATTTTGTTTAGTTTATGGATTATGAAAAATAAATTTGTGAAATAAAATATTCAAAATAAATAAAGTAAAACGAACAATCAACAATTAATGTGTGAAAAATACTTTAATCAATTTAGTTTTGTTTTAACTTTATTATAAGCACATTTTCTCTTTAAGCTAAATCAGGTTACACTAAATTATATTTTATATTAAATTTTTGGTATATTAAGTAAATCATATTAGCAGAAAAAATAATTTACATATAATGTACAATATAAAATACACTATTAAATAATATTTAATAGTAAATACAATTAAAACCGATGAAAATAAAATTTACTTAAGTTAAACTAAATTGTTCCTTTTTGAAATTAATATAAAAATTAAATTTCACTTAATACACGTAATATACTATAATATAATTTAAATCCTTAAACAAAAATATCCCTTGCTGTTTTTAATTTTTGTTTTTTTTTTCTACAAGCCATAACATATTTTTAAATCAAAACCAAACATATTCCTATTTACAGTTTTAATATTTGAGTCTAAATAGTTGTGCAATATATTATTTAAAAACTATAATAAATTTCAGTCCAACAATTTTTATTTTGCTTAAATAAATACTAATATTTATAGTAAATATGTATTTTGGTAGTGTCTTAACTATTCGTTGTTTAAATTCAAACGCTTGGCATTTTTTATATAATTTTTTATGAGCGATTCTTAATTTTGCACTCAGGATATGGCAAATTATATTGTGGCGCGCCCTCCTTTTGATACGATTCATGCTCTGCTGGCAATTCAAGGCTCTCTAGACAAATATTCATGCTCGATTCATATACCCTGCATAAATCCAAGTGGTGAAGAGGGTAGAACAAGCTAAAGTATTTGCCGCATTTTACAATTGATTAAACTGCCATAGTTCGTATTATATTGAGACCAAATGCGATTGGCCAAATAATCATTATTAATTAAAATTTTGAACAAAGGGTATGTTTGTGCAGGGTATCTTCAAGTTGCGTAGTTGCTCTTCAACTTGTTTTGTTTTTCCCTTTTGAATTTTATTTTGATTTAAATATTCATTATTTAAATTTATATGCGCTTTGTTGTCTCTCGTGTTTTATTTGTATTTCCAGTTGAATGGGCTTGTGCGTTGTTGTTGTTATTGTTGGCATATCCTGTGATATCCTGACAAGCGCCAGGATCCGTTACCTGCCTGAAAGGTAGACCCAAGACCCGGCATATCAATTTCAAGTGCTGCCTTTATGCGATACAGCCAATTGAGCTGATTATTAAGGGGTATTCGAATTGTGAGCGCATTAAGAGAGCTCCGTTTAATTGAGTTGTTGAAAAGAGCTCTCCACACGAACCTTACGAGGCGTGGCAGACCCCACAAAGTATATATATTCTTGATCAGGACGACAAGCCGAGTCGCTATAGCCATGCCCGTCTGTTCGCCAGTCCGTCTGTCTGTCTGTCTGTCTGTCCGTGTGTATGAACACCTAGATCTCAGCCACTATACGAGCTAGAGACACCATATTCGGAATTAAGGTTCTCCCTATCAGTAAGCAGCAGTTTGTTTTAGATTTTGGATACCTTTCCCCCTTTTCCACAGCAAATCGCAAAAAACCGCACCTACCTCTTTAATACACTTTAAGCAAGACAGCACCCACAATATTGAATCTTCAGACTTGTTATTGGGCTTGAACGTAGCCTATGCCATTCTCCACAGATGCTGTAAGTTTCATCACGATCGGTTAAGAAATACCGAGGATATGCTGCATTTAATTTGCGGCACTAAGCAGTGAGGTCTGATGTGCCATGCATACGATCGTAGCTTTGTGTGCATGTGCCTCTGATTGTGTTTGTAAATACATCTATACAAAGTAATCTCCTACTTCCGGTTACGTCCGACTGCCGACTGTCCGACTGATCTGCCTCGTCCATATAATTATTTATTTCAAATATTGAATACCGAACAACAAGCGTAATAGAAGGTTGTTATCTAGAATATATACTCTCCACCATTATATTTATCTATCCTAAAAAGCGCATTGAAATCGGTTAATAAATATAGAAGTTATTTAAGAACAATATTGACGTTTAAGTTTGGTAAAAACTAATAAATGTCTGCTACTCTTTCAATGGTATTTTATAAAAATGTTTATATTATATTAAAAATATTTACAAATTCGATATAATAACTTTGATTACCCTTAACTGGTTATGCAGCCGAGACAGGAGTATCTCAGATACTTGAGTTCAATTATATGCATGCCAAGTGCTTAAAGCCTGGCATAAAACGCATTAGTTTAGTACGTGCAACAACAACAACAACAACAACAACAACAATCACAACAGCAACAGCAACTGCAACTGCAACAACACCAGAAGCGGCAACAACTTTGAGCTTTGCGCTTTGTGCGCTATTCTAATCCCAGTCGGTAGAAGTACGATATCATTTCCAAGCCGTTGCACGGGTAACCCTAGATGCCACCATGTCCACTCTACACTCAGAAAAATTGCTTAATTAAAATAATTTTGAATTAAAATTGTATTATTTATTCAATATTGTAATACTTTTCTCTTCCCCTACTTCTTATCATATTTATATAAACTTGAAAGCCAGTTTACATAAATTCACAACAATTTCTATATGTTATTTACAATTATTTAAGATCCCACATTCAACAACAAATTTACAGGGTTTTTCTTCTGAGTGTACGTTGGGGCAATGTCATACTAGTTGTTGTCTCTTGTCGGTTGTCTGTTGTCTCTTGTCGGTTGTCTGTTGTGTTTGACTTGACGTTGCGGTAATTCACACGCTCTGTAGTCCAGGTCTTTGGTATGATTCTTGCATTGTAATTATCGCATTAATTCTATGGCTTCAGCAAAACTTGCCGTGTCTCCCCCCAAAACCCAATCCCAAACCCTAATACTGCCCATATTAAATTACAAAGCGGGCGCCAGTTTGGGGCGCGAACTGTTGTCCCACTGTGCACACACTCATACTCACACACAGACTCGTCCCACTGTAGCTCCGTTTGGGCCATGACAGAACCCCAAATCGAATTGCTCCAATGCGATGCGCTGAGATTCGCTTAGATCGTTCGATTGATCGTCCGATTGTCCGATCGTCCGATTGTCTGTTTGTCTGATCTAGGTTGCTTGATCGACGAGAGCGTAGAGCAAACATCGTGACTTGCAGCGTCGCGTCGGTAAAACATCAAGCATACTAAAATAAAGTACTCAAAACGTATTTAAAAGCACTAAACACAAGTACCAGAGATTAATAAGCGCTTTTGAACTCAGCCGACCAGAAAACTAGTTAATGGCACACAACAACAGAGACAACTGTGCAAAAAATGTATATGAACAAAATAAATATAGAACAATTGAGCACAAGACATCGAAGTGTGTATACACTAACTGCTATTTGAATTCCATTAGAACTGGGTTTATATTTATCATAAATTTCAGTTTATTTTTCAAAACGTTTCAAAACTCAGAAACATTGCTATTAACTGAGATTTTTATTTGCCAGTTAAATGGTTACTTACCAATTTTATTTGTACATTTCTATCAACAAAATTTTAAAATTCTAGAAATTATTTTTAAAGAAATGTTTTTTTTTCTCATAAAAACAAACTTACAACTTATTTGTGTGGTCCCAGAATATCAAAATATTTGAAGCAGTATAAATATTTCGTCGATGGTGTGAATTGCATTACGTTCGTATAAAAAACAGCATAGATATGCAAAAGATAATTTTCCCGATTGTGCAAAGGGGTTTATGCTTATATAAGGTCTGCCTATGTGCGACTGTAGCTCCTTGCTGGTTAAAATTTTTAGTTCATGTGATTTGTTTAGCATTTTATATCTGATATCTAATATAGCGAAAATACCCTGGATATGGACTAAAGGGTAGAGTGCAAGCACCATGAAAAAGGCAAACGGCGCCGACCAAAGCTAGGGAGTGCTTCATCCATGGATTGTCAACATGATCATGATTATGTAGCCTTAGACTGCGACTTAGACTGTGACTGAGATGGAGATGGAGATTGGGATTGGAACTGGGATTGAGACTTTGAGACTGGGTCTGTCAACGCGGCGAGGACGGCACCTGAACGAAACGGTGTGGAAAATGCCGATGGAAATGCATGGCAAATGGCAATTGGAAAAGCGCAAATAAGCAAACAAATCAAGGGCCAAACTGGCCAAAGCCGCACAACTTGAGAAAAGCAAACGACAAACACAAACACAAACACCAACATAAACAGACAGACAAACAGACAAACAGACAAACACAAACAAAAAGACAAAAGCCAAATGACGTTGATGAAGACGAAGACGAAGATGAAGATGCAGGGAGCGAGACGGCGATAGCAAAGAACAACGGAGATAGCTACAAAGAGACCACTCTGTTGACAGCAGCAAGCAAACATTGTTGCAGAGCCCTCTTCAGATTGAAATGTAGCTACGCTTGTGGTCACAGTTTCAGGGGCGTTGTCAGCCAAGATGGGAAGGAGCGTGGAGTGTGGAGTGTGCAGTGCGGAGGGGGTGGGGGGCCCGGGCACCTGGCAGCGACTGTAGGCTCGGCCACAACCTGCTAATGTGGGTTTCTTTGGCATCTGGTGACAGTGCCGGGCTGCTTTGATGATGCCTCCGTCGATTTAATAGGCTGCCGATCACAGATCACATTTCAGATGCCTAGAACTACGAGTATTACTGGGTAAGCCAAGACTGTCAATTGTGCGACTGGCAGACATTTTTGTTAATGTCCACCAAATATGCAACAGCAGGAATTACGATAATACCATTAAATAGCTCTAAGTTTATAAACTAATTAGAATACAACCGGTCAGCAACCAGCACGCTATGTTTTAATTTAAATATTATTTAAACATTAAACATTCTAATCACCCCTATATTTACCCATTTCATTTCATTACAGGGCATATATATTTATAAAATAGCATACAAAGTGAATTAGTAATGCTTCTTCTTACTTGGTTGTATGTACCACACATCCAGAAGGCGATCGGACAAAATCAGCAATATTGTTTCTTCAATATCTTCTGTGCTTATTAGACTATTTTAATGCGCTTTTTACGATAGATAAATTAAATGTTGAAGAGTAAACCTGCTAAATAACAACATACTATATTAAAGATATCTATAGAGATTTTTTTTTTTTTTTGTCGATTAGGGTGTATAGTGTAATCTGTCTAGCTTTTATAGCAGACGTGCCTACTCCATAGCTCCATAGCTTGCTTATGGAGAGAGCCTCTCCGTTTGGATACCACTGTTTTATAGTTCTCAATTTCTTAACGTTTATACAGACGAATAAAGAGATGAACTAATTAAATATACTATATATACTACTTTGCGATGTCTACCACGCCTCCTTTTGCCTCTTACAAACGTATGCAACATTTAAAATATAGGGACGGGGCAGATCAGTGAGACGGTGGCTACAGTCGGACGTAACCGACCGTAGGAGACCCTTTACTTTGAGGATATGTACATACAAACACAATCAGACGCACACACACTAAGCTACCCGCGTATGCAAGGCACACCACCCCCCTCTGCCTAGTGCGGCAAATTGTCTGTGGCATATGTTCGCTGTTTCTTATCCGATCGTAATAAAATTCACAGCGTCGATAGAGAATGTCATAAACTAGTGAAATACCAAATTACAAATCAATAGATTTAAAACTGTGGCTACAGCAGCTTTTTGCGGTTTGTGGTGGAAGGGGGGGAGGTATCCAAAATCTAAAACAAACTCGTGCTGCTTACTGAATAGGGGAACCTGAATCCCGAATATGGTGTCTCTATCTCTTATAGTTGCTGAGATCTGGGTGTTCATACAGACAGACAGACAGACGGACAGACGGACAGACAGACAGACAGACAGACGGACAGACGGACATGGCTATATCGACTCGTCTTGTCGTCCTGATCAAGAATAAATATACTTTGTGGGGTCTGCCACGCCTCCTTCTGGGTGTTACACACATTTCCTCTTTGCACTAAACTAATAGACCCTTTTTACTTTTTATACCCTGTGCCCATTGAAAAATGGGAAAACAGGGTTAATAACTTTGTCAGAATGTATGTAACAGGCAGAAGGAGGCGTGGCAGACCCCACAAAGTATATATATTCTTGATCAGGGAGACGAGCTGAGTCGATTGAGCGATGTCCGTCTGTCTGTCCGTCTGTCCGTCTGTCCGTCTGTTTGGATGAACGCGTCGATCTCAGCAACTACAAAAGCTAGAGATGCCGTTTTGGTTGCTATAGATGGGTAGTTATCTTACGCATATCAAGTTTATTTCGAAAATTGGATGCCACGCCCCCTTGACGCCCAAAAATCAATAAAACCCAAACAACCTCGTGTTTTTTAACATAAAAAGTTGAATATCAAGCGTAATATTAAACATAGAAAGTTGTTATTTGGAACATAAGCTCTCTTGTATTATATTTAACTATCCTGAAAAGCGCATTGAAATCGGTTAAGAAACACAGGAGATATAAGCTTCACAATAGTTGAACTTAGAAGTTCAGAAACAAGCGTAATAGTAATCACAGAATGTTGTTATTGTTCAATATATATTCTCTTATATTATATTTAACTGTCCTGAAAAGCGCATTGAAATCGGTTAATAAACAAAGGAGATATAAGCGCCGTAATACTGCATGCACACGCCGTAGCAGCTCAGCCGCCTTACGCTTGGAAATAGTGTGCGAGCGAGATGGCGATACCAAGCACGCTGCTGGGCAATTGTGCGTTGTGAGAACATTTGAACATACAAAGTTAAATAGCAAGCGTAATATTGAACATTGAATGTTGTTATTTGGAACATAAACTCTCTTCTGTTATATTAATCTATCTTGAAAAGCGCATTAAAATCGGTTAATAAACACAAAATATAAATAAATTAAATTATATGTAAAATATTTAAATACATTTTTTACTGTATTTGCGATCGCGCAGCGCGAACTTTGGCACAGGGTATAAGACAGTCGGGCCCGTCCGACTGATCTGCTCCGCCCATTCTGGTTTAAAGTAAAGGGTCTAAAAATGGCGTCGAATGTGCCTAAATGTGACATTGTGTGCTGAAGCTATACAGACTCAATTTCTTATATTCACGAATGTAAAATTTGATTCGAATGTAGAAATGTGACAAATGTGGCAAATGATCCGTCGTGGATACCGCACTATAAAATGGCTTGCTTAGGTACGTTGCTCAAATATAAAGCACAATATAGAACCATAGAGATTTGTGCTTAAAGCAGGTGCTGTCAGAGCGAAGAAACCCCAGAAAAACCTGAGATGAAAGCAACTGGTGAGAACAGAAACAGGGAGAGGTATGCATATGTATAAAGAGAAAGATAGAGGATGTGACAAGCATATATTGGGTAAACAAAAGATCAAGCCATGGAGGGCAAGTGTAAGTGCTTACATTAGCTATTATAGGGTAGCGATTGCCAGAATGGCACAACAACAGAATAACACACACAGACACACACAGATCCACACAGATACACACATGCACATAGATCTCTTTGATGATATTTTTACGTACGCCCGAAGTTCAAACAACTGGCAGATTTCGAAAATCAACAAACAAACAATAGAACTATGAGAGTACATCCATGCCATACACACATACATATATATAATCTCAAGTACTCGTCGTATAATTATGCTGTCTGTCCGTATGTCCGTCTGTCCGTGTGGACATGAGTGCGGGTAAGAGAACGGTAGTCCGGGCGGGAGGTAAGTGGTAGCGGCGGTTGGGGGGCTAACATGGGTATTAGCCCTGATGACAATTGCTGCCTTGAACCACTTTCATTGCTACGGATATACATAGTACTATGAGTTCTATTATAGGTAGCTCTTAACGCTAAGGTCTGAGCCCTGGCACTCGGAAATGCGCCTCGTTTTGCTGCCAATTGAGCGTAAAAGTATCGCAGATATATATTTGTGATAGAGAGCACAACCAATGCACAGGTGTTGCATTGGTTATATCAGTCGTACCATGGGTAGGTGTTGTCGGGTTTCCTAGATTTACAGCAGAAAGCAACTAAACATTGCGGGAAAACTCACAAAACAATTTGGTTAAAATTTATATCAGCTATACTAAAATAAAAGCATGTAAAATCTGAAACTATTGTTTATTTTGTATGCATAAATGTGCAAATTTTTTTTTTAAATCTGTTAATACTATTTTATTCGAATATTTCGATCCTCAAGAGAATTTGTGCCTTGAAAAAACTCAGACTTTGACTCCAAAAAAGAAATTAATTCTTTTGCATTGATAATTTTGCAATAGTTTTCCCGTTAAAGATCAAAATCTGACAAAATAATTTTTTTCTGATTTTTGGATTCTTACTATAATCAAGAAAATGGAGTTTTAGCCTTAAAATATGACTCAAATAACAAGTTTTTTTGCGCTAAAATCTAAATTTATGTTTTGTTTTGTATGAAATATATGCAATATTTTTATTATTGCTTAAATCTGACAAAACTAAATATTTGTTTCCCTGGTATAATCATATTTGTGAAAATATAAAAATTTATTTACTTTATTTTATGGTATACTATTACTGTTATGTGTAGTAATTTATACCATAGTGATGTGTAATATTTCAATTTATATATACAATTGTATAAAATAAAATAAAAAATAGGGTTTTTACAAATATTAAGTTATAGTTATATTCGTCTGTTTGGTAAGTCAGTTGGGTGTATTCTTTTCATTCTTCTCCTCATCGTTATGCCGTGGTTTAATCATAAGAAATAAGTTTTGTCTTAAAATAAATACATACATTGTTTTTACATATTTTTTCCCTGGTATTCAGGGATATGTTACTGGGAAACACGATTTTTGGCTATACAACTCACTAAATATAATGGAAAAGATTACGATATTCTGCATGATCTGCAACTTTTGAAAAGTATTTGTTTTGATGTGTGCTGATCTATCTTTAAATAAGCTAAACTGGCAACTTCGGCTCTATGTGCAACCTGTGCTCCCGCTGCCACTGCCACCCAGAACCCCCTCTCCCTTCCTTGCCGCTGCCGCTGCCCCCCTCTATGCGAAACGCCTCCTTTTTTTGCGAGCGATAAAAATCGCGATACGCTTCGCCCAACTGCGTTTGATGCGCCGTGTGGCCTGCTGCAAAAAAGCAAAAAATTTGCTGCAATTCGTTTTGATTTGCGATTTTCTCTCCCCACTGCCAGAGCGAGAGGGCGCGCAAAACGAGCGAGAGGGCACTAGAAAGGGGCCACAAGAACAGCAGCGTGTAAAAAATCTTATCTCGCTGCCGGAAATCAAAGCGCACATCAAAGATTGCCGCCGACTTTGCTGCCTCTGCCGCTGCCTCTGCCGCTGCCGCTGCCACTGCGAGCAGCGCTCGCGGTGTTCGATTGTAAGTGCGCTGCTTCCCCCACCTCCCCCTCCTGCTTCCAGCTGGCTGCTTGCCTCTCTGCCCGCCCCCGCCACCGCCCACGACTCTGCACAGACCGCCCAGCAGCCACCTTTCAGTTTTGTTTGATGTCGTCGCTGTCGATGCTGTCGATGGTCGATGTTGTTGTTGTTGCGGTCGCTGCGATCAAATTTCCCATTGCGCCTCCAGCAAGGAGCCAATGAAAAAAACACACACACACACACACACACTGATGCACACACACACACACACACACAACACTCAGATGCAGATGCAATTGATGGAATCCTTGATCGCGGCAGAGGCGCCTGATTCATACGCTGCCCTGGTTCACCTGCCAAAAAATTAAAAAAAATAATAAAAATAAATACAAACAATAAACTTAAAATAAATTGCCAGAAAATGCTATTTAATTTAATTTAATTCTTGTTTTGTTTGTTTTAATTAAAATCAAACGAATAACTGTTTTCCTCCCCACTCTCTTTCACCAACTCTCGCATCAAACCACCAAACAACAAGCATGCGTTCGTGCGCGAACTTCAATGCTTGCCGTCTGCAGCGCGACCGAACCGTCTGCTGCCAGTTTCTAGGCCGAACGCACATGCCTTACGAGCCCCAGCCAGGTTTCACACCTTGAACTTTTGCTGCTGCGAGCAGTGTTGTCAAAAAAAAGACAGATTTCCATTACAAAATAGCTAAACAAAATGTAACTTTAGCAATTATGCACAAAAACAAATAATAATAATTTAAATTAAATTCGTAAGGAATATTAATAATAAACATAGCAACAGATTTATGATCAGCATAATATATTTATAAAACATAAATAAATTCCAGAGACTAGCTAAAGTTGTAACATTAGCTGCGCGCTAGATTTAAAATTTTATTTTGCTTATGCTTATTTTAAATGTACGACCAGGGCTATTATTGGGATAACAACCCGGTATTCCACAATAGTTTAATTTTTACTTACATAGTTGTTGCTGGGCTGAGCTTCGGAATTAAACTTGATTTTGAATTGGGGATATCTTATATCGATATCCCATTCCCCCACATAAATTTATTTCAATATTTATTTATTTTATTTTAAGTATTTTATGTTAATTGAAGTTTTTCTTTTTTTTATTTATTTTTGGCTCTCATTTATTTGTTGTTCTAGATTTATTTTTAGATATATTTTCTTCAAACCCTATAACCAGCTCTAAAAGTGGCTAGATCTAGCCGCAGTGGCAGCACTGACAGCAACCGCCGCTTCGAACACGCGACTTGTTGGGTTCGCTGGCGCTGGCCGCGCTCTCGTCGGCTCAGTTCACGTCGATACTTCAGCGAGTGTGGACGTGCTGCGCTCGCAGTTGCAATCAGATCAGATCAGTTCAGATCGGATCGGAGATAAAGCGTATTACTCTGTTGCAGTCGCCGGCTGGTGTTTTGTTTGGCCTTACGCGTGCAGCAAGCAAACAAACAAACAACAAATATTCAATGTTCGATTTGCAGTAGTTGCATTTTTGCATATTTTTTTTTTGTGTGCAGTGAGAAAATAGTTTTAAAAGAAGTCGAAACGGGCACACTTTGAGCGTACATTTTGAGCCGCAGAATGAGGCCAATTTGACCCTGACCCTGACCCTGAAATTTTTAGGGATATCCTCTAAATCGGTTCTGACTTTCTGCTGACCAAGTGCGTTGCAATGCAGGCGAATCTTGTGCTGCTCTTGGCCCTGATGCAGTGCAGCGGCCGGATCTTGGCCATGGCCGGCAGCGTGGGCATTGGTCTTGGCCTGGCCCTGGGTCACGCTGGCAGCGGCAGTGGCAGTGGCAGTGGCAGCGGCGTCGGCGTCGGCGTCGGCAGCGGCAGCGGATTGCAATGCCAGAGGATTGCGGTGTCTGCCTGCCAGGGATTGGGCTACAATATGACCGCATTGCCCAATCTGGCTGGGCACACTAATCAGCTGGAAGCTGAACTACAGGTAAGCCGTAGCACCTGCCCCCCCGACCACCCCCTTCCCTTCCGCTCCTCTAAGCTGATTGCCGCTTGGCGATAAGCGCTGCCATAAAAACAATTCTCGACGCTTACGTGCGAAAACCGAAACTGTTGAAAAGTCACAAGACATTGCGAAAGCCAACCGACCGAAAGCCAAGTCGAAAACCCCGATTCATATAACTGTGCACATGGACGTAATGCCGGAGTCTAAAGCTGAAGCTATAGACCTCAGCTACAGGCCAAGTGTCAGTTGGCCGACTCTGACGTTGACGGTATCTGGCGGCAGCTCATCAAAGCGCGGTTTGAGTTCGTTGGCTGATACCCGGTACTTTTCGCGGAGAGGGTATGCCAGGTATATAAACTGTAAATCGGTTCAGTTAGAAGATCACTTTTAAAGCCATAGATGTAGGTAGATATACTCAGAAAAGTAAGAAATTAATCTTGTTTTGTTTCATAATTCAAACCCGATTCAGCAAAATACGTAATTATGCTAAAAATCAGTGAAGTGCAATTGTCCGTTGCATATCTTCGCTGTTTCATATGCGATCATAATGCTATTTCACATAATCGAGAGACCAAAAATAGTGTCTGCTATAGTTTGCGAGCTCTAGGTTCATACGGACAGACGGACATCGCTATATTCACTCAGCTCGACATCTTAATCCAGAATATATATAGAATATATATATATACCTTGTGGGGTCAGCCACGCCTTCGTCTGGATAGTATTTTTAAGTAGAGGCTCTAACTAACTGCAAATCATATTTAAATTAAATGCGATTCGTAACTTATTTCAATCTTAAAAGTTTACCAAAGCAGAAATGAATTTAATTTTCAAAAACTCTTGATATTTCTCTTAGTGTATGTACCATCTGGAAACACAAGTCAAGCATACCCAGCTGCTTTGTTTGTTTTGATTAGCATGAGTTTTGTCTTAAGTTTTTATTACTTTTCATTTCGTGTTAATTTGCGTGCTGCATGGGACAATAATAAATTGCTTTAGAAATGCGAACACAATGAAAGTGTTGACCATGTGAAAAAGATCTTTGCCCTGTGGACCATGCTAATTGGCTCTCATCAGAGATCATTAGCTAAACAGAAAACAACTGAGATCTAGATCTCAGATAACTAATAACTGCACATTCTCTCAGGCGACAAATTGAAATTTGTAGAGTTCCAACTGAACAATGGGAAAATAAGAATTTCTTATTTTAATAACAATTTTTAAAACAAAACTTGAAATAATCAAGAGAGTTTTAATAGTATCGCAATTTAGGTGGATTTTGAGCAAGTTGTCGGAAAATCTAATCAAATCTATCAATTTGAACAGATGATTCTCTTAGGGAATTATCATCAACTTCTTTGTAGTATTCTGTAACGGAATTATAAAAAAATAACTCAAAATTTAAAAATAAATTTTCACAATTACCACATTTTCTTTTTTTAAGACAGTAAAAATAAATAAATTAAATTTTATTCCACATTTCTTATTACTTATTAGCAAAAATGGATTTAAAAATGAACTTTAGAATTACATAAAATTTATTAAATAATATTATATGTCAACAGAAACTGAAATGGAATTAATATTAAAATAAATAGTTGTGTTCACTCTACTGAATGTTCAAATAGGCGCGTATTCACTCGTTGGAGCTACAGGCTCTTAGCCTTACTTGCAGCTATTTAGATATGTGGGTATAGTTAGATTAAGGACCCTAGGGATAAGTCAGCGCCTGTGTTGCACTCTGCAGCATGCCACATGGCAAGACATGCCTCGGCACACATACACACACACAGAGTAGGGTACATACCCTAGTTATCAGTCAAAAGACTGGAGAAGCGACAGCCGCAAACATTTAATTGCTTTTCAATGTAAAATGCTGCGTCGCTATCAGCGAAGTCGACGTCGACGCAGATACAGACACCGACGCCGACGTCTCAGCCAACGTCGCTGCCGGCCGCCTTTGCATGTGCCAGATAAAATGATAAAAGAAAAAATATATAGCATGAACAAAACAAAAAACAGATGGAAAATAGGCAAAAAAAAAAAAAAAAACAATCGGCAAAAAAAATCTGTTTAATTTTTAATGTTTTTTTAAGAGCCTGTACTTTGAAAAAGTACAAATTATTCTATTAAGTTAGTGCAAGTGGGAAGTGTGGGTAACAGGCAGAAGAAGGCGTGGCAGCTCCCACAAAGTACATATATTATTGATCAGGACAACGAGCTAAGTCGATATGTATATCCGTCTATCCGACAGTACGTCTGGCCGAAACTATAAGAACTAAGGACTCCATTTTTAAAACAGGGTGATCAAGTATGATTTAGATTACGATTGGATAAGACAGCGATAAACAGCGAAGATATGCAACAGGCATATCTTCCGTCTGTGTATTATTGAAACACAAAGGGTCTCCTACTATCGATTACGTCCGACTATAGCCTTCCGATCGACTGATCTGCTTGGTGTAGGTAAAAAAGTAAATTTTCTTTTCATTTAGTTGGCCGCGAGTGCATTTGAGGTCAGTCGAAGCAGCGTCATTCTTGGCCATAATTTACCATGAAAATAGTCGAATGGCGGAGATGATAAAGCGAATGGGAGAGCCGGATCGAGGGAGTAGGCGCTGGGCATGGCCAAGAGTGCGTGCCTAACTGAGAACCAAAAGATAAAGCAAAAGCAATAGCAACATCGAGAGCGAGAGACCTCGATGCGGATAATGATGATGATGGCAATGGTAATGGGCAGATCTTTGGCGGCTCTGAAACTGTGACGAAGCCGAAAGAAATGAGCGAAGATAGAGCACAAAGCAGAGGCGCAGAGCAAGAAGTGAGAAATGACGCATAGACAAACGTTGAACGGAGAGAGGTCGGTAGCTGTGATGACCTGGCCCCTGGTCGGGTTGCAGACACCGAAACCTTTTTGCCTTTGCCGTTTCTCGGGTCATGGTCGGAGCCTTTCTTTTTGTGCCCAGGCCCATTAACACCTTTTTGGTCGGACTGCAAGCTGGCCAACGGTATTGGGCTCTTTTTCTCTTTTCGTTTTTTGAGCGAGACTACCCCTGCCCCCGCCCCTGCTCCGGCCCCTGACCCTGCTCCATCGCTGCATTGGTCAAGCTCCGTTGGAGTCTGGCTAAGTGCAGCTGGGTTCCAAAACCCATAAAACTGTGCGCTATCGTTGGCTCTTAGCATTTGGCTTTTGCTGCACTTTACTAAAAAACTATCTCGGGCTTGCCAGACTAAGCACATACCCTCTTCTTCTATTTAAATTTATAGTTCTGTTCTTTTGGAATGCTCTGTACCCATTAAATAAATAGAAATAGCGCTAATAACTTAATGCCAATAGCAGAAGGCCTGGCAGACCCTGCAAGCTGCTACACTGCGAGAAAAATCAAGAGTTTTCGTATTTGAATAATGAATTTGCCTTGCCAAAATTGTACAATTAAGGAAGTTCTTATACTATATTATATGAAAACATAATTTTTAAGATAAAAATGGATTACGATTTGTACTTAATTAAAGCATTCCTTGCACTTAAGTTGAACACAATACCCTGGAAAAGGATTTCTCCATACGATCGTCTAAGAAACAACGAAGATATGCAAGAGACAATTTGCTCGACTGGTTATAAATACATCTTTTGATAGAAACCGAAGTGTTGCAGGGTATATGCTAGTCGTACCTTTGGTCATAGCTGACAAGCCATTGCATTGCTTTTGGGGGCGTCTGGCACGCCCACTTGGCGCGCTTATCTGAAGCCTGGCGACTGGCGCTGCGGTAAAATGCTGTAAATGCTCATTCTGTTGCCTTAAATGTCTGTCTGTCTGTCTGTCTGTCTGTCTGTTGGTCTGTGGGTCTGCCTGGCATCAGCTAAATACCATACCTATGGCTATAAAATTTTGCAGCCAATAGGCTTATTTACTTGCTATGTGTGTGTGTGTGTGTGTGTGTTGTGTGTGTGTGTGTGTCTTGTTTAGACAAAAGGCGAACATGTTTCAAGTGGGCAATAAAAACGAAAGCAGCAAACGTATAAAATTAAATCGGAAGCACGTAAAACAGATCAAAGAGTTTTCCCAGCAGCAACAGCTACAATCAGATGACTACAGATATCAAAAGACCAACTAAAAGCCACAACAACAACAACAACAACAACAACAACTGCAACAACAACAACAACAACAACAATCATCAAAAGACTTTGGCCTGCTGCAAATGCATTTCCATATGCCAACCAATATGGAAACGTTGCTGCTTGATCTCAAAATGCAGCGAATAGATAAAGAAAATGCATCAAAAGAGAGCGGCAAAAGGAGATAGAGAGATGTGAAAAAGTCTCACTCCTTAAGAGAGAGAGAGAGAGAGAGAAAAAGAGAAAAAGAGAGAGAGAGAATAGGAAAACCTTAATCCCGAATATGTTGTCTCTAGCTCACATAGTTGCTGAGATCTAGGTGTTCATACAGACGGACAGACGGACGGACGGATGACTACATCGACTCGGCTTGTCGCCCTGATCAGGAATATATATACTTTATGGGACGTGGCACGCCTCCTTCTGTGTGTTACACACATTTCCTCTTTGCGCTAAGTTAATAGACCCTTTTTACTTTTTTAAAGTAAAGGGTCTACAAAATAAACATTTTAAATCTGTTTAAATATATACCGTCTTTATTATTTCGTAAAAATCACTAATATCTAAAAATTCTGAAAATCGGTACATAATTATTAGAGATGTGATGCATCAAAGTTTTGCTTTTGAATGTTGCCAATTAGGCGCCATTTTGCCAAACACAATAATAAGTGGCAAGCGCTTGACCTTGGGCGTTCGGCGTTGCCAGATTGTTGGAACGATTTGTCACTTTGCATTTGCTTGTTACTTGCTAATAAATAACTATTGTTTATAAATATTATAGTGTTAAAAAAAAACTATGTATTACATACGTACTTACAAGTAATGATTAAAGTAATTACTTGATGTCTCAAACGAAAAAAATCAAAATATGCCTGATATCACGTTGATATTTTAATTGAGAAATGCATATGAGCTTTGCTTAAAAATGAAAGTAATTGAATTGTTGGACCTCAACAAGCACTCCCCAACCTCCAAGCCCCTTCCGTCCTTGGCCCCCCTTTCTCTCCCATAGGCCATACGAACAAGTGTCCAACTTCTTGAAATTAATTTCCAGCGTTATTATTATTATTTTTTTTGTTTCTGCTGATGTTTATCTATGAGAGGGTACGCTCCGCTCCGGTAACATCAATAAGTATTGCTGCCTGGGGTGGAGAAAGGCAAGTGAAAAGTGCAAGCGACGAGCGGGGGGAGCAGAGTGGAGAGGGGGAGTAGAGTGGGAACTGAGGCGTGAGGCGTGTGGAAAGCACATTGAATTAATTTGCTTGTAATTGTCCGTTGACGAGCACTTTGTCGGCACTTGGTTGCAACGCCCACAAGGCTTACAGGGGGGAGAGGGGGCATTAGAGAGATAGCGTTTGCATGGAAAGCGAGGGAAAACTCTGGCTCTGCTCTGCGGTGGGGAGTTATGCCTGAAGTCTTTGCTGTTTATTTGATTTGACTTGTTTATGCCGTTGCCTTTGCTTTTCAGCTCCACGCCCCTACGCTATCCCTCCCCTCCACGGTCGCGTCCCCCCCTATGGCAAGCTCATATGCTGTCACCTTGTCGCACTGTCACTTTCCGACTCTGTCTCTTGGCTAGATTTTATTTGTACATTATCATTTCACGTGGCGACGAGAAAACCCTACGCTGCGAGGGGGCCTTTGGCTTTTCTCGTTGTCATGTTTGTCATATCACCTCTGATAAAGAAAGAAACAAAAAAGCGAAAAAGCACAACATATTCGTAGTTAAATGCGGCAAGGCGCGTACTTCCCTCTGCCTGGCTAGAGCTGGACGCTGCTGCGTGACACGAGCAGACACGATTAAACACGAGTTTCATATCCATATATATAAAGTTCCTTGTCCTGAACGACATGCTATCAAACCACAGCCCAAACTGTAACACCTAGAAACTTAATTCCCCTAACGATAGTTCTCACAAAAATATGTTGGTGCTCACTAGGAAAAGCCAAGCTCCCTAGATTTAATTAATTTCGAAATAAACTTGAAAGTATTTTATTTATTTCTTCTGGTGAAAACTTCCCCAAAATATCTGTAAATTTATAAACTTGAAAATATTTTATTTATTTCTTCTGGTGAACTCTTCCTTAAAAATATCGATATATCCATAAACTTGAAAATATTTTATTTATTTCTTCTGGTAAACATTTCCCTAGAAATATCTATATATCCATAGAATTAAAAATATTGTATATATTTCTTCTGGTGAACACTTCCCTAAAAATATCTATATATCCAAAGACTTCAAAATAGTTTATTTATTTCTTTTGGTGAACTCTTCCTTAGAAATATCTATATCCATAAACTTAAAAATATTTTATATATTTCTTCTGGTAAACACTTCCCTAGAAATATCTATAAATCCATAAAATTAAAAATATTTTATATATTTCTTATAGTGAACACTGCCTTAGAAATATCGTTATATCCAAAAACTGAATAATATTTTATTTATTTCTTTTGGTAAACACTCCCCTAGAAATATCGTGTCACGCGCTCATCTCTAGGGCGCATAGTTTACTGTCGCCGTCACACATTGCGGCTGGAGTCGCAAGTCAAAGTCGGATTTATACGTTAAATATGACAGATGACTGCTCAAACAACAAAGAAGAGCCCACTTCCCCTGCTCTCCCTGCCCTCCCTCTCCCACACTATGCCTGTCTCTGCCGCTCTCGTTGGCTCCTCATTGAGTCCAGTTCCAGAGCTTTTTAGCGTTTATGTAAAGTAATTGTAAATATTTGAACTGCGTTTTGGGCACTGTTTAGACAGCGCATTAGTCGCTGACGCATTCATAAGATCTGCCGTGCCCCTTCCCCCTTTCCATCACTTTTTACTCAAGATCCCCATGCCATAAAGCGATAATAAAATAAAAAAAAAAAAAAATACTGTTTGATTTTCCAAATCAGAACCCTTGAAGCTGAATCAAGCTGATTCGATACTTTATAAACAGCAAAGTATATCGAAGAGTTGAGCAAGAACATTAAAAGTTCCCCTGTAGTTGGGGCCCCATAAATGTTTATGGCAATACTAGTTATGCTTATCGTGCGTTCCAAAGACCCCGGCCAATATCAGAATCAGATATATAAGGCTATAGCTCTGTCGAGAGCATGACCATAGGTCCAAGGCATATAACCTACTCTATATCAATAACAACACCCGATTTGATTAAGGCAAAAATTGATAGTTATTATTTCTTTCCTAACTATTGCACAATATTTGATTCGCGTTCGCTTTCAAACAAAGATTTTAGAATGAGTAAAAGTATAGTTAAAGTTAGGAGATATTTTGTTATTATTTTTATTATACTACTATACCATTTATAGAGAATAATTAAAACCATTTATTCAGCAGAATTTTAAAGTTACAAGTGCGTTATTTGACACTTGAGAGTTTAAATACTTACATTAATGTTTATTAATAACTATGTTCACTGAATATAAATGATAAATTTACAAATTTATAGTATATGTACATAGATAGATGTATGGTATTATTCCCTATTGTATTTCGTTTTATAATTTTCGGAATTTATTTTTATTTCAATACAAATTCGTTGTTTATTTTAACGTTTTATATGTTTATCTTATATCAGCATTTTCAAGAAAGTTTTTTCTTATTTATACATATTTTAAATATTTTTGCAATTTTGTTTTAGTTTATTAATAAGTTTTGGAATTGAGATTTTCTTAAAAAATTATTTATTTATCATTTACAATATTCTCTAAGCTTGTTTTAGGTCTTAAAAATATTTTAAACCATTGAATGATTTTTTATTTTAATTTTTGAGATATTTTTGGCATTTTTTCACGCACATGCGCCTAGCTTAATGTGTTATCAGTTTTCATGGGTGAACATAAAAAACAAAAAACAAATTAACAACAAAAATTGGTAAAATATCAGAATATATATATACTATATAGATATGTATGCTTTGTTGTTTCTTGGAAAGAAAAACTCATCCAGAGTTAATCCGTGGCGGCGTTTTGATAACGAAATGCTTATCAGACAGCGCCAGCCGCTGCTTTTTGTTGTGGCTACCTAGCTTACGCTTTCCATATGTGTGTGTGTGTGTGAGGTTGTGTGTGAGGTTGTGTGTGAGTGTGTGTGTGGTAATTATGTGGGCAAAGCAAAAACAATATCGAAACGCAAGAAGCCGCTAAGAATGTTGTGTCAGCGCGGCATTTGAGCCGACTTAGCATTGATAATGTCAAATGTTTGACTGCTGCCGACCCATAACAACAACAGCAACAACAACAACAACAGCAACAACAACAGCAACAATTATAATAATAACAATAAGCAATGCTAAGGCATCGTGCATTACACACATAACGCAAAAATGACTTTGAAGTCTGGCGCTTTAGCTATGCCATGGCTTGACGAAAACATTTGACAAAAGCTGGCCATAATTTGCGCTGTTCCCTTGCTCCCCTTGCTCCCCTTGCTCCCCTTGCTGCCCCCCGCTCCCTTTGGCAGCAATTAGCTCTGTCTCTGCCGACGACCCAAAGGCACAAAAGCGAACGCAAAAAAATGCAGCAACGTTTTTCAAATGCCGCAAAAGCCAGGCAGGAATGTCAGAGTAACGATGCCATGCCATGCCATGCGATGCCTTGGGATGCGATGCGTTGACAGTGAGCGCAAAAAAGCAACGGCCCAGCCGGGCAACGACTAGCAGATACCCAGCAAACAACCACAACAAACAACAACAACAACAACGATGACAATAAAAGCTGCAAAAGTGAAGTTGACTTTTATTGAATATAGATATGGATATTTACAGGGTATTCGGCTGAGGTGGCAGGGGGCACAACAGAAAGTACAGCTTAGGCTAACCATAACAAGCGCTACAGCATAACAGCCATGCCAATGCACCGTGGGCTGCATCTCAAAAATAACTGACATAAATTCAAACAATTAATTTTATAATAAATATATAAAATAATATATTTTTGTTTTAAAATAATTATACAAATAATTTTATTTGTAATAAATTGTATCATAATATGTTCTTTATTTATATAATATAATATAATATAATATAATATAATATAATATAATATAATATAATATAATATAATATAATATAATATAATATAATATAATATAATATAATATAATATAATATAATATAATATAATATAATATAATATAATATAATATAATATAATATAATATAATATAATATAATATAATATAATATAATATAATATAATATAATATAATATAATATATAATATATTATTAATAATATATATAAATAAATAAATAAAAAACTTACATATAAAATTTTGTTAAAATCATCATTAGATATATAGAATCAATCTGTTTTCCATTTGAACAAATACTTTAGAATGTTATAGCAATAATTCTGTGCATTTTTCTTACTTGAAATGAGCGAAATGTAGGCGTGGTTCAATCAACTTGTAACTTGTTTCTGGAGTTTTATATTCCATTTCCATCAAGTGTGCCAAATTTCAAGTCTGTAAATTATATGAGTTTATGCCAGTTCTTTTTGCAATTCAGCCCACTGTGCAGTGGTATAAAAGCTAAAAGATGAACGAAAAAAGATGAAAACAAAAAAAAAAACGCAGCAGGTTTGTGTCTTAAGTCTTTTGTTTTGAGGCAGCGGCGGCAGCAGGATGCTGCAGCAAAAAGATGACGTTGAACTGTTGTTGTCGATGTTGCTGCTGCTGTTGTTGTTGTTGTTGCTGCTGCTGCTGCTGCTGCTGCTACTGCAGTTGCCGCTGCTGCTGTTGTTGTTGCTTTTGTTGTTGCTGCCACGTAATTACATGGCAATTAAGTTAATTGAACTGCGCGCCTGCGCTCGCGTCAATTGCTTTGCCATACGTTAAAGCTGCAACGCCTGCAACAAACACAGCAACAACAGCAGACCTTAAGAGCAGCAACAAGTGCGGCACACTTGCAACACTTGCAACAGCTGCCACAATCAGCCCGAGCCTCGCTTTTTGGCATAATTTTGTGTAAGCTGCGTGTAGCTCATTTCCAGTGCGCTAATCCCTGACTGAATTGAGAGCATGCCACAGACGGAGTCCAGTTCAGTCTCAGTCTCAGCTCGACTCCCAGTGGCAGTTGCAGCTTCACAAAGGACTGCAAAATTGAATACATTAAGTGCAGCCAGCGACTCGAGTGTCCAGTTGTCCCTCCGCCCCTCCGCCCCTCCGTCCATCTGTCCATCTGTCTGCCCCATACAATGGTCGCTCGCTGTTGCAATTGTAACTGTAGCATGCAGCAAGCGCTACAATTGCTTTTATCTGCGCTCAGTTGGCTCTTTTGGCTCCAGCCTGCTCTAAGTCTGCCTTCAGCTGTCCGCTCGTCTGGCAGCCGCTTGGCAGATTTCTGCCAGAGATTAGCCCATGCTGTCGCTGACTGTTTGTCTAACTGGCAGAGCCACAGAAAGAGATAGCGACAGGGGGGGAAAGAGACAGCAAGAGAGACCTTAGCCAATTCAACAGAGACTGCAGCGACTCATGATATTAGAAACAATTTTAATTGAAGCTAAAGTCTCAAACTTCATGTATCAAAAAAGCTGCAAATGCATATTCATAAATATATATAAAAAACTGGCAACATATTAAAAAGAAACTGTTTTAAAATAAGTAGAATTTTTAGCAAAATATACTTTTTATAAAGCAAAAATTAATAAATAAAATAAATAAATAAAATAATTTGTAATTTTTATTGTTAAATTACAAATTTATGTCGTTTAATAATTTTACATTTTTATATGTTTTAAAATAATTGATGCAGTGTTTTAAAAATGTATAATTTTAATTAGAATATACTTTTCATGAAGCAACAAAATCATTTTTGTTGTCATTTCACTTACTCCAATGTTTAAAAATTTAATAAATTAATTTAATTTGTTCAAATATTTAATATTTTTAGCAATAAAACCGTTGTTCTTCTAAGAATAACTTAACAAATATGTTACGCTTTTTAAATTTGAACAAACATATTTTATATTAACTTAAAATAAACATTTTATATTCAATAATTCATATAAATTGAAAGAAAGAAAGTGGAAGAAAAGCAGAATTATAATTAGAGCAACGTACTCGCTGAAATGCTTCTAGGCGCATGAGCCAGACTGTGCCAATATAGTGCAGGGAAGACGATGCAGTATCTAGCCCGCTGCAACAGGTAACAGTAGGTAACAGTAAAGGGGGAAGAGGGAACGGGAAACAGGAAACAGGCTGCAGAAGCGGCATTGGCTTTGGCTTTTGTTGCATTCCAGCTGAAATGTGGCAAGTTGGCCGCTTTGGCTTTTGAATGACAATCGTCGCCAGTCAAAATGTCAATTAATTGTGAGAAGAGATTCATATGTCAGGCGATGGCCAATGCAATTGATCCGTTGACAGGAAATTGCAGGCATGGCCTTAACTTTGGCTTTATCTGTGGCTTTATCTTTGCATTTATCTAAGCCTTAGCTGCAGCTGCTCGCTATCTGCTGGCTAATTAAACATGCCACAGACGCTGCCGACTCGCTTGAGTTGGGTTTAGATATCGGGATCTCAGCCATGATGTCATAGGCGGCTTTAATGTTTTTAGTGTTTTGTTTTTTTCATTTTGCCTTTTCTTTTTATTTGCGTTTGATTGAATTTTGGAATTTTGTTTGTATAGCATTTTGTTATTTTTATTGCGCTGGCATCGATTTATCAACGCATCGTTGGCGCGTCTTAATTATGCAAATTATCGCCAAAGAAATTCGCGATTAATCGCATAGCTTTTGACCTGTTCTCCAGCGAAATAGCAACAGTTTCAGCTGCGTTGGGCACTCCTGCACTGAGAGAAAATTATATAAACTAAATACATACATAAATATTTATAATATTTATTTATATTTATTTTTGACAGCATTTCTGATGACTTTTTGGTATTGGGTATTAGAAAAAAATTTATTAAAATAAATAAGTAACATTATTTATTTATTTATTTATTTATTATACAAAAATTGTCCAATTCTTTATATGCAGAGATTTATAAATTACAGCATCAGTTCGCTACTTATGTTAAATACAAAGATCTTTTATTTAAATTAAAAATAAATCAAGTTAATTTTTATTAAATAATTATTAATAATAATACTAGTATTGGCTTAAGATTAAAATTAAAATTGTGATTATTGCTGTAATAATAAATATATATAAATATATAAATATTGTTTTTATTACAAAAAATTTAATATCTGTAAGCTAATTCAATATTATATAAATATTTTTTTAAAGCAAGATTTAAAGTTCCAAAAAGTTTCTCAATTTGAATTCTAGATTTGTCTTCAATGCTTTTGCGCCTATTTCTCAACTGAGCTCGATTTTTTCCAAGTGCATATACATATATATTCATTTTTATTTGCTTATTCATTTACTTATTTTCGCATTCGCATTTGTATTCGCATTCGCATTCATATTCATTTCAGCCTGTATTTCGCAGCTGAGTCCGCAGTTTGCTAATTGCAAGCGCTTTCAAAGCAAATTAAATCAATTGGCGCACTTCAAAGCCGCCGATCAGCCGATCCGGCGATCCGTCGATCTGCGGATCGATCGGACATAGCCATATGCGGCACCCATAGCCGCATGCCCCTAACCCCTTCCGCTGCCCGCCTGTTCACTGATTCGGGCATTAGGCATTTGTCTGCGCCGTGTTCACAGTCAGTTTGTATCAAATGTTTTTTTGTTGTGTGTGTTTGTCGCTGTTTTTTTGACTCTGCCGAGCGGTCAACTAAATCAAATAAAGCGCAAATCAAATACTGCATTGCTCAAAGCAACAAAAACTACAACAACAGCAACAACAGCAACAACAGCAACAAAAACAACTGACAGCAAAGATAAAACGCTGCCGTCCTGCTCAACGGCTGGCCAAAACTTGACTTTGTCTTGGCCAAGTTGGCTGCTGGCTTTTAAGATTTAGTATCTTCAGCTAAAGCCATGTCTACGTCTATGTCGATGTTCATGTATCTGTGTGTATCTTGCGGTACTTTTATCTTTTAGCTATTTTGCAACACTTGTCACTTTGTGCCGCACTTTCAGATGCAGCCGCAAGATACTAAAACAAATGTAAACACTTGAATGGATTATACCCCGCTCAGCTGTCATTAACAGTATACATGGCTTTGTATCTGGCCACTCATGGCCCCATGCCCTGTCATCCGTTGTTCGTGAATTGTGCGTGTGAATCAATGCGAGCCAAACTGAATCAATGTGAATCAATGTGAATCAATGTGAATCGATGTGAATGACAAGCGCGACAGAGTCTGCAAGTTGACAGGCAGTTGATGACTGTGATTGGATGAATATTTCAAGCAATTTTAGCTAAAGATAAATAATCATATAAAAATATAATAAATTAATTAAAGAATATTTATTAATTTAGTTAAACTACAATTCAGTTCAGATGGAGGTACAATAGATCTTTCAGGTCGCAGTACACTAGCTCCCAATAATAATAATAACAAACTACAATTCTGTAAAATTCAAATCAAATCTAAATCTACAAGTTAATCCAACCACTATTATATTACTAGTTAAAAAGAAAACAATATATCTACGCTATACTACGCCAGTAAACTTCATTAATAAGTAATTTCCCATTCAATCATATTTATATTCAATCGGAAGTTGAACCTTTAAATACATTTGTATTCAATTTGAAGCTTAAGTTTATTTAACGAAATGTACATCCTAGATTCTTGCACTTCTAATTATTGATTAATATTTAAACAAGTTTAAATTTATTCAAAATTTAAGAAAATCGATCGATAATGGTCCTTTAAATTGTTAGTTTTGCTGGACTTTATTGCACTTTCCAAATTGAAAGATATTTGAATACTTGAAAATTCTTCAACATTAAATCAATAATTAAATAAAGTTTGTTGACTACAGAATATTGGTATCTTAGCTCATGCTATAATATATGTTTTTGCAATTGTTAAGCATTGTAAACTATCAAATTTTCAAATAATATTCCTTTTTGTATTTTGTACTAACTGAAACCAGCAAAAGATATTACAGAATGTAACTCATGTGAGACTTATTCCATTAATACTATTTTCTCATCGTAAACTCTCATATGATTATCTTTTATTTCAACCTAAAGATATCTTTAACTTCAATTGCACTTTAACTTAAATTTATTTGTATTTTTAAATTCTCTGTCCACTTGATTTTAGCTGAAATTAAGCAGTCAAATAAGTAAAATAAATACTTGAGCAAACAAGCTATTGAACTGGGCATATTTTTAATGTTTTTCATAAGCTCCATAGGCGACAACTGCCACATGCGGCAGGTTCTCATTAGAGTGCATCAGGTAATCTGGTAACAAATTGCATGCGCAGGGGGAGCAGCAGACGGGGAAGGAGAATAAATTGGAGGAGAAGTATATGGAGTCGGAGTGGAAGATAAAGCAGCGCAGTTCCAGTTGCCTGGCGCTTAAGCCTATAATTTGTATGATAGGCGATGCTCGTAGTCGTAGTCGTAGTCGTGGGCAGGTAGAGGAAAACCGGTTGTTGCATTTCGCCCAGTCGAAGCGTGGAGAATTATAAATTAATCCATTACTTAAGAGCAGATTATGCAGATGTCTGAACGCATTAAATGTCGCCGAGGATGCGCGGATCGTGGCATTAAGCGTTAATGAATGGGGGGGCAGAGCATTAGGGGCGGTGGATAGCTACAAATAGTAAATGCCTCTCCAAGTATCTCCATCTGTATGCAGGCACAGTATCAATGTGTGTGTGTGTGTGTGTGTGTGTATCTGTGTGCGCTGCTCATGTTAGGCCTTTCAAATGTATTCAAAGTCAAAAGTGCCGCAGCAGCAGCAACACTTTTAATGCCCCTTTGCTTTCCTTTCATTAGACCCTGTACTTTGAAAATGAAAAACGGGTTCTTTAAGTTGGAGCACTATAGGCCGAAGAAGGCGTGGCAGAGCCCACAAAGTATATATATTTTTCAGCACGAAGAGCAGGGTCGACATAGCAACATCCGTCTGTCCGACTATCCGTACACCTAGAACTCGCTAAAGATAAGAGCTAGATATACCATTATTGGTATTTATACTTTCCTATGACCACAGCAGTCGCAGTTTTAGTACTACAGACTTGTAATTTTGGATGTACGTAGCTTATGGCACTCACTATCGACGCTGTGAATTTGATTACCAATGCATAAGAAACAGCGAAGATATGGGACAGACAATATCAGATGCATACGTCTGCTAAAGTCGGCTACGTGCGACTGCAGCATTTCATCCGACTGATCTGCTCTACCCTTGCTGGTTTCACTTCATTTCGTTTTAGTTTTATTTTTCATTTGATTTCGTTGCGGCCCAATCATTAATCAAAATCGAAAAATCATTAAGTTCGCCTTTACGTTGAGGTGTCAACGGTGTTGTTGTTGTTGTTGTTGTTGTTGTTGTTCTGCCTGTTGTTGTGGCTGTTCTTTGGCTTGTAATTGAATTGTGAACACGCTTAAAACTCCACAGACAAGCCGCAACATTATCAAACTGAAACCAAATTAAATGTTAACTCCGAAGCCGAGGAAAAAATGTGTGAAACAGTCACTGCTGGAATAGCCGCGAGTCAACTCGAAAAAGTCAAAAAACCGAGAGAAAAAACCACAGAAACATAAGCCCAAATCTGAAAAATTCAAAAACCGAAACGAAACTGGGCAGCAACAGACCATAGAGATAAACACTTGCCTAGAGACGTAACCAAAAAATACAAAAAATACAACACCAAAATGGAGAAAAAAAACTGTTAATTTTGCTGAAACAAATTAAGCATAACTTTTTCATTTTACACACTAACACACACACACATACACACACACACCGATGACACAAAAGTTAATTTCATGATCGATTTTTTAAAATCGCACCAAAGCTAAAAGCATTTTTAGTTTTATGTATTTTTTTCAAATTCGTGCACCCGACAAATATGTTTATATCAGTTACAAGTTTTTAGAGAAGTTTTCTTGTGCTTAAGTAAATTGGTTTTTTTTATAGAAAACCAACTGAAAAATAAAGAAAATATAACTTTTTCTGTTAAAACTCAAATTATAATTGTGCACTAAAATATAAAATGACTATAAATAAATTTCGAAGAATTTTTGGTTTTGCCCTGAAGAAGAAAAAACACTTCAAATATAAATTAAAATTAATTCAAAATTATAAAACTAAATAATTATATATAATTGTTGTTCAAGGGTATATTGAAATAAAACCTTTCTCTTATATGCCATTCTATGAATTACTTTATTTTTTTTATTTTGATTGCTGTTAAAGAATAATTTACAATTGTTAAAATTATAATTTAAGCATAGCCTATGTCGAAAATTTTCCAATATTTTAAAATAGAATTTGAACGAAGCGTATTTAAAGCCAAACGATTTTGTTGCCTGCTGTCGGGTATACAAGGCGGCATAGCGAATTGTGGCAGAGTCTTTTTTGCGGCAACTGCGTGGCCAAAAAACAAAAACGTAGGCCAAGAAAAAACCGAAAAAAATATATATATGCTCAGAGCGTTGCAGATTGCATTCGTTGCGGAGAAACGCGAAACGTTGCGACGCAACATGAAATGGGAATTCGATGAGACTGAAGCTGAGACTGCGACTAAGATGCTGCAGCTTAGCTTGGGGCAGCGTTTGTTGTTGCTGTTGTTGTTGCCAAAGCTGTAGTTGTGGCAGTGGCACGAAGCATAGTTATGGCCAGCTTGCCCTTTTGCATGTGGCAGCCACAAAGCAGCGGAGCACAAAGAGCGGCATTAATAACACATTTTAGACACTTGCCTAGGCGTTTGCTGCTGCCCCAAAACGTGGCAACAAAGCAGCCAACTTGCCACTGCCGCGCCCCCTCTTTCTCTCCTCTCTCTGCCTATCTCTATTTCTCTTCTATTTCTCTGGCTGTCTATTAGCTTGATTGCCTTTCAGTTTTTCTTTTTTGGCCTGGCCTATGACGATGATGATGATTATGATGACGAGGCCCTGACACTTGTTGCCATTGTTGTAGCGCGCTCTAGCTGCAGCATCATTAAATTATTATTGCCTTTGGCAATATTTCAAGCGTTGCTCCATAGACACACTAAAGCCCAGATAGAGATAGCGATTAAGACAGAGAGAGAGAGAGAGAGAGAGAAAAAGCAAAGCAAAAGAAGCCAATATATTGAGGATAAACCAGATAGACCAGCGATCACAACTTGCAGGCGGTTGCGTCAAAGGTACAAAAACTATTTGACTTTGTAAAGACTGCTGCAGCTGAAAATACCCTGTAATTCTGTTAGATTTTAGACCAATCAAGTGGAATTTTAAGAAGAGAAAAGAATATATCTCTCTTGGTAATAAACTGATTATGGTGAAATTGCTAGAGATTATTGATGTCTATCAACTATTGAAAAGATTGTTTATATAAATGAATTTGTATTTCTTACATAGGTCAATGTATTCCATTTATGTTAATTGTGGGCGTAAGGGGCGTGACATCCAACAGCTGAAATAAACTTGATCTGCTCATGGAATATACCTACCTACATACCGAAAATGGCAGCCCTAGCTCTTATAGATTTCGAGATCTCCGCGTTCATCCAGAAAGACATCTTGATAAAGAATATATATACTTTGCGGGATCTACCACGCCTTCTTCTGGGTGTTGCATACACTTCTCATTTGCACCAACTTAATAGTTCCTTTTGTAGAGAGTCTAAAAACTAAGCAACCCGACATACCACATGCTCTATGCTGACTTTCCAGGGTATTTAAATTGAAAATTGCGTGTCTAATGCGCTGTTCGAGCTGCCCAACGGCGTTTTTTTGTGGCTCTTGTGTGGCTTTTGGCTGCCCTAATGTGCCTTAATTATACGCAGGCTAACAGCAACAGCAACCGCAACAGCAACAACCAACAACAAACAACAAACAGAACAAAAGCCATGCCTTTCTCAGAGCATTAAACCCAACTTCAGTTTCAGGCCTGGGCTGCGAGTCGAAATCGAAGCTAAAGCTGGGTAGTCCAAGTCGATGTGGAAGTTCAACATGATGCTCAAGTTAAGCTTGAGGTTGAGGCTGAGGTTGAGGTTGGCAACTGGCAACTGGACTTTGGGGCACTGGGATGGGGCTGCTGCTTTGGGACCGGCATGTCAAGCCATCAAATGCATGTCAAAGTGCCGCACCGGCAGTCACAATGCCAGGCTCCTTTGGCTCCTTTGGCTCTCTTTCCTGAGAAAACGTCTCACTAATTTGTTGCAGACTCTTATTGGTATTTTTTTCGCTTTTTTTTCGTTGCTGGCAGCCTAAACCCTTTATCCGTCTAGCCAAAAAAATGAAAAAAGAAACTGGAAGTTAAAGCAAAGCAAATTCCGCAAACTCATAAATGTTTATGGCCCAGACTGACTCAAAAGGTTCGTCATCGTCATCGTCATCATTTGACGGGCTTTAGCTTTAACCCTGTCCCTGTCCCTGTCCCTGTCCCTGTCCCTGTCCCCGTTCCTGTCCCTGCCTCTCCCCTCAATTCGCTGTCAGTCGTTGCCAGACCACTGCAATTAATAGCGCAAACATTGCGGAAACTGCGATCAGACATCGATTTGAAGCAATTAGATTGCATTGCGTTTAATTAGCCCGCGTAATTGCAGCCGACACTTGCTGCTCTGGGAATGCCATGCGTCTGTCCATATACATATTCATATACATATATGTCCATATACATATGCTCACTTTAGCTCAACTCATGTGTGAAGTTTGTCGCCAATTTTCACACACCATACTGAATGTCTGTAAGCCTGCATGCAAGAAACTCATTCAGAATGAGCTAGCTCTCTATCTATATTTAGTAAGATATTTATTTAACTTAAAAATCAGCTTTTTATAAAAATATTAGTCAGCAAACCAGATTAATTTTTGCTTCAGTATATTTCCTAATTTATGAGAGATTTTGCCGTCTTCTAGCTTTTACCATTTGGGCTGAGCGCTGACAATAAGTTAGTCTATCAGTCAGTCAGGACAAAGTGTTGAATATAGTATTACCTATTAGAAAAATTAAATATAATATGATTTCTCTTTCATGAAAAATATGGAAAATATTTTTTAAAATGATCCCAAGTAAATACTTTTATAATTTATATGTACCTAAAATAAAATAAGACAAAAAACAAGTATTTGAGCAATTTGTATACCTAATGTTTTAAAAAAATAAAATAAATAAATTAATAAAATTCGATTGGAAAATGTGTGGAGGAGTCACAGATCCATATAGTATACATATAAAAATCTTGATCAGGACGACAAGCTGAGTTTCTCTGTCCAAAATATCGCAACTTTGAGGTCTAGATTTTTGGATTTTTTGGATTGATCGATTTGAATGTTTAGCTTATCCTTTATTTATCTATATGAATGCAGTTGAGAATATCTTTTATTAGTTTTAATTTATCAATTCAGCTTCAAGCATACAAAATTGATATTAATTCCCCAGATTATCATTATAATTTACTTTAAATTTAATTCCTTAATTTAATTTGTATTTTTAATTTTCTATGTCGACTGACAGTAGTTGACAATGTTTAAAAAATAAAAATAAAAATAAAATAAATATAATCAATTAACTACGCATAAATTGGGCAAATGGAACTCAACTCTAGCTAGTTTTTTAGAGAATATTTGTAAGTTAAATAAAAGCCATGCATGAGCAAATACTGGAGTCATTTAATGCTATTGCAATGGGGCATTCGATGGTGTAAACAATTGGCGGTAATTGTGTTAATTGTTGCTGTTGGTTGTTGTTACTTGTTGCTATTTGTTGCTGGTCTGACGGCAAAAGAACAAAGAGATAAACGCACAAAGCTCGCCTAAGTTTGACTACATTTTTATTGCATTTTTATTAGATAAAATTATAGACATCAGCTAATAGCAACAACAACTACAACTACAACAACAACAACTACAACTACAGCTACAATAACTATAAATAATTAACACTGTCCGAGCAGTCAGGTGCGAGAGGGAGGTGTGAATGGGAACGCTGTCAATTTTATTGTTTCAGATTTTTGCTTTGTTTTTTTTTTTTGTGTTGTTTTTATTTCTCACTCGTTTATTTTCCCTTCGCCGTTGCTCTACACTTTTTCGTTGCTATATGCACAAATATTTGCCAGGTCCGTGTGTATATTTTGTTGTGTTCTCACTCTTTTTGTTAATTTTTATTTCCATGATGTTTTTAGTTCGTTTTTCAGCAATTTGTGTAGTTTTGCTTATCGAACAGCGTATTTCTATCTAATTATTTGGCGGCACGCTTTCAAGTTCCCCCTCGGGTTTATATGGCATGCGTTAAAAGCGAAAAGGCATTCAATGTAATGAACAGCTACAGTTTGCTGTTGTTCACTCTTTGAAACATTAGGTAAAAAACATATAATATTTACCGTACTTTTGTTATAAATATTCTTAAAATATTACCTACAAAGGCTACACTCTTTAAGCCAGAATCCGTAAATTTCATTTAAATAATGGCAATTAAAAATAAAAGTAAATAAATAATATAACATATACCATTTTTTTTTATTTTTATTATATTTTTATTTATGATAAAAGTTAATAACTTGTACTTTATAATCTATGTTTGAAAATGTTCAATCATTACGGTTCCCGCTTTAAACTATACTAGAAACTAAAATATTTGTACAATATGCGATCGGCTTATTGTTCTGTGAAGCTTATCGACAGGGCTTAGAAAGATACTATATAAGTCTATAGCTTTTAAACAGTGGCTGCTAGTGGTAGTTATTTGCGATTTGCGTGGGAAGGGGGGGAGGTATCCAAAATCTAAAACAAGTTCGTCCTGCTTACTGAATAGGGGAACCTAAATCCCTAATATGGAGTCTCTAGCTCTTATAGTTGCTGAGATCTAGGTGTTTATACAGACGGACAGACGGACATGGCTATATCGACTCGGCTTGTCGTCTTGATCAAGAATATATATACTTTGTGGGATCTGCCACGCCTCCTTCAGGGTGTTACACACATTTCCTCTTTGCACTAAATTAATAGACCTTTTTACCTTTTTAAAGTAAAGGGTCTAAAAATGTTCCCATATGTTGCGCTCTACTAAATACCCTGTAAATTTTGTTTGCTTCTTGCAGATCGCCAAGCTGCTGCCTCTGATCGAGTCCGGCTGCTCGAAGCGTGCGCGTTTTCTGCTCTGCTCGGCGCTGTTTCCGCTGTGCAGTCCGGATGTGCCACGCCCCGTGACCGCCTGCAAGTCGCTCTGCGAGACGGTGCAAGGGGAGTGTGCGGCAAATGCCACGCCGGAGCTGATGCAGCTGTGGCCGCAGTTCCTCAGCTGCGCGTCGCTGCCGCAGCCCGAGCATCACGAGCTCTGCATGCAGATACCACAGGAGGCGACGCGCAGCGAAAACGCAGCGACGGATGCAGCTGGAGCGCAGCAGATAGCAGGAGCAGGCGCAGCGGGAGCGGGAACGGGAGCGGCAGCGGGAACGGGAACAGGAGCATCAAATGGAGCAGCCAGTGGAGGCGCAGAGCAGCAGCAGATGTACTGGTCCTGGATGGCCTGGAAGATGTCCTCGCAGCTGGGCAAGGCGCAGAGCAATTCGGGAGCCTCCGCCGGCCTGACGAACCTGGGCAGCTTTGTGTGCCCGCAGAACTTCAGCCTGAGTCCGCTGAATGCGGAGGATTGCGTGGCGCAGTGCCAGCGGGATGCGTTCCATAGTACGCAGCAGAAGAAGCTGACGGAGAGCCTGATCCTGGGCCTGTCCGCCATTTGCTTTGTGCTGACGCTGTTCGCGCTGGTCACGTTCTGGGCGGAGCCCACGCGCTTCGGCTATCCGGAGCGTCCTGTGCTGTTCCTGTGCCTGTGCTACAATCTGTTCAGCGTGTGCTATCTGGAGCGCATTGTGTTCCATCAGGCGCGCAATCTGGCGCTGCTGCAGGAGCCGGGACGCAGCGGCCGCGCCCCCTGCGCGCTGACGCCTCCCTGTCTGGCCTCCTACATCAGCACCTCGTATCTGAGCCTGTGCGCCGCCAGCTGGTGGCTGATCTTCGCCGTCTGCTTCTATCTCTCCTCCCACAAGAAGTGGTCCAGCGAGGCGCTCGAGAAGCGCTCCGGCCTCTTCCACGTGCTCGCCTGGGTGCCTCCCTTGGCGCCGCCCATCGCCGCGCTGCTGCTGGAGCGCGTGCGTCCCAGCGAGCTGACCGGCATGTGCACGGCTCCGGGATTTGTGGAGCTGCCGGCGCTGGCGCTGCTGCTGCTGGGACTGTACTTCACGCTGCGCGCCTCCCGCTCGCTGCACAGTCTGCAGCAGCAGCTGCAGCCGACGCTGGCGCATCAGCGTTTCGCCCAGATACGCAAGCGTTTTGTGGTCTTCTCGCTGCTCTTCTTTGTGCCCACGGCCGCTGGCGTCGTCGCCGCCTTCTGTGAGCGCCACGTGGACACCGTGGCCAGCTGCGGCACGTTGCAGGACTGTCCACAGCCGGGGCAGCTGAGCGCCTGGCCAGCTCTGGTGCGCATCTTCTTGCAGCTGGTGGGCGGCACGCTGACCGGCATGTGGGTGTGGTCCAGGAAGACCTGCGAGAGCTATCGCAGCCGTCTGGTGGCCGGTTCGCCCACCTCCTCGCTCATCACGCCGCACAAGTCCGCCGCCGCCTCCGCCCTGCCCAAGAAGCATCTGTATGCCAGCGGCAAGTCCATGCTGGCCACGCCCACCGCTGCGCCCCTCTACGCCGGCATCAGTTTCCACAATGTGCCCGTCTACAATCCCAACCAGTCGCGGGTGTAGGCACGCAGGGGGGCACAGACTGCAGGGGGGAGGGGCTGGCTCTAAGCTTCCACGATCTACAACTAGCGATTAATTGAAATGTGTTAATAGCTTTAAATACAAAAATACAATTTGGGAATTGCGTTAAGTGCTTACAACTGTACATATTCATTTTTTTCTATCCCTATTGTTATATTTAATTGTAATCGTAGTTACTCTAGTGTACCATAATTATAGCTAAATTAAGCGAAATCAAAAAATACACATCCAAATGTGCTAAATATAAAAGTATTTAACTGAATATCGAATATGGTGTTATTATTTCTAGGGATTTTTATGTTGGATATTTATTTAAATGGAGAAAAACTGATTCCGAATAACAGCTAAAAAATAATATCTTACAAATCTGCACTTTTCTGCATAATTTCTTAATCCATTTTTAATGCTGAGGTCGGCTATAACTCGATTACGGATCGTCAAGAACACCAAAGAGGATTTCTGATGCTAATGATGAACAACATAATGATGATTGGAACTTAGCTTGCGTTTTCAAGAATTCTGTATAAAATTCTATGGAAATTATTACCGCCCTCGGCGTTAATAAAATATGTATTTTGATTTAAAAGCTAAAATTTGGAAAATCTGGATAAGTAATAGATGCTATTCACAACGTTTTTCATTACGCCCAATTTTTAAAAATTAATATTACAATGCTTGTTGTAATTTTGTTATTCAGAACAACACCATCCAAAATCTTTGTGAAACTATGGGAAATTATTTCTTAAAAATCGCATAGGCTAGGTATACCTTTGGGTTTGTTTTTACTTTTTTAATGTTCAAGGCAACGAGTTGTACGATTGAACATTTAGATTTCGCAAACTATAACAGAAATCAACACAATTTTCAGTATATAGGCTTTCCTATGCGGTAAGCAGATAAAGTTCGTTCTAAACTAAAATACCTCGCACCAAAAAACACAGCACCCACAGTTTTAAAGCTGCAGACTTGTAGTTTGAAGCGTACGTAACATAGCTTATGGAATTTTCCATACATGCTGTAAACTTAATTACGATTGGATAAGAAACAGCAAAGATATGCAACAGATAATTTGCTCAACTGTTCGATGCGTGCATAGCTTGGCTCTGTGTGTGAGCCAGTGGGACAGTGATGACGGAATGTCGGTTACGTCCGACTGTGTGGTTTGGCTTACAGAAGTATTTTGAATAATTAATGTTGATATTAGCGCTCTCACGCTCTACAGTTTCTGGTGTTTATAATAATATTTAAGCATTGTGGTATTTCTTTGTTCTGCGAAGTATGCCGAAAATATTCGTAGCACATTTAGTCGGCTATCAGAAACAAACTAAAAACTAACTTAATTGTTGCAAGTTGCAGTTGCAGTTGGGCTGGCAATGAAAAGAATGCTTAATGATGGCTTTTAAGTTGATTGCAACAATTTGAGTGGCAACAAATGCCAGGCACACTGCTGCAAGTCCAAGTAAACAGACGTAGCCACCCTGTGAGTGTCACACACACAAGAGACACACACACACAACACAAGAGATACAATGGCCAGAGTACACTGAAAAAAAGCAACCAAAATGCTTCTTTATTTTCATTAATTAATTGAATCCGACAAATTTCATATTTGATATTACTTGATTTAAGTTTAATCTCACTTACACTCCAAATCAAGAGAAATAAATAAATAATACTACTTGAAACAAGAAATATTTCTTATAACTTATAACCTAATTAAATAAAGCAACATCTTTTTAAATGTAAGATTGAAAATAAGGCAAATTATATTGAAGATTTTAGGTTAAAATTATATGGAAAAAATTAAATAAATTATTCAAAAAATAAAAATCAAATCTCAATAAATTTAAAATATATCTGATTGGAGTTAGAAAAAGTTAAATTTAAGTAAGGAAAATCTGGATTGCATTTCGAAAAAAATAAGATTAATTGTATTCAACCAGAATTGAATTAAGAAGAAAATTAATTGATTTAATAAAAATTAAGATAGATTTAAGTAAAAATAAATTTATTTTAAAATAATAGAGGTTTAAAAAAATCAAGAAATTCTGTTTAGTTTATTTAAGTAAGTTCTTATTTAAATTCTCGCTAGCACGACTTTTGACCCGCCTGAGGATTAAGACAAGTGAAAATGATTTGATTTTTTCTCTGAGTGTAGGAGCAACAAGAGCAATTGCAGCAACCACAACAACAGTGCGCAATTAATTTGATTGAAGCTGCCACACGGCGTGTCTTGCAACGTTTCTATCTTACAAATTGCTGCAATGCAGCCGGTGCCACCACCACCACCACCAGTACCACCGACAGCACCACAACAACAACAACAACTGCAAAGAGCCACTGTGCAGCAAGCGTGCAATTAACTTTGGTGCGCCAAGATCAAAGCGATTAAAGCCGCTGCCCCGAACTACGACTCCAGGCCAGGAAGGCAGAGAGCCAAGACAGCGAACATGGCCGAAACCGAAACTGAAACGCAGCCAAGCCAAGCGCTGAGGCTTTATCGTCATCATCATTTTGTTGCCTTTGCCCGTTTGTTTGTTGTTTTAGTTGTTTTTAGCTGTTTTAGCTGTTTTTAGTGGCTGTGCCTGGCTAAACAACAAAAGAACGTGCCCGAAAGCCAATTGAAATAGAACAAACATCAAAGTCAGGGGCGTTTGGAAGCGATTTGAAGTGATTATTGAACATTTAAAACTGTTAAATGCCCATAAAAGTTGGCATTTTAATTTTAAAATAAATAAATAATTATGTGCGTTATTTTAGGCAAATAAATTAATAATTCATATTAGTAGAGCCCATAGATTTTTTAAAACATTAAAATTAAAGAAGAGAAACTTTAAAACTTAGCTTGGCTTCGCACCAATTAGCCAGTGCCAGCACCTTTAACCAACTAACCAAGTATACAGCATGAAAGTATGCTACACTTTATTGAGCAAATTATTTATTGCTCTGAGCCCATGAATTGGGTAAAAATCAGACTGAAAGGCTTTACTAAATATTAGGTTGTTTGGTAGAGACATACCGGTTTTTACATTCAAATTTCGCGCTTCGCTTGTGAAGTCAAATAAATTCGTATCTGGCAATGCTGTATATCGTTTGAAAGGTATTGGCAACACCTTTAAAATGACATATAGTTTTACATGAGCTTCCACGTTAAAAAATTACAATTGATTGAAATGGAGTTCACAAACGCAGAAATTCGGGCAATTTTGAAATTTTATTTCGCACAAGGAAAAACTGCTGCGGAATCTCGCAGACAGATTATTGCTGTCTTAGGAGATAACAAACTTTCGATTTAAACTGCCGAACAGTGGTTTAGGCGATTCCGAAGTGGCAATTTTGATACCGAAACACCCAAGCCTTCCGGACGACCAGTGACCGTTGATACGGATAAAATCATGGAAATAGTGGATCGAGATCGTCATGTGACTATTAGAACCATCGCAGAGGAGCTGCAACTAAGCACGGAAACCGTCCATAGGCATTTAAAGTCGAGACATTTAACAAAAAAGCTCGATGTATGGGTGCCTCATGAGTTATCCCAAAAAAATCTTTTCGACTGTGTATCAATCTGCGAATCTTTGTTGCACCGTAATAAACTCGACTCATTTCTGGATCGGTTAGTCACTGGTGATGAAAAATGGATCACATATGACAATATAAAGCGTAAAAGATCTTGGTCGAAGCACGGTGAGTCGTCTCAAACTGTGGCAAAGCCAGGACTGACGGCTCGGAAGGTGTTGCTGAGTGTATGGTGGGATATCAAAGGAATTATCCATTATGAAGTGATGCCCTATGGCCAAACCATCAATTCTGACCTCTACTGTGAACAACTGGAACGATTGAAGATTGCACTTGAACTGAAGCGGCCAGCCATGTTGAATCGTAAGGGCGTTGTGTTCCATCATGACAACGCCAGGCCCCATACATCTTTGGTGACGCGTCACAAGCTACGGGAGCTTGGTTGGGAAGTGTTAATGCATCCACCTTACAGTCCGGACATTGCCCCAAGCGATTACCATCTGTTTTTGACCATGCAAAATTTTTTCGATGGACAAAAATTGAGTTCAAGGGAGGATTGTGAAAATCGAATCGCCGAGTTTTTTGCCAGTAGGGACAAGGACTTCTTTAGGAGAGGCATATACAAGTTACCATCAAAATGGCAGAAAATCATCGAAAACAACGGTACATATATCACTTAAATCGGACAATGCTAACTATATTAAAATAGTCGTCAAAAATCAATAAAGAAACCGGTATGTCATTACCAAACAACCTAATATATACATTTGATCCGTGAGAGTAAAGTCGATATAGCCATGCCTGTCTATCCGTCCATATGAACACTTAGATATCGCTAACTGGAAAAGCTGGAGACATCATTTTTGCTATGTGGGTTCTAATATGCTGCAAGCAGGTCAAGTTTGTTTTAGTCTAACCCAGAATGAGCGGGGCAGATCCGTAGGATGCGCCCGACTGTAGAAAGCCCTGTACCCTACGGATATGATTTTTTTTTTTTTGAATTTAACTTTAAGACGCAATTTATTTTATTTTTTTTTTGCTCTTTACAGTTTTTAATCTGTTTATTATTGAAAATAACTTTATTATAATGTTTATGTTCATGTTAGTATTCATGTTAATGGTTATGTTAATGTCAATGTTCATGTTAGTATTCATGTTAATATTCATGTTAATGTTAGTGTTAATGTTAATGTAAATGTTAATGTAAATGTTAATGTTAATGTTAATGTTAATGTAAATGTAAATGTAAATGTAAATGTAAATGTTTATGTAAATGTTAATGTAAATGTTAATGTAAATGTTAATGTTATGTTGCTATATCTTCGAGTCTTCTGTCCATTATGTCGTTCTCGGTTGTACATCTTTCTTTTTGTAATCCTTGACATTCTCGTTGACCCTTTTTTTGAATTCTTTCTTAAGCGTCTTTTATTTGGGATCTTTCTTTCCCACCTGTAGAAGTACAAATAATTTGAGCAATTAAGCTATAGAAAATAATAATAAGGCTTACCTTCGCTTGGGGCTCCCCGTCCGGAGCTTTTTCGGCAGCTCGCTTGGCGGCTGCCGCCGAAGTCGACGCTGATTGTATAATTTTATGAATAAAAGAAATAAATTTATAAAATATATTCAAATTAAATAATAAAAGGCGAGCCCTTATTAGCGGAATGCTTTGCCAAGCGCTTAGCCGAGCGCTTAGCCGAGCGCTTCGCCGAGCGCTTAGCGGCTTCCGCGGAAGTTGACGCTGATTATATAATTTGATGAATAGAAGAGATAAATATATATAATATATTTAAATTAAATAATTAAAGGCCAACACTTACGCCCATCTGGATCGCATTCCTGTTCGGTTTCCTTCTTCCTCTTTTCTTGAGCCTCCTTCCATGCTTTCTGTATGTGCTCGCGAAGCTGCTGTCGCTCCCGCTTCCACTCCCCATTCTCTTTCATTTGGTTGAATTCTTCTAATGTTACCATGGTTGTCTCTGTTGGTATAAAAATTTTTGTTTTTTTTTTGTGTTTAAAATTTTTGTTGAATTTAATTTTGTTTTTGGATTTTAAAATTTTTGTTGAATTGTTGCTTACCCGTAGGTCTCTCTCGACTGAATGAAAATTTTTTTCTGAACTGTATGTAGGTTCTATTTTCCTTTTGATTTTTGTTGTTTAAAATTTTTGTTGAATTTTATTTTTTTGGATTTTACAATTTTTGTTGAATTGTTGCTTACCCGTAGGTCTCTCCAGATTGAATGACAATTTGTTTCTGAACTATATGTAGGTTCTATGTTCTATACCTATACCCAAAGTGTTGACTTCGAAGTCAAAGCACACTGGATTACTGAAAATATAATTTTTTGAAACTGTCAAACAATTTTTTTTTCGTAAAAATATAAAATTATTTTTATTATCGATTATCGATTATCTAGTAGCTTGTGTTGAATATATAAAATTTATATAAATATTGAAAATATATCGGTTACAATGAAATTTGCTGAGTCGGATAATACATTTATGACGATAATTTCTGTAGAAGCCACGACCAGCGTTGCCATTTTAACGGGTATCTGAACTCGATTCATGCCTATCGTAAATTTACTTGATAATATATCTTTTAAAAGGGACTCAGGGCGAGAAGGAGGATTCAGAGCTCATCCAACTATTTATTTATTTATTGGTAGAAATAACAAAAATAATATATTCCGCCACTTATGAATTCATTCATCTTATAAGATTCTCTTTTGTCGAAATATTTAATATCACTTTGAAAAGTAAAGATGAATAACTGTGAACTGTAAATAAATAAAATAAATGATATTAATATAGAAAACAAATCATTTTTAATATTGAATATTGAGCAAACAATAATATTTATTATTGTTTTCAAACATATTTATTTTCCCTGTTGATTTGAAACAATTATGTAGATAAATTATTTTACAAATTTAGCTATTTCTGGCAACACTGATCACGATAAAACTATTGCAACAGATTCATCGATAACATAGTTATCGGCAGTCAAAAGTCTTGAGCTTGCAGATGTTTTCAAGTTGGCCAGAGCCGAGCAAAGACCGGTTTTGCTTTAATGGGCTCATTTGTTGTGATTGTGGGGGAATGGAAGAATGCCACAAGAGAAAGCATTCTGGCCGCTGCTCTGTTGACGTGTGCAACAGCTTGAAAGATGTGTAGTGGCTTGAGTTAAATTTTAGTTAAATTCCTTAAAATTAAGCCAAAGTAGTAAATAATTGTTTAACATGGCAGCAAGCGTGGTTAAAACTCCCAAATGTGCAAGAAAGAGCACAAATGAGCCGGCGAAAACAAGGCCAACGGCATTAAACGGAGCCAATTGGTAAGACGCTGCAAAATCAAAAGACTTCAATGGACAATGAACTTGTTGTGAGGAAAACATCAAATGCATTTTAACCGATTCAATTCTTGTCTTGCACTGACAGGCACTGGTGGACACTACTGTTGGCGGTGTTCCTCATCACATTTGGCACACGTTTCTACAAGGTAACCGAACCCGATCACATTTGGTAAGCGCTGGCAAATAGAATTTGGACCACCATTTGAAGTTCACATTTTCAGCTGGGACGAGACACATTTTGGCAAAATGGGCAGCTGGTATATAAACCGCACCTTCTTCTTCGATGTGCATCCGCCGCTGGGCAAGGTGTGTAACACTTGACATTTGTGTAGATCGCATTTTAATTTCCAATTCACAGATGCTCATCGGACTCTCTGGCTATTTGACGGGCTATAACGGCACCTTTCCCTTCGAGAAGCCAGGCGATAAGTACAATGAAACCCGTTACCAGGGCATGCGCTATGTAATATCCCTCCAACTCATCTAATTCATCACTAAGCTAATTTAATTCCATCTTCTACAGTTCTGCACCACGCTGGGCGCTCTTATCATGCCCATGGGCTTCGACACGGTCTACGATCTGACGCGTTCCCCTGAGGCGGCTCTGTTATCTGCCGCCTATCTGATCTTCGGTAAGTGGGAACAGCCTGCAGTTGGGTCGAATCGTTGAGAATTAAATATACTGAACAAGTCACCGACTTTACACGATACATTTTTAAACCCTACTCCTCAGATGTGGGCATGCTGACGCTGAACCAGTACATACTGCTGGATCCCATTTTGCTGTTCTTCATGATGGGCTCCGTGTGGGGCATGGTGAAGATATCGAAGACCACCGCAGCGGGTGGTTCGTACGGTGTACGCTGGTGGTGCTGGCTGCTGCTGACGGGCACCATGCTCTCCTGCACGATCAGCGTGAAGTTTGTGGGTCTGTTTGTGGTGCTGTTGGTGGGTTTGCACACGGCCAGTGAGCTCTGGCTGATACTCGGCGACCTGGGCAAGCCCATACTGGAGACCGTCAAGCAGATAGGTTGTCGCGCCGTGGCGCTGATACTGTGGCCCATCATCTTGTACACGCTCTTCTTCTACATCCATCTGCGCGTGCTGAACCGCAGCGGCAATGGCGACGGCTTCTACAGCTCCGCATTCCAGTCCAGGCTCATTGGCAACTCGCTCTACAACGCCAGCATGCCGCGAGACGTGGCCTACGGTGCTGTGGTGACCATCAAGAACCACAAGACGGGCGGGGGTTACCTGCACTCGCACGCCCATCTCTATCCTAAGGGCAGCGGGGCGCGGCAGCAGCAGGTGAGCAAATGCAGCAGTTTTAAAGGGTTTAAACCCAGATGGATCGGTAGAATCAGGCAGAGCGAGGCGTGGCAGACCCCATAAATTATAAATATTCTTGATTAGAATGACGAACTGATTCGATTTGCTAATGTCCGCTCGATCATCCATCCGTCTGTCCGTCTCCCTGTTTTCGTATATCGAACTTAAGATTGTAGAAAGTTGATTTTAAATATCCTTTTGTCGGTTGCGTCCGACTGCAGCCCCTTCGACTCGTTTCGCTACAATAATATTTGGTTTTTTGCAGATTACCACGTATACGCATAAGGACGACAACAACATGTGGCTGATCAAGCCCTACAACAAGCAGCAGCTACCGGAGGGAGAGCTGCGACTGCTCCGCCATGGCGATCTGCTGAGACTGGAGCATCTGGTGACCAAGCGCAATATGCACTCGCACGGTGAGCCAGCTCCCATGACCAAGAAGCATCTGCAGGTCACGGGCTACGGTGAGGTGGGTGCTCCTTCCAGCATTATCGGTATAGTCGGTTGTTATTAATTAAATTAACCGACCATCGATTGTCGATCACTATTAAGTGCCGAAATTAACGATACTGCCCCCCTTCGATATTTTGCCAAAACGACTAACGAATGTACGACCTTATTCCGTTACCATTGCAGTCGGGTTTGGGCGATGCCAATGACGTTTGGCGTGCTCTGATTGTGGGGGGAAGAGCCAACGATACCATCCACACCGTCACCTCCAGGCTGATGTTCGTGCACTATCTGCAGAACTGTGCGCTCACATCCAGCGGCAAGCAGCTGCCCAAGTGGGGCTTTGAGCAGCAGGAGGTCTCCTGCAATCCCAACATTCGCGACAAAAACGCCTACTGGAATGTAGAGGATAATCAGCACAAGCTTTGTAAGTACTTCCCAGGCGATTTCCGTTTTATATGTCATCTCTATATATCATTGCTTGCAGTGCCGAGTGTCAACTTTAGCGTCTACGCACCTGGCTTCTTCTCACGCTTTCTAGAGTCCCATGCGGTCATGCTGCAGGGCAATGCTGGTCTCAAGCCCAAGGAGGGCGAGATTACCAGTCGTCCCTGGCAGTGGCCCATCAATTATCGCGTAAGTATTCAGCCTTCACTCCAAACTGACTAACTCCCTTTTATAAATATGTAACTTAGTGGTTTAGAGATTGATAAAACTTTGAAATCAGCTCTGGTATTTAGACCTGTACTTTAAAAAAGAAGGGTGGTAGACCCCAGAAGGAACATATGCCGTGTCCGTCTGTCCGTATTTCTAGCCGTATGACCACCTAGATCTCGCTAACAAACAGTGAAGATATGCAACAGACAATGTGCTTGAAACACAGTACTGTACAGGGTCTCGCACTGTCGATAACGTTCGACTGTAGCCTTCCGTTTGATCTGATCTGCTCCGTTATTAGATTTTTAAGTGTTTTCATTAATATTTTTGAAAAATTATAAATTTAAAAGTTATAGAAAAGATCTCAAAACACACTAAATGAATTTGCTAAATTAAGTTGATAAATAATTTCTTTTTCCTCTTTTTATCCCAGGGTCAATTCTTCTCGGGCAGCAGCTATCGCATTTACCTGCTGGGAAATCCGCTCATCTGGTGGAGCAATCTGCTCTTTCTGCTGCTCTTCGTCATCGTCTTCCTATGCAACGCGATTGTGCAGCAACGGCGTGCTGGACAGCTGGCTCTAAGTCAGGCGGCACCTCCGACAGAGCATGAGGAGCTCATGGATCTCTGCAGCTGTTGTCCCACGGGTCGGGAGGAGAAATCATCGATTAATGCCACAACTTTCGAGTCATCTGAATCGGCGCAATCCTTGAAAGCAGCTGCCTGGCTCTTTATAGGGTGGCTGCTGCACTATCTGCCCTTCTGGGCCATGGGTCGCGTGCTCTACTTCCATCATTATTTCCCTGCGCTCATCTTTAACTCGCTGCTGACTGGTAAGTTGAAAGATTATTTATAAATTATAATATTATTTAACTATTATACTAGGCAATTTTTCTACAAAATATACACTATTAGTTGTACTTATTATTTGATATATGTGTATCTTTACTTCCCATTCACAGGCATTATGTTCAACTATATAATAGGATCCTTTCCCAAATGGCTGCAGCATGTGCTGCTGGGTACTCTGCTCTCCTTTGTGGTATACAGTTTCATGCTGTTCGCCCCCTTGGCCTATGGCATGAGTGGACCACTAGCCAATGAGCCCAACTCCACCATGTACAAACTGAAATGGCTAAACACCTGGGAGTTTTAGGCAAAACAAATGCATACAATGCATTAGACGACATCACTTATAAGGATTAGAAATGATTTTGTATTACAAAATGTATTTTAAAAACATATTTATTAATATAATATTTATAACCAAAAGTTATTAAATTGGCAATCGATTAATGAACGTTTGAACTCAACGGACAGAACGATTTAACAATGTGGCAACGCCGATCGCCAGTAGTCAAACACTTGTAGCTTATTGTGATTGACTCTCCCTGGCCGAACTCTCGCAGGCCCAATTCTCGCTGGGCCAACTCTCGATAGCCCAACTCTCGCTGGGCCAACTCTCGATAGCCCAACTCTCTCTGGCTAAACTCTCGCAGGCTCAATTCTCGCTGCACATCTCTCGCTGGCCCAAATCTCGCTGGAGCAACTCTCGCCGAACTCCGGATGGCCCAACTCTCGCTATCCAACTCTTGCTTGCCCAATTCTCGCTGGTCCAACTACCGCTGGCCTTACTCTTGATTTCCGAACTTTCGTTAGACGAGCTCTCGCTTACAGAACTCGTGCTGGCTTCATTTCATGCAAATAAAAACCAGAATGAGCGCAGCAGTTCAGTCGAACGCACCCGACTGTAGAATACCCCATACCCTATGTTTAAAATATAATTTTATAAAACGGTCATAAAAAGCGTAACCCTATTTCTTTTATACAAGTAATTGCAAATTTATTAAACATATTTATGATCAGCAGGCATATGTACTATATGTATAGATTTATCAAACTATCAAACTTGACGCTGTCTCCGCCTCTCACTGCAGCTAACTGTAACTCCACTCTGCAGTCCAGTGGTGCCCAAGCGGAGAGGCTCTCCCCCTAAGCAAGAGCTCTCCCGATATGCTAAAGAGCAGCGAGAGCTACGGAGTAGGCACCTCTGCTGTAGTCCATTAGACACACGCACACACTCACACACCCACACGCAATGCATCGCCGCTTGAGCTTTTGCTTAGAGAGCACACAAGTTGGAGAGCGTCTGAGCGCTGCATATGTATGTATGTATGTATGTATGTGCGTAAGCTTCCGGAAAGAGCGCGGCTCAGTCAGCGGCGCTCGATGCATGTGTATGCGTGCGTGTGCTACGTTCGCTCGGCCTGCATTAGAAGCTCATTGGCTGCGGCGCGCTCCCTTGGCTAGATGCGGGGAGAGGGGAGTGAGAGCGCAGACTGCATGCACTATAAAAGCTGCTGCGTGCGGTTCTCGTCTTCAGTGCAGTGCCTGGCGTGGGCTGATGCAGAGGTTTTTAGTGGGTGCGTGTGCTGATTAGTGAGCTCAGCAATAACTGTATTATGGTGTCATGATTTTAATTGTTTAACTATGAACCAATTTTAATGAAGTAATACTTTGAATATAATTTTATAAAACTATTATACAAAGCATAGCAATAATGCTTCCTCTTCTTAATTTTTTGTGTGTGCCGCTTTAATGGCCTTGCTGCTGGAAGGAGTGCGAGCTAACGCCTGCAATATTGTTTCGTTAATAACTCCAGTGTTTATTAACCGATTTTAATGAGCCTTTTAGGATAGTTAAATATAATAAACGAGTATATACATATGTTATAAAAAATTATATATTTAATATTACGTTTTTTATTTGCATTTTATTGATTTGGGCGTAAAGGGGGCGTGGCATCATACATTTGTAATAAACCTCAACTGCTTTCGATATTGACCTACCAAATAGTGAAGACAGAGTTTATGTAAGTAGATTTGTGTCTCTTTAGATTGGTGAATGTATTCTATTTGTTCATTGTGGGTTGCAGAGGCGTGGCATCCCAGATTTGAAAAAAAAACTTGATCTGCGTATGGAACACACCTTATAAAAAATGAACAAAACAGCTTCTCTAGCATTTATAATTTAGCAAATCTCAGCGCTCATCCTGGCAGACAGACAGACAGACCGACGGACAGACCTGATCACGAATATATATACTTTATGAGGTTTGCCTGTTACATATGTACATTCTGACAAAGTTTTTCACCCTGTTTTTCCCATTTTTTTTAATGGGTACAGGGTTTAATAAATAAAATGCGCTTCAATTAAACATGAAAAAAACCGTATATTTAGAAAAAAAATCAAGGGTATAGACAAGAGCATCAATCGAATATGCCCAGCTCGTCGAAGCGTCGCAGGGCATAGCGCAGGGTATCCGCGGTGCGTGGGTTTGAGGAAAACATAAGCTGTACCTTCTTCTTGGCGAAGTCCTGATCGGTCAGGGCCTCGATGCTGATATCATAGGAGTCCTCCTTCTTCATGGTGACCATGGGCAGAAAGGCGTACGACGAGAAGAAGCCGTACAGCTCCCTGGCCCGGATCTCATGCTGTATATCCTCATAGCTGGGCACAAACTCCGAGTGCATGCGCTCCAGGCTCTCACGCAGCGCATCGTAGTAGGTCTGTATGAGAAACTCACGTCTGTGGATGAGCACGTCCAGCTGTACGCTGCTGTTGAGGAAGAAGTTAATATCGCAGCCCGGACTGCCGAAGAAACTGTTCTGAAAGTCCACCTAAAAGTGAGAAGTGAGCAGCTAACAAACGCCTCAAATGCAGCTACGATCAATGTACTCACAAAGATGGCGTCGATGGGCTTGGTGGGCAGCTCGTCGTCGTATTTGTACATGAAATTATTGACCCAGAGATCGCCATGATTGAGCACCGTGATTTCCCCGGCCAACGCCCGCCCTGTCGTCACCAGATTCTCCTTGATGTTATCGCAATGACGATGCAGCTTGGCCGCCAGCTGCTCATAGCCGGGCCACTTGGCCACCAGATGGGCCAACGTGCTCAGCTGCAGCGTCATGAAACTGATGAATCTCTCATTGGTGCGTATGTAGTTCTCATCCAGCATCCCGCTCGTGAAGTGTTCCCGCACACTGGGCTCCTAGCGGTACAGGAGAAATCGTTTTGTTTCAATTTACAATACTCGTATTGCGAAAATTATTATATATTTACATTATAAATATAATTTTAAATATAAAATTAAAATTGTGCTTTTACATCTTATTTAAGCTTATTTTCATAAACAATTTGTAAACGAACGTGAAACATTAAAATTTTAAATTTTTTTTTGCTTTTGAACACTATTTTTTGGTTTAATTGCATAATATAATTTAATTATTTGGATAAATTTAATTGCACAATTCCCGTAACGTTCAAAACTTTTAACGATCATATGAAAAGCGCTGCTGATTTCAAGTCAATAAATCTATAAATCGACATCCTATTTAATATAATATTTTATACAAAAAATGTTCACTCAAATAGTGTTATCCAAATGAATATTTAAGATTTAATGTAACTAATGCTGACAAATATAAGTGTTGTAACGCCAGGTCATCCTTTGATTTAAACATTTAAACATTTTTTAATTTCGACTGTTGAATTTTATATAACCTATACCCATTAAAAATGGGGAAAACAGGGTTATTTTATCATGTAGAGCGCTGCCTACGTGGCATCCAAAAACGCAAGAATAACTTTTTTAAAAAGTCGTCCTTATAATATTTACTTTTATATACTATTTTTGAAATAGTTAGTTCCAAAATGCACAAATTTGAAATAATTAAATTCTGCCTTAAGTAAAAACGGGGTTCCTCAACTAGCACCGATTTTCAAATAGCAAATACTTGAAATATTCTCCAAATTAGTACTGCATAGAACTTACCTTCTGGGCCAGCAGCATGGAGCTGGCATGGAATTTTCCCAGTTTCTGCAGGATGACCACACAATGCTCCTCGTTGAGTCCATGCTGGCGACTGGCCAATTTGTAGCCGTACTGTGTCAGATCATCGAAGACGATCGTTTGAATCGGTTCGCGCGTGGTGTAGAAACATTTGGCACCGAATTTCGAACCATCGCCAATGAGCACCTCCAGTTTGCCCAGGACGTCGAAGTAGAAGATCTTCTCGCGCAAATAGACCGCCAGCTCCTGTAGGAACTGTGTGGCCGGTGTGATGGCAATACTTTTGACAATCAGCGCCAGTTCCTCATCCAGTTGGCGTTTGCTGCTGCGATACAGCGCCTTGGCTCTATAGATCTTGCTGCAGTAGTTCTCACCGCCGCCCGTGGACTCGGCAAATATGATCTTCTTGATGTCCACGCGCATATCCCGCAGACCATCCTCGAGGGCGGCCTTGAAGAAGTCCTCGTTCAAGTATGTGGGAGGACCGCTGACACGCGATTCGCTTTCCAGCTTCATGCTAAATCCAGCCAGTCTATGTGCTATATGCTATAGAAGTACGATCGTTGCTGAATTGGGAAATTGTATCCTATGCCAAGTGCCTATGCTGGGCTGTGTCGCTGCAAAAACTGTGACCAGGCGCAGCGACTCCCCTAAATATAGTCTGTTTATCGATGCATTGATATCGATGCATCGGGTCTTATCAGAGCCACCTCAATCGTGTCTACGCCAACATTCAGCTTCGTGTCGACTTACCAGATAGTATATGGTATATATGTAGTGCTCTAGGCACTCGACTCAACGGCTGCAATTTTAATCATAATATTTGCCAATTAATCTAACTCATAAACTGCATTGATATTAACACATTTGATAAACCATGTAGACCATTTAGTGCTATATACGCAGACATTCTTACTATTGCTATGCATCTGATCTGATGATACTTTGCCCAAAACATGGTGCACACACTGAGAGAAAAATCAAGAGCTTTAGTACTTAAATCAAGCATATCAGGTGTCAAAAGTTCAATGAGCCAGTGATATTCTTGATCCAAAAACAAAATTCAGCAATTAAACGCTTTCCTAAAATAATATTTAAAATTTTTTTCATTTTCATAAACCTCTAAAAGAAAAAAAATACACATCATAACACGTTTAATCATGCTTTGCAGTTTATTTTATCTCAATCCCGAATTTGTCCCTAATTAAACTAAATTCTATTTAGATTTGCATTTAAATTCTATAACAAAACCAAATTGATTATAAAACTTTCTTCTGTAGAAAAAAAAAATTATTCAATATTTTCCTGATTTGATATTCCCCATGGAGAATATGTGGCAAATAATCTAAAATCTCTATAAATAAGTTAAGCTATGCGGAACACAACTTGAGCTTTGATCCCTTTGATACTTTGTATCTTTATCTCGAGCTGTTTTTATCTGTCTGCACTTAAGGGTTGTCTGGCTTCAAGTATGGTAATTGAAGATACTTTCTAACAAATTGCGCACGTTTAGGGCTTATCAGTCCTTGAGTCGATTGCCTTAATACCTTTTAATGTTACCGTGAACTATTTGTGACCGATAAACTGAGCAGTTATCAAATTTAGATGGGTTCGTAATTACAATATTGCCTGCTTTGATAATTATTTATATAACCACACTATTACCACATAGCTGAAGTTACAGCTGTTTGACCAACCTGCACCCATTAAATTGTTAAGATTGGGTATAATAACTGTCTTGGAAAGTACTAATAATGAAATTGGGCGGAAATTAGAATATAGAATATATAGAGAGGAAAATCTTTTGCTTAGCTTTATTTTAGATGAAGCAAAGCATGAGCTCAATGTTCAAGTCGCGTTTCTATCTAGTAATGAGTATATGTTTTCGATGCTTTAAGCTAAATTGAGAGTGATAAGCATTACGCATAGCAATCAACTGTGAACCAAATTGACCTGGATATACGAAATATAAACAGACTAATTTTGCCACCCCGTACCTAAAAGCTACATGGGGAATGTTTGGTTTGTTTGATCTTCATGCGACAACTTTGCAGAAACTTCTGGACTTGACAAAGAGCGTGAAATGAGCATATGAGGTCATGTGTAGCTATATAGCTATAGCTTACACACTATATATATGTATGTATATACAGACATTAGATACTTGTGCTAGACGAACATACCTACATATATAGTATATATACTATCAGCCTTCGGGCACTTGAGTTGGCATAAATGCCAATCCTGAACTGTGCAAACATGGCGAACAATGCAACTGATCAATTAAACAGTTTCGAGTGCCTCCATGCTTGGCTATAGAAGTTATAGAAGTTGAAGTATACCTAGTACCTATTACTGTATCTCGATGCAGATAATCACGTAACAGTTTTATTTCTGTTGACTTTGCGGAATGCCAGTGACTAAGTGCGTCTTCTAGTAATTTCGAAACGGTTTTGCGAATGGTGTCAAAACTCAAGTAGCATCGATATGTTTCTGTTTACATTGTCTAGATTAATGCACATCATATACCATAAACCCACCTATAAGTTTGATATCTTAGCCGCCTAGACATATAACGCTTGAATTTAAAGAATCAACATAAAACTACGAGTGCTACGAGTGCGGGAAAAAGTGCATTAAACTTGAACTAAATTCCATTAAGTTGGCTGAAAAACATTTAATATACTAAATTATAAGTACTGGTGCTCCAAAGAGCTGCAATCGTTTATCAAGTATGAAGAGCGTAATATTGTGTACATCGAAGGCTGGAACATGTGCTATCCTGAAATAGGTTTACAACTTTCAATACATTAATTCCATATATATTTATTAGCTATACAGCACATCAATTCGATCAGATTCCGCAGAAGTTTTTTAGATTTTGTAGCTAAAACGCGGAATATATTTATTGTTGCATACCCTAGGGGGTATATTTATCTTGGAACCCTTTAGTTAGCTGTAATTTTTACAGATTTTGAGCAGGGAATGAATTGAAAGTAATAATGGAATATTCAAGAATACTCAGAAAAGTCTAAATTTGTAGAACAAAGGAAGAAATCGTAGTGTTCACTTACCTAGATCATGCCCATTTTAGCCAAGTCAAAATGAAATGTTGAAACATATTTGGTATGTTGTATGTTATAGTTATAAGTTATATTTTATTTGTTGGGTCATCAATTGTTGCACATGCACAGCTTTATACCGATCGGAGAATCAGTACAAGGCTGCAGGTATGTATTTGTTATATATCTGTTTGATCTTACGCACAATTATATAATATAGTAAGTATATATATTCTGTTATAGAAACATAGATATATCATCAATCATTATTTGCTTTTACGGTACAGAAAAATAAATATTATGCCTTGAGTTTCTTGCAGCTTTCTTACATTTCTCTTGTTTGCCATTTAGCTGGTTTCCGTCTATATACTATACGTATATGTATATATTAGGTATTTATTGTGTATATACTTCTGAGTAATTTCTGGTTTAATATGTGTATATATAATATATATTTTATGGTCTGCATATAAGTATTTCTGTGGGTTGTTTGTTAAACTTTGCTTTAGGTTTGAGTTTTGTTCACTTGTACACTCAAAATATGGTTTTATTTCATTTCTGTTTGATCTCATGTTTATTGTTTTATGTTTATTGTTATGTCTTAGTTGTTGCTTTTCTTTTACATGTGTATTATGTATTAAGTTTGTTTGTTTTTTAATAACTTTTGCTCTTTTTTGGAACATCACAAGACAATTATCAACAATATCTTTAGAGTTTCCGTTTACAGTACGTTTCAAAAAATTTCTCAATTTAAATACATTCTATATATATACTACATAATTGCGTATTTATGTGTATATAGCTGTTAGTGTAGGCCTGCTGTTTACGCTTATGTACATGGTATATAACTCGAATCATAATCTTAACCTAAGTCTAGTGCATAGCAAATGAGAGAAATTCTTCAAAAAATTGTGCAGCAGCCAACTAGAAAATTGACTTAAAGCCGATTCGACCTGTGTATGTTTAGCAATTAGTTTACAACTAGTGAATGTATTTTATAGTAATACGTATAGAGCTAAGTACGTATGTGTAAGTGTGTATGTGTGTGTGTGTGTGTGTGTGCGAGTGACTCCTAAAAGTAGGCAACGCTAAAAGTTGACTACGGCAAATGGCACATGACGTACTATATTGACGCTTGGCGTTGTGTTCAGAGACATAAAGCATAAGTGGAAATATATCGAGATATCGAAATCGGAAGCAAAAACATAAATGTATATCTTAGCAGTTTAAATATGTATATTTTCAATATAATATTTAGTTAGACGAGTTTCGTTTAAATAGCTACAAATAATTCGCTTTATTTACAACGTGTCATGCGTGTTTCATAGGTTTTCCTTGTTTTTTGTTTGTTTTTGTTTTGTTTTTCCTTTACTTATTCGATTATTACATAATAGCGTAGGCATATAGGTATACATCTATAGTAGTTATAGGTTATAACAAATGAGCAAATCATAATTATAATCTTAAGTCGGCTAAGCGCACAAATCAATTACACACATATCGTTTATAATGACAATTGTGGTGAAGTTATCTAAATGCTAAACGCTAAATGGTGAAATTCTAAGTTCTAGATACACGTAGAATTGGATTTGAAACTTGGATTATGCTGGGCTAACTGGAACGTTCAACTGGGGGCCAATTTGTGTATATTATAAGTATATATATATATATATATATATTTCATATATCTGTATATAATACCTAAGCGTGGGCTAGACCACGTCTAAACAAACTAAACAAACCAATCTTATCAAGTAAAGAGAGTGCTTCAGTGGAAATGGAAAGCATGTTTGTGTTTTTTGTTTTTTTATCTCTAGAGAACTTCTAACTTGTAGTATATCTCATTACATTTCTGTACAATCGTATAACTGTAAACTAACTAACTCTTGTTTTAGTCATATTTTGTTAGATAACACTGTAAGGTTCGATACCCGATTCCGAAGTAGTATGGAGCGCTGAGTTCGAAAATGGGCACCAAGAAATTATCCAACTGTCTGTTCTCCAGATATCAAGCGATATATATTTTATTGCTTCTTGTGTTATAAGCGGGAAAGAGTTAACAGCTACTATGAAAGTAATTTTGGAGTAGTCTTGCGTTGTCGTCTATAACAGCATAACTATGCATCCAATAATAACAGCAAATATACCAAAACATTTCAATTTTTAGTTAAGTCTACTGATAAATAAAAAAAAATATATGTATATACATATATATAATAAATTTAAATTGTTGCCAATAACTCAAGTTATTTATAATCAATACTTATATCTTTCTTTAAACCATTAATAAGTAATTAATAATAGTATTAATTGGCTTGATAGTTACAATTTTATAGTAGTTTATATGCACCCACTATTGCGAAAAATCTAAAAAGGTATTTGTTATCTGGAGAAGTGACAATTGCATCGTTTTTTAGGTGCCTATTTTTGAAATTAGCGCTTCAAAATACACTTGAAAAAATGTGGTATTTGAAAAGGGTTTTCTCTTGTCGACCAGTGTTAACAGACACCATTAGCCATTTCTTGTTGGCAGTAACAACATGTGGCGTGATGATAATACTCTGCTTTAAGTACATTTGCTTAGCTCTGTTGCTGCAGTTGCTGCTGCTGCTGTTGTTGTTGCTGCTGCTGTTGCAGTTGCAGTTGCAGATGTTGGTAGTTGCTGCTGCTGCTGCTGCTGTTGCTGCTGTTGCTGCTGTTGCTGTGCCGGCGATGGTGGCCCAAACTTGCTGGTTATCTTGTGCGAGGCATTCACAATGGCCAGCTCGTGCTTGGAGTCCAGATCACAATCGTAGAGTCCGCTCAACGAGTCCAGGCTGAGCAGACGCGAGCTGGCCCGACTCGACACCGAAGTATCGTCCACATCGGGCGCATTATACAGCGAGTTCACGTCCGACAAGGCGCCCTCCGCGTCCGTCAGCCCCGCCTCGTTCAGCAGCGATATGTTCTCCAGGCCAGGCTCATCGGTTATATAGCCCGTGGATTCAGCGCCCCCTGTAGGTATTACAATATTATATTAGAAGCTGTACGTGCACCAGTTTACACGCAGATGTTTTTTCATGCAGTTTTATCATGTAGTTTTTGTCATGGCGAATATATCTGTATATGGGCAAATCCCAGAAACAGTCCACCAGCGACCAATTTTTAAATTTCACATTTTGTAATTTTTCTTTATATGGAACATTAAAGTAGATATCGAATTTTAAGAATTTAAAGCAAAAAAGAAATTTCGATCATTATAAATGCACAAATTTTTATCAAACCCAGCCCAACCTCTTTGTGTGCACTTGTATGCCAAAAGTTAACATTTTTCAAAATTCCAAATTTGACATTAATGTGAAATGTAAACATTGAATATCTCTTTATATATTATATATTGTTATGAATAAAAACTGTTAATGAATACATAATATATCAAAATAATTGTTAAGCACATTTATGAATATAATAAATAATGTTTTGTTTAAATAAAAAGATTTTTGTCTTATGTTAATGCCAGTGGAAAAAGTGTAGCGTGCGACACGTAGCGTGCGACACAATGGGTTTACGGCTTTTCTAAAAACCCGTAAACATTATTAAGACCAAACGGTCGGTTTTTGTCTTCTAATATTCTTAACTTTCTTTAGGATATTATCTTTCATAGGGTTCATTTTGCACAATTCGCTAAAAATTGCGTTTGAAATGAAAATTTTGAAACTAACTTCCACTTTGTGTAGCGTGCGACACGTCACAATTTTATCAATTATTTTCAAAACAGTGACTCCAGTGAAATTGAACCTTATACCCTCCGAAAGTACTCTCAATTCACTCAGAACAAATAACAAAAGTTTACGGTAAATCTTTAAAAAAAACCTCCCAAAAATTGATTTTTATTAGCTTAAATCGTGCGAATGTAGCGTGCGACACGTGGGATTTGCCCATATGCGAAAGGTGTATCCTAGTCAGCCTTGGCAATCTAGCAGGTTTTAGAATAATACTTTTGATAATTACAAATTAATATTTTTAAAACTCTACTTAAATTATAGTTTTGGTATTTATTTGTGTGCATTTTTATTAATTTTTTAATGCTTTTTTTAATGGGTATTTTGTTATGTTTTTGATATTCCAAATCTAGCTATTTCTGGCAACACTGTTAGCTAACTTTGTATTTAACAGTTTTGTTAGATTTTGATCGAGTAGTAGCTCTGCTTCATGAGCTACTATATTCTAACTTTACTTAGCTCTAAATGTGACAAGATTTACAAGACGAAAACGAAAAAACTGCATGAGAAAACATCAGCGTGTAAATGCGAGGGTTGTTTGACTGATGTGCGCTTGCCTGTTGCCTCCTCACGACAGTCGTCATCCGACCACTCCGATTGGCTCTCCAACGGATTGGAGTCCATGGACTGATGGTTATGATGCGCCGCTCCGTACTTTAGCTCATCGTTTATCACATTCGCCTCCAGACGCAGACTGCCATTGGTCAGCGGCGCCAGCTCCCGTTCCTGCTCCATGTCCAGCTCGAACTCCAGCTGCTGCTGCTGATCATCATTGGGCTGCTGCTTGTGCTCGGTCTGCTGCAGCCGCTTCTGCCGCACATCGCGACCCACTTCATCATCCTCGAACTCCTCGTCGGCTAGATTATCCTCGGTATCATCGCGTTCCTCCTGCTCGGCATGGTTGTAGCGCGACAGCTGCTGCTGCTGCTGCTGCTGGCGCTGCTGGTGATGATGATGATGATGGTGATGATGATGACGTTGCCGCTGCGACTGCTGCTGCTGCTGATGCTGCTGCGACAGTGCACCATCCAGTCGATCCAAGCTCTCAAAGCTGTGCCTCAGCTCCTTCGAACGTGGCCGCTGGCGATGCAACCGCTGCCCCTGCTGTGCTTGCCCCTGCTGATGCGGATGTTGATGCTGATGTTGCAGCTCCTTGGCTGCATGCAACTCCAACAGGGCCAGCGCGTGCATCTGGTTGCGGTTCTCGTGCAATATCTCGCACGATTCCGTGTCCGATGTTTGCCTGCAATTAATGACGGTGTTAAGTAAGGAAATCAAACAACAACCGACGATTTAAAACTATTCACGCATGAGTATCCTGTCTGAAAGATAACTTTATTTCATTATTTGCACTGCTACTTTGCAACGTTTACAAGTTGCAGTTACTTCATGAAGTTTTGTTGAAATATCTGCCTAATTATGCCATTCAAATTAAATTTTCAGTCTTAATTATCTAGAATTTTTACTCGTGTTCTAGCGTAAGCAAAACAAAAACTTCATAGAGTAACTTTAAGATGTCAATTCTGATCTAACTACCGATAAACATCAAACATAAAAAGTATTTGTATTTTTTTTTTATATAATGCGAACTCAATTTTAAAAGATTTTTACCTTTTAACCAAACTGAATCGAACCATATTTTTGGTTTGATTTAACAAATATTAAGTTTATTTTAAATCAATTCGAAATCATCATGATGCACTAATTTTATATGGTTTCAATATTTATTATAAATCACAGGTGAACTAGAACCGGAACCTAACCCAAATGGAATTGCTGAACCAAACAATTTCAAAGTGATAAAAATTAATAAAAAAGAATTTAAGTTATTGGGTTCACAGCCCAAATATTATAAAAATTATTGTTCGATTTATTTACAATATTTTTCAACAAACTGATCTCAATTCACTCAAAGACTTATTTTTTGTTGCATACTGCAAGGAGCAAGTCGAAAATAGAATAAGAAAACGAAAACTATCTTTCAATTTTGTGAATATTTTCGTGTGCAGCAATAAAAATGGAATAGGAAAACTTTCTTTTCATGCAAGACACTCGGAGAATGTTAAAACATCGTGATTTGCCGATGAATATAGCAGATATAGAATTTATAGGTTAAAGTAAAGCCCAATATGGACAACAGTCACTGCTGAGCCTTAAGCTTAATCCTCTTCTAAACTATTATAGCGTATGCACCACATAATTCTTCGGCTTATTTACTTTGTGTGAGACGTATGCTTAGCACAAATGAATTTTGAACTGGACACAGACGATTAGCATAGCGAATGGGACAATGACTGCTGCTAGGAGCTGGTAGTTAGGCACAGATGAGTGTAGTCCACATTTGTGGCTGAATCGAAGGGGTTGCGGGACGCAGATCGCGGGATTACGGATCACGAATTATGAATTACGGAATCGGAATCGGAATCGGGTTGGCGGCGCGTGTTCTACTCACATTTGACTGGACTCGGAGGGGTTCTTGTGGCGCGTTATCTCCTTGATGGCCTCGAGGCCAACGGGATGCTTGGATATCATGAAGCTGTTGCTCATGGGCAGCTTGCCGGACACCTGCATGGCCATGGCCAGCAGCTCGTGCTGCTCCTGCTGCGAGTCCGTGTGGTTGTGATTGTTGTTGCCACTGTTCGAGTTGCTGCCACCGCTGAGGTTGCCATTGCTGCTCGATCCGCCCTCGGCGGCCAGGCCCAGGCTCTGTCCGTGTGCGTGTCCATTCATCGAGCTCAGCTTGCTGTTGCTGGCCGAATAGCTGAGATCCACATTGTGGCGACTGCTGCAATTGCTGGTGGTGTGATCGGTGGAGTTGCCGGTGGCTGCCGCAGTTCCCACTCCCGCTCCCGCCCCCGCTCCAGCTGCAACCGCAGCCAGGCAGCGTGCACGCGTCGATTCATTGAGCAGTCTTTGCAATTCCCTCTCGAATGGCGACTTGGTGGCGGCTGCTGTTGCCGCTGTGCCGCCACCTGCACCACCCGCGGCCAGGGCGGCAGCCGCCACCGTTTTCTGGTAGTCGAAACTGTTGCAGCTGTCGCCCTTGTGCTGCGTGTTGCTCGTCGTGTTGCTGGTGGTCTGCTGGCCCTGGCTTTCGGTGGTGGAGCTGAGCTCAAAGTCGCGCAGCTGCGTCATGTCCACGGCCGGCGATGTGGGATCCACTTGTATATCGCAGGGATAGAGCCATTGCAGCGGATTCACCCGCCCCGCCGGCACATTGTAGCCAATGCCATGGCCCCCATTGCGCTGCAGATGGGCGCCATTGATGCGCGGCGAATCCTCATCGCCGTCGCCCTCGCCCTCGGTGGTCTTCGAGTAGCTCTCGTCGGAGCTGCTCATGGAGGGCGAGTGCGGGCGCGAGCTGAGATCATCCGTGGACGACATCTCCCGGCTCTCCTCCATATCCGTCGGCAGCTTCGGCAGCGGCTTCAAATAGCTGCGCACCGTGGGCTTCGGCGGCAGCTGCGGAAGCGGCGGCTGCTGCGAATAGAGCGCATATTGTCGCTGCTGCTGCTGCTGTTGCTGCTGCTGCTGCTGCTGCTGGTCCAACTGTTGCTGCTGCAGTGACAACACGGAGTTGGGACAGGTATAACGTGGTGGCTCGTACTTTGGCGCATGCTGCATGGGCATGATCTGGGTGTTAGTGGTGTGTGGGTGTGGTCGAGATCGAGATCGAGGTTCGTGATGGCATGCAAAGAGTGGAACACAGTTAGAGACACAGAGACACAGATATCGATATATACATATATAGAGAGAGCTATACTTGGGGTATACAGTCAGATGGGCATATGGGCATTTCCACAGAAGGTTCGAAATCGAATTGAAAGTCAAGTTGACTCGTTAGCTAATTGGTATTTTGTTTGTATATTTTGGGATTACAGTAGAATCCGGTTATAACGACGCCGCTTATAGCGTCCGTCCGGTTATTGCGACGAAAACTCGATGGTTTGGTTGGTCCCCATACAAACTTATATGAAACGGCCTCCGCTTATAACGACTCCGCTTTTAGCGACAAACCGCTTATAACGACGAGATTTTTCAATTTCAATTCAATTTTTCATTTCAATTCAACCGGATATTGCGACGTGCCGAACAAAAAAAAAAATTTTGAAGAGGAAAATTTGATTTCTTTAACAATGCTAAAAGAAGCAAATAAAATCATGGATTTTGTGTTTTTTCAATACGAAAAAGAAACAAAATCATGGATTTTGTCTTCCGGATATAACGACGTCGGTCCCTTGAAAGTCGCTATAACCGGATTCTACTGTATTAAATTTTTTGTTTTAATTAAAAAATTAATTTGTTTTATTTTAAAACCTATTACGAACATGACATCCATAATATAAAAAAAAAATTTTTTTTTTGCTCCTTTCGGATAGTGCGTCTGCCGGATATAACGACGTAAAATCGTCGGTCCCTTGAATGTCGCTATAACCGGATTCTACTGTATTTTATTTTGAAAATAAATAAAATATGTTCTACGGAAGTGTTTCTTTTTGTTCAAAACAGTACTTTTTAGCACTTTAAATAAATATATAATCATGGAAAATTAGCAATAACAGTAAGCTATAGATAATTCAAATAAACAAATATTTGTAAGGGAAACAAAAATGTAAATAAATTAGTTCTTTTGCCCCCAATTTTCTTTCAATTAGTAACGATATTATTTCATCATATCTTTGGCCTACGTTAAAATTATACTACTTAAGCATTGCAATTAACTAAATCAAATGGATGTACAAAATTCATGTGGCTAATATTAAAAACAAAAAAAATGTTATAACGTAAGTCTCGCAGCGTGAGCTGTTTTTGCCGAACAAAAAAAAAACAATCGAGCTGATTAAAGAATGGTGTATACAACTTTAAGTAGATGCACTATATTAATATACAATTTATAAAAAATATGATTTACTCAAATAGTGCAATCCAAATATACAATTATGTTGGATAACCTAGAAACTAGCTTTTATTTTGTAACGTCGTAACGCCAAGGCATATTAAAATTCTCCCTGACGACAGTTGTTATTCTCTATTATTTATAATTGTTAAAAAAAACATTTTAGCAAAGTCGAGATTCGAATATTAAATGTGTACAAAAGTCACGTAATGTCAGATTGGAAATGCCCATACAAAAAGAATAGATACATTTAGCCGGGATTAGTTACGAATGGAGCATGGCTGGATGTTGGTAGTAATGCTATGTGTATACATTGTGCTGGGGAGGCTTGTCTAGCTGGATTGGATGGGTTCGGTATTGTCTGGGAGGCTGACGGCTTAGAGCAGTATCTCCTTGCTCCAGATCATGAGGTCAACATCTTCACTCACCTTGGCTACCGGTGCGACGCTGCTGGCATGCAATAGCGGCTCGCTCTCACGGCAGTGGCCATAGCTCTGGCTGTTGGCTGTCGGCTGAATTTGATTGAGATTCAGATTCAGATTCAGTTGCGTATGCGAGTGCGTATGCAAGTTCAGATGCTGATTCGTATGCTGATGCAGGTGATAGAGATGATGCAGTGGATGATGCTGGCCATGCTGGTTAAAGGGCAGCGCCGCCGGCGGTGTTGCATAGCTGCGCAGCGGCAGCGGCAGCGGCAGCTGCTGTTCGCGTCGCGGCAACATGTAGCAATCGCCGCCCAGCATGCCACCGATCATGCCAGCGCCTGCGCCATCCAGACTGCCGGCATGATGCGATCGCTGGCCAGGCGGCAGCTGCTCCAATTGTTGCTGCTGCTGCAGCTGCAACTGCTGCTGCTGCTGCTGCTGCTGCTGATGCCTGCCACCGGTATTTGGATTCTCGATTATATTAAATTCGCGCAACATTACCGAAGGAATGGGCTGGTGTTGGAGCTGGTGCTGGTGCTGGTGCTGGATCTGGAGCTGGTGCTGGAGTTGGAGCTGCTGGTGTTGGATTAGTTGCTGCTGCTGCTGCTGTTGTTGCTGCTGCTGTTGCTCTTGTTGCTGTTGCTGTTGCGCTGGCGCATAGTGCATATCGCCGTTGTGGCCATTTTCCCGGATATTGGGCAAACCGCCATTGGCCAGAAAGTTTGGCTGCTTCTGCAGCTTGCTGTTCAGACGCTGCTGCTGCTGCTGATGCAGATGATGGTGCACAGTTGGTGCGGGCAGCGGTTGCTGATGCTGCTGCAACAGCAGCTGCTGCTCCTCACCACCCACCACATTGTATAGATGCCCATTGTCCTTCTTGCTGTACGTGTCCGTATTGAGGCGATTCTCCTGGAACGTCGACGACTTCTGATAGTATTCGGCGGGATGCATGCCACCATTGCTGGCCTGTTGCGATTGCGATTCGTTTGCCGCGCCCGTCGGTCGATTGCTGAACAGACAATTCCGCACCTCGCCATTCAGCGCATTGCCGCTGCTGTCGCAGAGAAAGTAGGTGACCATGTCGCCCTTGCCCTTCACCTTGATGGTGCCGCGACAGCGAAACTCAAAGTGCGAGCCCACCAGGCTGTCCACCACCTCCTGAGTGACCTGCGAGTAGCCCGGCACCCCCGTCGAGTCCATCCGACTGGCCACATTCACCGTGTTGCCCCAAATGTCGTACTGCGGCTTGCGCGCACCTATGACACCCGCCACAACGGGTCCGATGTTGATGCCTGCAAAGAGTTGAGTTGTGAGTCAAGTTGATAAGATTTGGGATATATTAGTGGTGTAAACCTATCGAAGCACTAGCGATAGTATCGATGTTTCCTGGCTGCGACGTTGTTTGCTCTCTATAGTTTCGATAGTGTATAGTTTGAATTTAAAACCATAAAGCCCATTCACAGGTTACTACTTGCCAGAGGGCTTTTACCTGCTCGCCCTTTAAGGCGACTCAAACGTCTAGGATTTGCCAAAACCCTTGGTTAATCTATAACAATTAAGTCCTCATGCTTTGTGATATGGGGTTTGGCTACATTTCATATACATACATGTGTTGTTATAGTACATTTTATTGCTGTACTGATTCTATACTTATTAAAATACATTAAAAAAAAAAAAAAACAGGTTACTACAAAATGGTCTATTAAGTTAGTGCAATTGGGAAAGGCGTCACAGACCCCACAAAATTCATATATTCTTGATCAGGATGACGAGTCGAGTCGTTATATCAATGATTGTCTGTCTGTTGAACTAGGGATGTCATTGTTGGTATGTGGGTTTGCCTATGCTGTACGCTGACCTGTTTGTTTAGAATTTTGATACCTCCTATTTTCCACCGCTTACCGCAAGAAACCACAGCATTCACAATTTTAGAGCTACAGACTTTTGGCTTTGGTAATTTTATCGTCTGATCGTATTCATACAACAAACAAACAATTTTCTCGATTGGTTGAGGGGTTGGTTTCTATGGGTGTTTATTATTGAAACACAAAGTCGATAATGTTCGACTGTAAGCTATATCCTGACTGGATTGTTTTCTTCAAATTTCAAAGTGCTTGTTTAATGAACAATATATGATGAAACTGTATGTATAAATGTAATGAAAAATAGATATACACAACAAGAAACTATATGAACATTATATAATTCGACGGTTTTGAGGTTTTTTCTTTTAAACATCGATGTTTTTACACCACTAAGATATAAGTTTGGAGCAGTCCACTTACCCACACGCAGCATAAAGTTATTGTAGGAGTGACTATTGATCTCCTGCAGCGAGAGCCGCATAGCCTTGACATACTCTATCAGGGCCGTCATGTGTCTGCGCACCGAATTGGGATCGTTGGGCTGTATCTTGTACTCCGGTATGAGACCCACCACGGCCATGTAGGTGCTGCCAACTGTTTTGATTTTGTCAATGCCACGAAAGCGATCCTCCTTGAGTAGTTCATCGAAATCGGCAATGATCTCATTCAGCAGACGCAGACACTCGAGCCCCTGATCGGAGCCATCCATTTCCGTATAGAACTCATTGAAGTTGGGCACGCTGGCAAAGATGACGCCCACCTTGGCGTAGCTCTGATGGTAGAGCTCCTGCACAGAGAGAAAATAGTGTTAGGTAATAGCTCAGGTGTCAGTCAGGGCCAAAAGCTCCCTCACCATATTGTTGCGGAATTGTGCATCGAGAAAATGTGCAGCCACATGAGCGGGCAGCAAATTGTGCAATATTCGCTTGTTCGACTCCTGCAGCACATCCATCTCCTTCTTCTCCTGCGATGCCTGCAGCTGCCACAGGAAGTCCAGCCGCGCTGTGCCCTCCACCAGACGTCCGTGCACCAATATCGCAATCATGAATATTACAATGCGCGCCAATGAGATCAAATGAAGCGGAATGGAGGCCCTGCATTCGAGATATGGGCTATTAATAAAACCCGTAATGATTTGCGTTTTAAATGCACTTACTTCACGATAGTATCGTAGCACTCGAAGATGTTCTGGTGCGATAGCTCTATGAATAGGGCATAAATGGTGCCCATTCCAATCACGAGCAGCGACTTGAATATTATTGGCAATCTGTAAAAAGAAAATATTAAACTTTGATTAGTCCATAGTTAAATGGGATGACAAAACCTTTGATAAAAAGTTCTCAATTGAAAAAGCTAAGGTTTAATTTTACTGGTACTCATGATTAAATAGTATATTAATTTTTAGATCAAAAACTAAAGTATATTTTTATTAAAAACAATTATAACCAATTCTCCATTTCAATACTAATTATTACAAACTTGGTAGTAAATAAATAATGCTTTAAACAAATTTCAGATTTCGTAAAAGATTTTCAATTTCTATTTTAGCCTAATAATCACTTAACGATAGTCACAGCGATAGTTAAACAATCGTTTGACTCACCTGAGAAACACGGAGACCGAAAGGAAAGCAAAAGCAGCCGATAAGGACACATATTGTGGCAGGGAGCATTTGCGATGAGCATCGTGATGCTTGCTAATCACCGGCGGCATGTCCAGACCCGGAGAGTCCAAACCCTGAAAGTCCAAGGTGCTCGTATTGCCCGAACAGGGATGATCCGATACGCAGGTGAACTAAACAAAAAGATTGTAAAGTCAAACTATCGTATGGCGTCTAACCTTCGAGTACTTACCACATTCACCTGACCCACTGAATAGATGAGTATAATCGTGAATATCGTGATGGCCATGCGCAGTGAAAAGCTCTCGGAAATATCCCAAATGATCCACTTCAGACGCACCGCCAGCAGCAACATCAGTATGGCACTAACCCAGATGAAGGCCGTGAGGAAGAGCAGCAGAAGTATGAGGGTACGTGGCAGAGCCGTCACCTGTAGAGCAGCTCCCAATATCAGAAGCAACAGGGAACATCCCATGGCCGTGGTGAATCCCAGATCAAAGTCCTTGTGATATTCACGCTCCTTATCGCTCTGCCGGAAGCGCAGCGTCAGGCGATCCACATGCTCCGACTTATCACAATCCACGGATCGGGCATTAATGGCCTGCGATAAAAACCGATTCACCCGATTCGTCGGCTGATGATGGGCGGCCACCGAGTGCCGTTTGCGGAACGGACGCTTGAACTTGTCCGCCACTTTGGACTGCGACTAGACGGGGAATAGAGAGGGGATCGAGAGTTAGCTACAACGGCACAAGTCAGGAGAGACATCTATGGAGAGAGCGAGACTACGCTGGCGACTTGCTGTTTCAGCTGACTAAGTACGCTAGGAGCTAAGGGCATGCCAGTTGAGAGCAGAGCGAGTGCTCGTGAGCGAGAGAGTGAGTGTTTATGGGTGGTTCGAACATGCTGATGAGCAGACGAAGGCAAGACGCAGCCTGACACCGACGAGAGACGAGCACAAGATGAGACATGCGGCCAGAGATACAACTAGTGTTAGCTACAGTTACAGTTACAGTTACGGCTAGAGTTAGAGTCAAAGATACCGTTAGAGAATCAGCTACAACTAGAGCTAGCGTTGTGAGAAGTAATGTGTTATGTACGTCAGGGATCGCAACGGAGGGTTATCGGAATAAAAATTATATTTTAAGGCAAATGAATATTAAAGTAAAAGAAACATCATTGAAATAAAAAAAAAGATTATTTTTTAATTTAAAAAATATGTAGTCTAATACTAAGTAGTACTTGTTTTGCAAAATTAAAAAACATGGGGTTTTAATGTCAGACCGTCTAAAGGCGGAAAGTAGACGGTTAAATTAATATAGGCAACATTTAAATCAAAATAAACTTAAAATGTAAATAATTTGTATTAATCAAATAAATTGTACAAAATTCGTAACTTTTATAAAAAAATCTTAAGAAATTTTCAAGTTTTTGGCTTTTGCATGCAGCAAATACAGTAAATTTTTAATGTAGCATTTAAATTATTTAGTTTTTTGATTAATTTTGTATATTATTCAAATTGTAATGAATTCATATTTATTTTGTATTTCATTTTTCTACCTACAGCACAATCGATATCTTAAAAAAGTTTTAAATATTTATTTCAATTTAAATAATTGATCTTAATAAAATTTGTAACTGTTGGCTCCCTGGGTATGTTTAGTGTGTGTAAAAGGCATAAGTTCAATAAATAAAAGACAAGAGACAAAACTTTAAATGAACAAGCTAGACAAGAATACAATGTAAACATGATTGATTGACGGTTTGATTGATGAACTGAGCACAAACATGTTATATGGATTAGTTATAGAACTCAACACAAGAATGCATGACAAAAGGATAACAAAAGATTGAACTATTGAAACGATTTGAACGATTCGAACGCTTGATTGAACGAGACGATTGATCGATAGGAAGTTTGAACGATATAACGGTTGAACGATTGAACGATTGAACAACTGCACAATTGTATGTGAACGCAAATGTAATTCAAAACGCAATAAAGCAAGGAAGTAATTAAGTAATTAAACAAACGAAGGATAAACAATAGTTTTTTGTTTTTATTTTTGTTTGTTTGTTGTTTGTTTGCTGCGCTGCTCACTTTATTGTTCTTGTGATTGTGCCTATGAATGCGACTAATCGTACTCGCTGTTGAATTGGGACTTGTGCCTACGGTCACTTGAACACTGCCTACCCCACCGCCCGCACCACCAACACCACCAACGCCGCTGCCGACGCCGACGCCGCTGCCGCTGCCGACGACGCTGCCATAGCCCATGTTGTGCGGTGGCGGGGTAGCATGCAAGATTTTTTGCAGACGTATTACCTAGATCGGAGAAGTTATACAGAGTATATATAGATAGATATGCAGATAGATAGATATAGATATGTAGATAGTGTCATAGGTTGGTATAGATAGGTTGGTATAGGCATGTAGTATGTATGTAGTATATACTTATCACGATAGTTAAAAGAAACTGTTTGGCCAAAACTACCAGCTAGCAACGATATAACGATAGTTAACGCTAGTTATGTTTCAAAGTAGTTAAAAGCTTAGTCTTAGAGTTATAGAAAAAGCTATAACAAAAGCTAAATCGAACCAAGTGAACGATATGAGTAAGAACGAAAAACTAAAAACAGCTGGCGATAATTTATATTCAAAATTTAGAGCAATCGGACGATCAGTTATGGATGGGCGGTAGAAAAACGTAAGTTTTTTGTTTAAGAAAAAAAAAATATATTTATTATATGCAAAATACAACCTAGAATTAAAAAAAATTTAAATTCTAAAGAAATCTGTTTGATTTAGAAGCTGAAGAATGCAATTTATCGGTTTCCAAATAGGATTAATCTTGCTAAAACAAAGCAGCTAACCCAATTTTTAACTATTTTCTGAAATTCTTTACTTAATGCAGATATATTAATGTTAAACCTTAAACTTCAATTGAAAATTTTTTAACCCACACGTATGAAACTGACACAAGTTGAAATAAATAAATAAATTCGTATTCAATTTAAAATTGTATATTTTTATATTAAGATTATATTGAAAATTCTTGTTAAACTTTGCGTTTTTCTACACTATTCCAAACACATCGCACAAGTCGATTAAATGTGTATGCCTAACAAAAGTCGATATCAAAGTCGATTAACATTATTTTGTGGTTATAGCATTTGCGAACTATTCATGTATTGGTGTCTGTGTTGTGTGTGTGTGTGAGTGTGTGTAGAGTGGATACAGTACGAAACTGAGCCCAAAGACGTGGTAATCGAAACATAATCATAATTTGTTTGCCGCCGAGTCCGAAGAGTTCAAAAAGTACACAAAACGAAATCTAGAAACTTTCACACCAAGTACGCACAACATTGACACAAACGCATAAATATTATATATAGATACTTAGTACGGACTACAATATGCTAATTATGTTTAGTTAGTAGAGACAACAGTGCGAACGATGAATTTGGCAGATATAACGATAACTGGGCCAACTTCACTACGATTAATTTAAACAAATGTGTTCAACAACTACGGAGCGCAAAGTACTGTACATAGTATCATTAGAGTGGGGTATCAACAAAGGGGGGGGCAACTAGAGGAGAGAAGTACGTAAGTAAGTTGGCACTTACCGCATCCTGAAAGTAAACGAAAAGAAAGTAATCAACAAAAGAAATTATAACGAGTTGTCGCTCAACGGCAAGATGCTTTCTCGAGTAAACCAGAAGACAAGATAAACCAGATAAACCAAATGGTCGAATGGATCAAAATAAAGTTGCAATTGTATAAACCTGCAGACAATCCCAACTCGGGACATGCAGAGCACTGAGAGCAACAACTACTACGTAGAGCTACAGAAAGAACTAGTTCTTCTCAACGAACTGTGAACTATTAACTAGTATTAACTACAAACTAATGGAAATTTCAGCAAAGATATATGTAGATATAGATAGAGATGCAGTTGCTATATATTCCAACAAATCGGAAGAATACAACACTTACCTTGCGAGATCCCTTGTCGGACACCTGGACGCTGGCTGTGGCTGCGTCCGCGTTGCTGCCACGTGTGGCATTGCCGCCCCCCAAGGCGGCAGCCGCGGAGGGAAACGAACCCGTGGCAATATTCGAGAACGGCACCGGCTCCGAGAACTTGATGGTGTGCAGCAGCTGCATCACTACATTCGACACATTCCTGAACGACAACTTGCGTCGACTACCGATCGCTGAGCGCACGCCCAAAGTGTTTAGCATGAGAGGCTGCAAAAGAGTAGAGAAAGGGAGGGCCAGAGGGAGGAAGAGAGAGAGAGAGAGAGAGAGAGAGAGAGAGAAAGACAATTAGTGAAAGCTTACTTCTATATAAAGCAGTGTTACCAGGTTTTAGGCACGCGCCTAGGCTAGATTTGCGTTTGCTGTTGAGTTAGGTTCAAATAAGCTAAAAATAGCTAAAATATATACATATTTTACTGAAATTGGGTTTTTAGCATAGTTTATATGCTTATTATATTTATTTTTTTGATAATAAATAAATCTATCTAAAGAGAGACTTGGAAGAATTTTCGGAGTTATTCATGTTTGGTAATTCAGTTTTATAATCTTCAGTTACGGATCTTAGCTTCAAGATCAAATAAATTTATTGTTTTGTCGATGCAAGCAAAATCTCCATCAGAATAAAGTTCACGATGCCATGAAGAACAAGTTCCGATATTTTTATGCCAACAAAGATTTGAAACTTTTTAAATATTTTTTTTATTTTTTTGTAGATAAAACAAACTGAATGAAATATAACAAAATTTACATGTATAGCTATAAGATATTTGCAAAATATAGCAGAAATCCATTTGGAAATATGCTAAATCTAGCCTAAAAAATCCAAACCGGCAACACCAATGGAGCAACATGGATCACTTACCTTACGCCTATGTGGCGGTGGCACTATGAAGAACGTATCCACGCCATGATCGCGCAGATACGAGGAACGCTCATCGCCATGACCCGCCTCCACCTCGTACTCGCCGGACAGCGAGTCGAGGGTGGCCCGCGTCACATGCACCCGTCCCGGCTCCCCGCCAGACTCCATGTGATTCGCCAGAGTCACATCATTGGACCACACATCAAACTGCCACTTGCGCAGACCCAAAACGCCGCAGAGCACGCGTCCCGTGTGGATGCCAACGCGCATGTTGAGTATGACATCGGTGGCCTCCACAACGGTGCTGGAAGAACCAACGACAGTCAGTAAGGATGGAGCCGATCAGTCGGACCTGGCCGACTGTAGAAAAGATTATAATATTGTTTCGCTAATAACTTCTGTGTTTATCAACCAATATCAATGCGCTTTTCAGAATAGTTCAATATAATGGTAGAGAATATATACATACATACAAATCTATGATACGATAGATATAAATATATAAATATATATAAACAATCAAATGTTATTGTCAGTATTCGATCGTATTCGACTATAGTATGTCGATAGTAATGCGCAGAAAGAGTCGAGTTAAAGAACGGCAGAGTGCAGACGTGAAAAGTGATTTAAGATTCAAAGTTTAATTTTTAAAACATGTGAATTAATTTATAAATTAATTTCATTAATTACTTGGTACATCTAAACCATTATACAAATATAAATGGATCAAAACAAAGTAAATACCATATATATTTTGAATACCAACCTTCTATGGTTAATAGTATTTGGTTTTTATTCATCCAATATTTGAAATAAACATATGACCTACGTATGACATACATCGATCTACATTTCGACAATGAGCGCTCTAGCTGTTATAGTTGCCGAGATCTTCGGGTTTATCCAGACTGACTAATGAACGGACAGACAGACGGACAAGTATACATAGACTCAGATTGTCGTCTTGATGAATAATATATATCTTTATATATCCAGGCCTCCTTTTGCCTATGGCTTACATTTATAATAAGTGATTAACCCTGTTTTTACCTATTTTATAGCTATAGGACATAATTAGGTACAGTTCCTACTAAGTGTGGCTAAACGCTCAACTTACGCTATGGCATCGATCATATCGAGTCCCATTTCCACCGCGCACTTGGCATGGTCCTTTCGCGGCTCAGGCAAACCGGAAACGCAGTAATAGCAATCGCCCAGAATTTTGATGCGCAGACAGTGATTATCCTGGTATGAAGCATATAATTAGTAAATATATTTATATTTTAAGAATATTATATAACTTACATGGGCCAGTTGATCGAAGCGTCCAAAGAGCTCGTTAAGCAGCCGCACCAGCTCCTGGGCGCTGCACTGCGAGGATAGCACCGTGAAGCCAACGATGTCCGCAAAAAGTATGCTGACATTCTCGTGCTTCTGTATGTAAATGCGATGGAATTGCCCGGCGACGGGGGACAGAATGTCGTTCTTCATCTGCATGGCGACGTGTTGGGGCAGCACCGACAGCAACAGGCGCTCCAGCTTCTCATTCTCATCCTGTATCTCGAGGCGCGCTGCGATGCAGTTGCGCGTATCGAGAAAGGCACGACGTTGGGCACGCTCCATCATGATGTTGACGACCAGGCCAGCGACATTCACTCCAATGAAGATGACAATGTTCGCAATCAGCTGATTGTACTCCAAGTACTGCAGGGCATCCGTGAAGATCTTGTAGACCGTCAGGCTAATGTGCACCGAGGGCAGCGCAATGCCAAAGGCAACCGCCTCCCAGATTTGCAACGGCATCATGGCATACGCCAGGAATACCACAAACACAATCTGCCACACCCCCTCGGCCATCACCTCCTTGGTGTCCACCGGGAACACGCTGCCCAGCGTCGGCATCGACACAATGCAAATGCTCGCCGTGAACAACAGAATGCCGTAGCACAGGCTGGGCAGATGATGGTCCTTGATAACCGAGCACTGCAGCAGCACCAGCACGATGGCGAACAGCACGCACACAATCGAGTTGAAGATGTTCTGCGGAAGAGGGGAGAGCGAGGGGTAAACTGGTTAAAAAGGTTGCCACTCTCTGCAGGAGCAGTAACTAAATACCATTTATTCCATTAAAGCTTAATGGAAACCGAACATATTCCAAATTAATTATTGAATATTCAAATATTCATTACATTTGAATTTTCACAGCTCAATATATTTTCTAACTTGACAATTTTTTGAATAAAAGCTAAATAGACACTGAGCATTTTGGAAATTAATTATTCAAATAGATATTACCTAATTATTGTCCCAATTATTTATATTCTAATTTTCACAGTTCAATATATTTTCTAACTTGGCAATATCTTGAATAAAAGCTAAATAGACACAGAGCATTTTGGAAATGATTTATTGAGTATTCTAATTGTTATTACCTATTTATTGTTCTAGTCATTCAAATTTTCACAGCTCAATATATTTTTAAATTCATCAATTAAGTTACTTAATAAAAGCAGTACACAAATTGAGCATATTGGATATAAATAATTGGCTAACCAAATATTTATGCCATTTATATTTAATTTAAAACTCAAATTAAAATTTTCCTTAACAAAAACTTGATAGAAACTGAGCGTACTAGTAATTAAAGATTGTGTGCTGAGACATTTGATTTAATTAATTTAATTTGACATCACCTTAGTTAGGAGTATTGGTTAATAGCACTTTATTTCTAGACTGTAATATGACAATAAAATTTAATTGAAGCTTTAACTGTACAAAACTAAGCAATTTGTTTATGTCCCAAATAGACCGTAGAGGTCCTTAGTTTAGGCGGATAGACGATAGTTATCCTGAAGGACGCGAGTGCGTTTTGAGAATGTCAGAAGATATATTTGAGTGACATTTTGATAATTAATACAAACTTTAAAAGTAAATTCATATCTTCTAAATATATGAATGAAACCCAATTATATCTGTTGTAAGAATTAACAATACCAAGAGATTCAGAAAAAATAAATATGTCTAAAAAAAATATGTCTAGATTCTATGCAGTTCCATCGAGCTTAGCTGTTTGTACATTATGATTCATAGACTTTCAAAATACTCTGCCTGATTTCAAACACAAAGCAGCCCAACTAGTACAAGTTCATTTGCCCAGTTTGGCACCGGAACAGAGCAGACACTTCCGCCTTCCGCAGGGGAAAGTCAAAAGAAAAGTCGAAGCAGCGATAACAAGTAGGTACTCACGTGAAATGTGGCTGCATTGTTAAAGGCCAGCGACAAGGCGGCCATTACGCCACAGAGCACCACCACCAGAGCCACAACGCCCAGCACCGAGAAGCGCTGCAGCTTGAGGGTGTACCGCTGGTAGAGGCATTCCAGCTCGTCGTTCTCGAAGCGCAGCGTGTTGAGCGGCCGGCCGCGCGTCGCCTTGACGGCATGGTCCATGCGGCTGCCGTCGCCGCTGCCGCCAAGCGGCTGCTCTTCAGCGGTGTGCCAAGTTCAGGGGCTGCAATAGAGAGAGCAGAGAGAGAGAGGGGGAATGAGTAAAAGTTTGTTGAAGTGTTTGATTTTGTTGAGGGTTTCAGCTTTAGACCCTGTACGTTATGAAAATACAAAGGGGTCTTTTAAGTTTGTGCAAATGGAACAATGTGTGTTACAACCAGAAGGAGAATTGGTTGACGCCACAATATATATATATACTGCATCAGGACGACGAGCTGTGTCAATATAGCCATGTTCATCAGTCTGTCCGTCTAGATCTCGCAAACTGTCTTATCTTGATATCTTCCCCCCTTCCCACGCTAACCGTTAAGCCAAATGAATGGCATGTATTTAGGCTCTAGTATTCTTCATGAATGCCGATTTTGCCAATTTTATTACGATCGGATAAGAAACCGCGAAGATATGCGACAGGCAATTTGCTCGAGTGTATGTGTATCATTGGAACACAAAGTAAAGTGTCTTCCATTATCGGTTACGGCCGACTGGAGCCTTTCGTCCGACTGATCGGCTCCGTCCTTACTGGTTATAGGGTTTTTTTTATAGGGTTCGATTGCTTCGACGACCTTGAAATGTTGCATGTCCGTTGAGCAGAAATGTTTTGGCATTTTTCGTGGCACGCAATCAGTGAGTAGGAAAATGTGAATATACTGACAGCAGCAGGTTGCGCCCTCTGCCGCATCTACCGTGCCACTTAAAATAACATTTCCATTACCCTGCCCCACCCTGCGCTGCCCTGCGTCACTGTGCGCCTGTTGAAAATAACCGCTAAAAATAAGCAGAATTCTCTCTGCCTTTCGCACTCCCCTGCACTGTATCTTGGGCTCTGTGGCTGGCGTGAAATCAATCAATGTTCATGTTCGCTCGGTCAGTTTTCCGTGTCTTGGCATATTCATATTTGCGTCCCACATGAGGCGCATGGCCACGCCCCCAGCGCTACAAAGTATCCACAGCGCCCAGTCCACGCCACGCCACCTGTCACCTGCCCAATCCCCTCCACATCCCAACTATCCATTCAGCATAAGCTTTTGCGGAGACAGTCGACCAGAAAAGATAAATGGCGATTTGTATGCGACAATCCGTTAAATTCATTAAAATATTATGCACAAATTCATTTTACGATTTTCGAAGAGCCAAATACAAAAAGCCAACAAGAAAAACAAAGCAAAGTTTTGAAACCATCAAAGTGTACACACGGAAACAGCATGGAATATGATGTGCCAATGGGCCTAATAGATATAAACGCGTATTTAGTTTTACAGGGTATATTACAATAATGTTATCCGATAAACAAATTCTATCATGGTCAGATTATGCAATATATTAAATAGAAATTATATTCCTTCTTGCAGAAAATAGTTTTACTGTAATATTTTGATATAGCAATCTATAACATAGATGTTTAAAGTTAAATATATATTCATTGTATGGCATTTTACTGTCTCACGTTGGGCGCCAACAAAAATTGCCTTAATATGCACGTAAAAATTTTAAAAATATTTTGAATTTTTAACCTTAATCTCAGAATTGTACATTTGACACATTTGAATTCAAAGTTATCATCACAACGCGTAAATCAAATTGGTTCCAATTCTAAAATAAACATTTCACTTTTTCATCATAATTTTTGAAACAATTAAAATTTCTCGTCAAGGCCAAAACACAGAAGAGTTCGTTGAAAAAGAAAAGCAACTGTGCAATCAATTAATTGTTGACTGTATACACATAAATATGCAAGTAAATAATTGTTCCAAAAAACAACAAACAAAAAACAAAAACAAAAAAGCAAAACAAAATGAAACGAAATGAATTTTTACTTGACGTAAATTTATAATCTACAGTGCGAATTGAAAATAATTTACACTTGCACAACTCAGCAACGTTGAGTAACAATTCGGGCACTTGGCATGCCGCAAATAGAATATATTTTGGACATACTCGTACTACATTTTGAATTTGTGGAGGTTTTTTTTTTATAATTTTTTTGAGAGATGGGGTTCTAAGGGGTGAATGGAACTGCTCTATAACATTAAATATTTGCATATAAATTAAAAATATTCACGTCTTACAATTATAATTATTAATGTCACTGCGAATTGCAAAATGCGCACATCAAAATTATTAAAGCTGCCAAATAGGCAAAGAAACAGAGAAACAGAAAAAAAAAAAACAGAGACAGACGCACTGTGGAGAGACTGAAAAAGCAAACAAACTGGCAAATTGTATCATATCATACAATTCTGACATCAGGAGGCAGCAAAATATCTGTTGACAGAATGTTGGCGATCAATTTTGACTGACGCCGAGATCTGCAGCAACTGTGCAAACATTCAACAGCTCCAAAACTATGACAATAATAATAATTATGGGGAATGGCAACAATTACTGGATGTTAATGACTGCAGCATACTACTTGGCCATACATTTAACAATATTTAATGGGCTATAGAACTATTAACTGACGAAATTGGTTTAATCTCTGTAAATTTGTGTGATTTGAAAAGGTAAGAGGCCTCAAATACGAGACTTAAGATACAAGAAAAATCCAACAACTGACAACGACGATTGCAAAGAAAGAAAACTTTGATGCATCACATCTCTCTGAATAATGAAGCAATTTTGATGAAATATGTAGAATTGGTAGATAATAATATTCTCTTTCAACTACAGAATTTAGTTTAATCGATTTATATCTCTTCAATAGGTCAATCTATTTTATTTATATGCAATGTGGGCGGAAGAGGCATGGCATCCAAGATAAACTTGATGGCCTATACCTACCTAGCCTATACCTATCTAGCTCTTATAGTTTCCGAAGTTACTGAATAATACGATTAGTCAGTTTGGTATTCTTATACTATTATATCGGTTTTAGTTGATTTCTTAACTATCTGCCCTCCTCCGTATTTTTATACCCTGTACCCATTGAAAAATGGAAAATACTGGGTTATTAACTATATTTTTTTTTAAATATTTAGCGTTTGCATAAACTTGATATACCCTTGATAGTTTGTCTTACAAAAGGCTTGAAAAAGTAAGTACGATCTGTGACGCCTAGTCTAGCCTGTTACACTCTTTCTCACATTGGATGGTTGTAAATACCCTCTGCAATACTATCTATCTAAATAGGCTGTGGAGCAAAAAGCCAAGCGCTAACCGTTTCTCACTTTTATTAGCACCTCTGCCAGATTTGTTTTAGTTTTCTAGCACCTGCATGTTTAGCTAAAAATTGCAATACAGAGTATTTAGCAATGGGTCTGCTTTCCCTTAAATTATATGTTTTACCTTTGTCTAACGAACTGCCACACATAACGTAATTTGGACTGCTTTTGTGCGCTGTAAATGCTGTGAAATGTGTTACCAAATTGGGCAAATTGAATGTTAACTATCGTCGATATGGCCATAGTGAATCGTTGAATCGTTTAGCCAACGCAAATCTGTGAGACACGCGCAATTTGGCTGCCCATTGAATTATATTTTTGGCAGCGAAACCGTAACTCGCCCACACACACATAAAATAAATTTCAAAATTTCGGTTTGATTTTCCTGATGTCACAGAGAACACGAAAATTTCTGGTGTTTCCGCTTTGACGAATGCAGGCGGTAAGGCAACATTGATGGGCACAAATCGGATTTTTTTTGGCTGCCAAGAATTCACAAGAGGCTGCCTTACTTGGGGGGCAGGCAGGTGCAATTAGGGGCCACGCCCCCAGAGTACGAACCATTGTCAATCAGAGGCGACAACAAATTTGTGCAGCAAACAACAAGTGAAAGGCTTTCAATTAGAATTGTCACTGATTTCAGTTCAACAATTGCATCAATTGACTGCAATTAAGCATCGCCGTGTTTGCAAACTGTAATAATCACCTCAATCATCGTCAATCAGCGTCAATGGCTGATCAATCAAATTGATAATTTCCAAATTCAATACGTGTGTGTCAGCAGGCAGGCTTCGGTGGCTTCAACAAATTAAGCACAAGCCATACAAATGCCAACCAAATAATCGCCAAACAACAAACCAAACAAGAAAATCATCAAAATCAAATGACAAAATGACGCACAAATTCAGATACATTTGGTTAAAGGAAACCGGCAAGTGCAGCCCAACAACCCCAACTAAACAAATGCTATATACACTATATACGACTTGTCTGTAGTTCTGGTCAAAAAGATTTCTTATAGAGCATATAGGCAACGCAACTCAATTGGATTATTTCAATTACTAAACTCGAATAGTTGTGCAAGCTAATTCAATTTCGCCACGAAACTTTATTCATTAGACAAAGTAAAAGTCCATGGCAAACATAAACCTGCAATGGGGCAAAAACGCACATTAGGCCAAATAAATTTCTTGTTAAGTGGGCGGATTGTATCGAAATTTTGATCATACGTTGAGTGTTGGTAATTTAGCTAGTGTATTGAAAATGTGTGTGTTTAATTTGTATACACCACATATTCATTTCATTTTTGTGTACTCATTTAATTTGTACAAATTATTTTATTTTAATACATTTGTTTTATATTCACTCAAATATTTTACAATTGTTAATTGTTTTATATTTAAAGAAAATGGTCAGGCTGTGCTCAAAAATTTATTTTAGATCATATATATTTTAAAGTTAGTTATTGCTTAATTGTTAAATATTTTAAATATGAATTAAAAATTAATTTAATTTGTATTTATTTGATAAGAAGTTATATAAAATACAATTTTGTAAATTCCATATATTTATGCCGCACTTTTTACAAAGACTATTAATAGTTAAACTACTTGCAGTAATTGTTCTAGAACCTTTTTCAAATTGAAAGTACAGTCTCACTGGATATATACAATCTTTAATCAGAGCAAGCTACCCTAAACCTTGACACCCTTGGCTTCACTGCCAACCCACTCACACTCACACTCACACTGCCACTCACACTCACATTCATACTCATGTTCATAAACTTGCACTCATACGCCATGTGGCACCATAAATACACGCGCTCATATTTATAATTAAGAGTCTTCCATGCGCCGCTGCGTTGCCCAAAGGCAAATTCCATCAAACAATAGTTTCCGATTGCAATCTCTGACGATAGGCCGAAGGCGAGAGAAGAAGGTGTACGGCCACGCCCACACCCACGCCCACACCCACGTCCGCATCGCACTAATTAATTTTATTTACGTACGTACTATCTGCCCCGTAAGTAAATTAACTGCATGGATTTTAGCCTTTTCGTGTGCTCTTTGTGTTTAGAGCGTATCAATTAGCGAAACGCAGGACGATGGCGAAAAAAAACCAAAAAATAATTTTATTATTGCCGGACTTTGTACGGCTTTTACCGCCCCTGCACATAAAGGCTTTTGTTTCACTTTCGTCATATTTTTATACCCTGCACCCAGTGAAAATGGATAAGCACCGGGTTAATAACTTTGTGAGAAAGTATGTACTGGGTATTCAAGAGATACAAATCTATCTGCATAAATGCTGTCGTAAGTAGGTGATAATATTCACCAATTAAGAGAGATGTCATGCATCAAAGTTTTGCATATAAATCTATAATTAATATAATTTAAATTTAAAAACATTGAATATATATTTGTTATATTTTGCCTTGCTTGTAATATTGCTAATAATAATTAATCTGAAATATTTAAATTATATTTCGAATTTAGAAAACGGGGTATTCTATAGTCCAGCAATTGCGACTGATCTGCTCCGCCCATTCTGGGTGTTGCCAATTTGAATGGAACTCGTATAGCTGCAGACCGGCTATATCCAGAGAGGCCAGAGTGGATACATCCAGATGCTGCTACCATGGGCATTTTTATGAGCATGTGTTAAATTCGAGTTTCATTGCAGATGTTTCTGCATATAGGCTTCTATGTTATATAGTCTTCTATATTTATAAGCGTGTTAATATTTGTCTGTGTTTGTCGCTCGATTGGTTTCCTCAGCTGCTGATGTTAGTACTTCTTCTTCTTCTTCACACACACCCCCTCTTTTGCCACCCACCTGACCCTCCCAGAGGCTCCGTCTCTTTGCCGTTGTTGTTTGCTCTGCCTGTGATGTCAGCATCTGTTTGGCTAGGGTTATTTATGAGCATACGACGACATACGTATATAAGGCATGTACCATATACCATCTAGTACTTGAGCAACACCAACAACAACAACGAATAATCGTGTAAGAAGCTGTTGAGCATTCATTCTAGCACTCGTATTATCTATGACTCATTGCCAATATTCAAAGCGAAAGCGAGAACATTCAAAAGCGATGTATGCAGACAATGGAATTTTCACAAGATTTATGAGCTATGGTAACAAACAGATTATAATACGCCTGCTAATAGCCGGGGATTTATGTTTGCTGCCTTCGTTTAGCCTGTAAATTAATTAATTAAAATTAGCACAGCCCGCGGCATCAATTATAATTACTGATCATTGAAAACTGCCTCAAGTTTTTTCACATTTCGCACACAGCGCTGGGCGTCTCTTGAATGATTCGCTTATCAGTCAAAAACTTGTCAACCGCTGCTGCAGCAAGCAGACGCTCGCTGGGCGGGCGGGGGGCGGGGCAGCAGCAGGCGCTGCTGGTAGGGGAAGCAGGCGTATCTCGACGGGGCCTATTTACCGTTTGCCGTTGCTTTTAAGCGTTCGCTGCTGCTGATATTTACACGGCCCATGGCACTGCAGTGCAATGCACCGCCAGCTGATACAACAGTCACAACAACTACAACTACAACAACACCTACAACAACAACAACAACAACCCCTACAACAACAACAACATTTGCTGCAACTACCGCACCAACAAAGGCCAAAGCCATAGACCTCTGAGATGCCAAGTTCTAGCCCAAGCCACCTGGTGGAGCCTTCAGCCTTCTTCCATCTGCATACACTCATACACACATAGCTACACTCAGAAAAATAAACATTTATTCATTTTACTAAATAAATCTCTAAAGAGAACCTAGTCGGACGCTGTACTTAAAAAAACTTTATAAGGGTCTAATAAGTTAGTGCAAATAGCAAATGGGAGTGACAGGCAGAAGAAGGCGTGGCAGACTTAGATCTCCCAAACTATGAGAGCTAAAGACACCATTTTCGGTATGTAGGTTTTGCTATGCTGCAAGCAGATCAAGTTTGTTTTAGATTTTTGAAATCTTCCTCCCTTAGACCTCCAAAAACCACAGTAGCCACAATTTAAAAGCTACGGATATTTATTATATAACAATACGAACGGATAAGAAACAGCAAAGATATGCAACAGACAAATTACTCGACTTTGTAGAGAAAAGGAAGGCATATGAGGCAGTGATGCAGAGCTAATGGAAACTCAAAGCACAGGGTCGGTTACGTTCGACTGTAGCCTGTCATCCGACAGATTTGCTCCGTCCTTACTGGTTTTGTTCTAGAATTCAAGCACAAATCCCTATTAAATCTTGAATAACTTTAGATTAATTGGGACAAAAACCCGAATTGTCGTTGAATTCAGTGCAAGGCACGATTAAATTAAATAGGAATCGTATCTTGTTTAAATTATAAAAGTTTACGAAAATGGAAACATGAATTTAAAAAATAATTTGCAGTTTTCTGGCTCATTAAGCTTTTGACAGCGAATATTCGTGATTCAGGAAAACTCTTGGGTTTTCTCTCAGTGCATAATATATATATTTACATATAGTACATGTTTATATGTTGTGTCTTGTGTACATAATGTGTTGATAATTGTAAATAGTTGCCTAGCAGTTGGCTGATAAGGCAGCCCGCGCAGGCGATCTTCAATTTTGTGCAGCGCTCAAGCGCAACCAAAACGCATTCCATTCACTGCGAATGCAAACGAATGCACTTGAATGATAGACTAGTGTTTACCCTGTAGCACTTAAAATAGAGATTAGCTTTTTAGTCAAACACTAAACAGACACAAACTTCCACTCAACTTTTTAAAGTTTAGACTTCAAAGGAAACTTACAATTAAAAACAAGTACAGCCTAATGAGCATAATTAATATTATGACAATACTAGTAAAGATTTGGTATAACTAGAATAGCAATAGCTTTTGTATAACTAGTATAGAAATTTGTAAACATAAAAGGAAAGCTTAAACTTATTTGAATACCAAATGAGATGAGGTCGAAAGTATCGTTAAAGAATATTTAAAATATAAAATATTGCAACTAAATATCAATATTTAAAAACATTACAGATATCGAAATTTTAAATAATTTAATATATAAACTGCTGAATAGTTTTAAGAAAATTTTAAATATTAAATTTAGAAGTGGATATTTGAGTTGAAAATTATAAAATGTTCCCAGGCCATAATAACCCTTCTAAATAAATCTTTATGCATAAGAGAGAGTTATGAAACTTAAGATCTGATAAATTTAAAGTATCAAAAGCAAGTGTATATGTATTTAAAATAACTCTGCGTTCACCATGCCGCACGCAATGTCTGCTTACAGGGTATGACAGCAGCAAATGGCAAATATGCAAAAATGTGCATTGGCAATTTGTTTATTTTGTTGTTGTGTTTTTTAAGCAAATGTTGAATGTTGTCGGTATGGGAATTGGAAATGTTATCGTCGTTTACCATTCGACTGCATATGGCGAATATTTTGCGCCTAATTAAACGCAAAAAATAAAAATAAAAATAAATAAAATAGATAAATAGCTAAATAGCCATATAATTTGAACGCATTGAGCATATGTAAAACTGTCAGACGGAGGACAGTCAAAAGCAGTGCGAATAGGGGGAGTCGGGTGTCAACGAGGGCAGAGTATTGCCCCTACAATGAAACATGGCTTGTGCCAAGGAGACGGGTGTGGCGGAGGGGAGCTGGACGGGGCGGGGCAGGGTAGGAAAGTCAAAGCATAGCAATTGGCAAATACAGACAGAGAGACATGGCCATAATCGGGCAAGGCAAGGGCATGCAAATTACCTCAAAAGGCCAGCGCATCGGGATTGTAGCGCAGCACGAAATAAAAATCAATAAAAATGTATTTTTAACACTTTAGATATTTGCTCGCTCTCTCTCTCTCACTCGCCCTCTCTCTGTCTTACTCTTGAAAATTATGTGCCGGCGAGAAATAATGCCGATAGCTGAATAGATTTGGCGTTAATCGCGTGTGAATGCATCCCTTTGGAGACCCTGTACTTTGAAAAAGCACAAAAGGGTCTACTTAGCTATTATTGTAACAGCCAGAAGGGGGCGGGGCAGACCCCAACACATATACATTCAGACCCAGAACGAGTTGAGTTGATATAGCCATGTCCGTTTGTTCTTCCGTACGAACACCTAGATCGAGAGACACAATTATGTAGTGAGCAGCTAAGGTTTGTTTTCGATTTTTCTTACTTGGCGTGTACGTAGCTTATAGCATTCTCCTTCCATGATGTGAATTGCATTAGAATCGGATAAGAAACAGCGAAGATATGTAACAGACAAGTTGCTGGATTAGGCAAAGAGGCGCTTAGATTTGAGTATGTACCTATCAAAGTACAGGGTCTGCTACGGTCGCTTACGTCCGACTTTAACATTGCGTCCGACCTATCCGCTCCATCCTTTGTGGTTGCTTTAACAGAACAAAGCCCCGTCGAGCTGCCTCTCCACAGCCTGACTGCATGGCTTTTCAGTAGTGTGCTGGGGTCCAGGCCGAAGATGTAAAAATAAAATTTATGAATAGTTAAGCCACATGAGATGCCCAGATGGACAACAGCATCTGTATCTGTGCTCCATATCAGAGCTGCTCTTTGCTCGTTTCAGAATTTTTATAGACGTGCGTTGCTATCAAATCGATTTTCGATCGCATGACGCAAATGAGCGCAAAAACTTTTCTAGAATTTGCAGCCGACATTAGGCAATTGAGTTTCCTTTTCGCAGTTCTTCTTTGGCTGTACAAATATTATTACAAAGTGCACAATTGAAGCGGAACAAACGTTTTACTTGCTTTGGGCAAAATGCAATTTCAACAAAAATACTACATAGATATATACATATACATATGCCTATATGTATTATATAAGCGTAATATTTTATTTCAAACGAAATCTATTACAAAATGACAAAATGTGATTTTCCTTCCTTTTTTTTTTGGACAGTTTTTTTTTTTTTGGCACACGTTGCTGCCTGAATACTGAGATGTTTCTAATTAGACAAGAGATTGACGGCCAACATTCACCATCACACGCCCCCCGCCCCCGCCCCTCAGCTCTAATGTGTACCTCTGCACAGTTTGGAATAATCTAACGAAATGTGCCAGAGGCGAAAGCCAAGTGCGCCTGATGAAATGAGTTGAGATCTGCTGACTAGCTGACGGGCATTGGCATCGTGCTCTGCATGGACTACACTCAGAAAAATAAAGTTCTTAAATAAATTTCTTAAATTCAGGTACAGATCGAAATGGTATTACCTAAATAGAGTTAAAATCTCAACCATTTTTTCTTGTTTGTGAATAATTCCCATTTACGAACTTCTTTTAAATTCTAATTTAAGAAATGATTACTTAACTTAGTCTTATTATGAAAAAGTATCTTAGAGTAAACTTATATTAATAATAATCAATATAAATAGAAATAATTTATATTAAAATAGAATGCTATATTGGTATTCATTTATATTAATATTATTGGTAAAGTAAAATAGAAAGTTTGCAATGAATTTTTCATTCTTACGCTCTTAAATCAAAAATTTTCTGGCTCATTGAAATTTTGACACCCCAAACTCAAACTCTGGAATTTTCTCTCAGTGCACCCATACCTGAACAGACGGTTCTCTCCGCTCGCTCTGCTCATGGAAACTGTCACATCAACGTGGACATGGGTGTGACACCCACTCAGTAATATACTCAGGTGAAAGCGCTGTCAAAGTGCAGAATGATCCGTGTAAGGCCACTGCAGCTCAGCTCTCGATAGATATCTATCTATATGTTAGGTGTCCGACTGTCAACATTACAGCAAAACTATTGAAATTTGTCAAATCACCTGTAGATTGCTTGAATATATATTGTATGTCCATCATGACATCGTTTAATCCGTTGCAAATTTCTTAATAGTTTAATTAAAATCTAACTACAATTGACCTAAATAGAGTTTATTAATGCTTAAAGTTCGTCTTATTTAAATATAGCTTGGGAATTAATTAAACAATTTTCAATAAAAGAAGGTAGAGCAACTTTTAGGCTAAGGGGCTTCACGCTCTACTCTCGCTGGCCCAGCTTTCGCAGATTGAACGATTGCAAACCCAACACTCAATGGCCGAACTCTCGCTGGCCAAACTCTTGCTGACCCAATTCCCGCTGGCCCAACTCTCAATTTGGAAAATTCTTTTAAACACTAACAAATTGTAGGGCAAAGTGATGCAATTTTAGTTTGATATTCAACAAAAATTTAAATATACATGTAGTCAAAATAAAACAGAATCGAAATTTTCAATATGTAGCGCGAAAGATTTGAAATTTTTACTTAACACTAATACAACAGTCTCAATTATTAGTTAGAACAAAACACAACTCTCTGCAGCAAAAGCAATAATCATTTGATAAACAATAAGCTATGCACGTTGTCTCAAAGTCTAGGTTTCCAGTTGTTGTCTAAACTAACTTTGAATAAGCATCAATTAAAAGTCAATCAATAAATTGAGCTTAGTTATCGTTTAAGTACAGTTTAGCCATCATAATAATTGTCTGAACTAACGAGTTGCAATGTGAGTTGAGAAATGGCAAATGACAGCAAAATTTGCTAAACAACTGATGATACTACAGTATCGGGGCAATCGGTGGGAAATGTCTATAATTTGGTGACAATTTCTGTGTGGAACCGAGTTTGGGGAAATGCCTTCCCCAACAGATTGGACAAGAGCCAAGCACCGACACTCAGGTCATATTTGTGAGCGTGTTTTGTGTGCTTGAACTGCCCTCGTTAAGTGAACGATGTGAATGGAACAAATATGTAAGCAGCTTGGGGCCATTGTTGACTAGTCGATGACGATGACGATGACGATGACATAACGAGAGACAGAGAGTCAAGTTAAATGGCATCACTTAACGACCACATTGATTATCAGTGATTATCAGCAATCTATGTACTATTTGCGGCTAAGCCAACTGCAACGATTACATAAAATGCATATGGAGAGAACCCTGAAGCTTGCGTCTGGATTCAAGGTACAGCTAATGTCACATGCAGAGCACGAAATCTCAACGAAAACGACAAAATAAAACAGAAAAACAAAAACAAAAAAGAGCAATTGGCCCAGAGTGAAGTGACCAGCCCAATGACTAGCCATTATGAATGTCAAATATTTGTACATTTCAAGTGAAAACCAGTAAGGACAGAGTCCAGCAGTCGGACGGGCCCGACAGTCAAATACCCTGCAAACTATATATTTAAAATATGAAGCGCTGCAGTAATGCTTCTTCTCACTTATTTGTCTGTATCTTTTGGTTGGAGCAAGCGAAGCAAAGCCTGCAATATTGTTCATTTAATAACTTTTGTGTTTGTTAACCTATTTAAATGCGCTTTTAGGTATAAATGCATAAATTGGTAGAAAGTATATATTCTGAATAACAACGTAATATGATCAATATTATTCTTGTAATTCAGGTTTTATCGATTAGGGTCTAAAGGGCGCGGGGCATTCAACACACCTACTTACATTCCGAGTTTGATATTTCTAGCTCTCGTAGTTTCCGAGATATCAGCTTTTAAACGACTCAGGTCTTCACCCTGATCCAGAATATATATACTATTCGGAGACTGTCGTGCCTCCTTTTGCCCATTACATACATTCACTCGAAGTTAGTAACCCTTTTTGTTTGCCCATTTCATGCGTACAGGGTATAAACAACGCGTAACAAGTGGCCAACACACACAAACCCAGAGAGTTAGAAGGCCCACTGAACCAAAGAGCAAAATCGAGCTGACAAGTGACAAGCGATAAACGATAAACGACATATTAAAGGCACGGCGCGACACGATAACTCCCAAAAAAAGCAAACCAAAAACAAAGGAAAAGCTCAAAAAATCAACAATATTTTTAACCCTGTCACAGACACTGTGCGTGTATGTGACTGTGTGTATCTGTGTGTGACTTTCTGTATCTGTGTGTGTCTATGTGCGTGCATGTCTACGCATGCCATCAAAGCGACCGCGAAATAACAAATTGACCCAGCAGGCAATTGCGTTTAGCCAAGCACACAATGTCAACCCACCCACAGTTCCCATTGTACACGCACAGTGGGCACATAACAATTGCCATTTGCATGGTCCAACTTGAACAAGTGCAACAAGGGTTGACTTTTTATACCCTGTTTTACTGCCATCTAAAGTTGTCTAAAGTTAAGTCTGCAATCAAAATTTCAGCATGCCGATAAACGAAATCTAGCAAATAATATATAGATATAGTAAAAATATATGATATATCATTAAATAAAAAGGAAAATAGAAAAGAAAAATATTTAATTTTTATTGAAATAAAAATTAAATTAAATTAAATCGAACTTAATGTTCTAATATTCATTTAAAAAACTCTTATCAAAAGAAACATCAACAAACAAAGTAATTGTCAAAAACATTTGATTATTTTATTGGCAAACTGCCTAATGAGAAGTCATTGCACTTCCCGCTGTCCCGCCGTAAATGTGGCATATAGTAATTATTCCTACGTCCTCCAACATAATGCCGTTGACGTGTTTCACTTAAAATCGCTTAAAGTGTTGAATATTAAATGGGCAACAAGACAGCTGAATCAAAAATAACAAATCAGAAGCGAAAAAACCCCAAAAGCGAAATATTATTTCAACAGCCAAACAAACTGCACATTGTCATTGACTTTGTCCTTAAAAATTGATGTTATTGTTAAAAAAAAAAAAAAAAAACAAACTAAAATAAAATACGAGTAAATAGAAAGAAATGCAAAAAAGAATATAGAAGAGGCGAAAGCAACGTCATAATAATGAACAACCAAATGCCAGGCGAATGTTTGGCTTGGCCAGGCCCCCTTACGTACACCCTGTACTTTGAAAAGGTACAACGGGTCTATTCAGCTGGTGCAAATGGGAAATGTGTGTAACACTCAGAAGAAGGGCGTGGAAAACTTTTGGCATTATCTAAAGCCGCGTTTCGATTGGATAAGCAACAGCGAAGATATGCAACAGACAAATACACAAAGTACAGGGTCTCCCACTCTCTCAGTTACGTACGACTGCCCCGTGCTTTCTGGTTTTATGTAATTCTCTGTGTTTCGGGAGGCGGGAGGCAAGGACAAACACACACACAGTCTCAGAATGAGACACATGAAAAGGATTTGCAGTTGACGGCACTCGCTGCAGTTGGTCCTTGAACTTGATGTTGTCAAGTAAATAGAACCACTCGAATTGAAATATATATATAGGTGGGTATACATATATGTATCTTTAGCACTTATAAAGGAATATAGTATTTGAAGTATCTTGCAGCTGCCACTCGGCAGATGACTTTTTCACACACACACAAAAAAAAGACGTGCAAACAACTGTCGTCCGGCGGTCTCCATTGCAGTCTCTGCTCTCTGTCCGCGGCTGTTCCACTTCGATAATGGCCAGGCCATCGTCAGCTTTTATGCAACGGGTTGTTGAACCAAATATGCCAAATGAATTGCATTCGGCGAGTGCAGCGACCCACGCACAGCCAACAAATGTGTCCACTTTATTTGCCCACACCTGCCCGCCTCTCGTTAACTCAGGGGACTTTCCCAAGCTCCCCCAGCTCCCAGCTCTCCAACTGGCGCCCCCGAATCCCCAATTCCCTCAAGCTCCAACTGCCATTTTCAGCAGCTGCATACGATGCGGAACAGTTGCCGCTATTATACGACATGTCGCCCATGTCATGACATGCGGCGGAACTTCAACTAGACTAAACTTAGTCACAACGATAGTGCGACAAGTGTTTCATAATGCGGCTTTTGTTCGATTGTTTGGTTGAAAGCAAACAAAGCAAGTCTGTTTAAACAATTTAACAGACCGTTAGCTGTTAGATGCGTAAATAAAGCGAGACTGTTAAGCATTGCATTACACACTGTTAATAACAGCAGATGTAATAATAAAACACTCTAAGATTTGTCGTAGATTGAAAGCTACATTCAAGAATGCGGCTAGAATTTCACACAATCGCTGCTAAATTTCGCAATTTATAAGCATTTTTAGCAGTACTTTGAAAGCGTACAGAAAAGGTCTTTTGTGTAACAGGCTGAAGGAGGCGTAGAAAACCCCAAAATATATATATATACTTGATCAAAACGATGAGTTGATATAGCCATGTCTCTCCATATAAACAATAATCTATCTAATATTTGATATTTAGTTTAGATTAAGTTTGTTTTAGATATTTCATACCTACCCTACTTAACCCGCTAACCACAAAAAAAATGCCAGCAGTTAAAATTTTACATTACGATCCGATGAAAAACCATGAAGATATGCAACAGACATTTTGCTTGAATTATTCAAAAGGGTGGAGTAGTTTTCTATTGTCGGTTACGACCTACTATAGCCAAAAACCTTTTAGATCTTAGCGGTTCGAGTGTGTGGTAAAAGCTAGTCAGTTTGTCCGTCAGTCCGTACAAAATAGAAAATATTCGGTCTGTTCCTAGAGCTATAACACTTACAACTTATAACTCTTCCATTTACTACAGACTGCTTAAAATCAATAGTTGGATAGTTTTGGATTTACGCATATAAACACTAAACTTTTGCAACTATTTTAGCAGGAACCGGCAATTTAAGCTCAAGTATTGCACTCAAACCTAACAAGTCTGTCAATTTTCTAGCACCCACAATACATACTGTTCGCAGTACAACTAAATTAGAATTGTGCAATACAGCTGCTTCGTAATGAAGTCATAAAACTAAGCCATAGTATTTCGACACGCCATTTTGCGAATTGAAGCAAAGCTCTTGACCTTCAGCTGCCCTCCGTCTGCTTCCTGTTTAACTAACAGCAGTCAATCTTCAGCTATTTATCGTGCCATATACACTGTATGTGTGTATATCGACGAATAGTATACTATTTATGCATATTCCCGCTCTCCAAGTGATGTCAGGGAAGACGAATCGATAAAAGGTTTGCTATTTGGCGACCATAAATAATGACAGACAACAATGGCTGCCAAAGAAAGCTAGGTGGCAAGTGGCTAGAAGAGGGGCAGGGGATCTAACATGACTGCTAAAGGGTTTGGCAAATGTTTGCATTCGTCAACTGCAACGCCAGTGCAAATCTCCGTTGTAATATTGTGACATTGATAATGAAAAAGTATCGCAATAACAACAACAGCAGAACAGAGAAAAACACAAAAATGAAGGAACAGTTTTCTTTCTGGATACAGTTGCAGTTCAATACCCATAACCACTTAAGGCTTATCATCGCCACTTGAGAACTGATTACACTGTTTTCCCCCAGTCTTCCAGGTTCTCCCGTTCTCCGTTGGCATACTCCCACATACATACATTGGCACAATTCAATCAGCGACGCTGATTTTTATGAGTATATTGCGCATACGTACTGTTAGCCGTGTTTCGTCCGCCCCAAAACGGTATAGTGCATAATGGAAATACACTGATATTTTATTATATATTAAATGATTGGATATTAAATGGCAAATTTGCATAGTATTTTCTATAAACTAAATCTAGTTTCAAGTGTTTACAATGCGAACATAAAATATATATACAATTTATATTTTAATTATATTTAAGAATTCATTACAAAAACAATGATATGCATGGTTTTTCCATTCTTTTTGAAGGTTTTCTTGGGACTTAATTCAATTCAAACTTTGTTTATTTTATATACCATATTTAATTGTTATCATATTATTAATGATGATCGTCATAAATATTTGTTTATAGTATTCTATAATTGATCATTTATATTATTTTATAATTTGTAATTAATTATCATTTTATTTATGATAGTCGTCGCGACTACGCGTCGTCGATAAGAATATATTCAGATTATAGTTTACGTTTTAAAATAAATATTGTTACTCAATAGGACGTATAATGTATTACAGTCAAAAAATTTAAACATTTAAGAAAAATGTTAAAATTTGAATATTTTTTGCAGTTTTAACTCCATTTCAGTATAACAAACTAGACTTGTTGGCATAAACCCTAGGCTTTCTAGGGTATTTATTGTGCAGCATTCAACAAATTGATTGCCTGACTTGATGGCTGTTTATTGCCGCAACAACAATGACAAGCAATGAGAGATAAACTCGCGCTCATAAATTTAGCACGCATTATTATGATTAGGCAGGTCGCTTCCAACCGGTAGTTGATATACTACAAACGATAACAGCGCCACAGCCGGAAGAACTTTTCCCTGAGCCCTAAGTGGACAGGTAAGCCAATAGCAATCATTTCGGGATGGGTGAGGGGAGAGGAGAGAAGGGAGAGAGATGGGCTAGCGAACGGCTCAGACGACTTGTTTATGCATGTTCATGTCTCCAGCGACGGCCATTTTGTGTCATGGCACTGCAGTGTTATTATTTTACACACACACACACACACACACACATGCCACACTCACTGATACATGCATGGAGTAGACATTTTAGCATTTGCACTGTGTGGCAGACCATTTAAGCCAATTCCTGTGGAGCATTGCAGACTTAGCGCCGGAAGTTAGCTGGCCGCCATTTTAAAACAGACAATGGGTTCACTGACATTCCGCCATCGATTCTGCTAAACACTTGGCTTTTGTTTGTCAGCTTATACCGCACACACACCAACTCAAAGTTTATTGACCACGATAGTCAATTATTAACTTACTAAATGGCATATAAAAGTTGACAATTTGCGTGGGAAATAATTCTAAATTCCACTCTCCTGTTGAATATACTTAGCAGTTTTAATTACCTAAAATGGGTGCGTAAAAACTGTGGCTACCAGCTTTTAATTTGCAGATACAAGTTTAAGCTTTATCTTGTTAAAATAAAATGTCACAAAATAAAGTCGCAATATAAAAATATCTTTCATTAGTTAATAATCATTAGTTCGCCTAGATATACGTTTGTATGCGATTCTTCTTGTCAATTGTTATCAACACCAATTTTAATTTGTGCAAAAAACCTAGAAGGTTACAGTCGGACGTTACCGATAATAGAATACGCTGTACACTATTTTACATCATCATACAAAGTACTGAAGCAATGCTTCTTTTAACAGATAGATTGGTAAATGTCTGATCTTAAAATTATGCAATATATGTATAAGGTTTTTAATGATTTGTGGGCGAAAGGGCGTGACATACAACATTTGAAATTATCTTGATTTGTGTAGGTTATACACCTATCTAAGTTACAAATTTGGTGTCTTTTACTTTTATAGTTGCCGAGATCGACGTGTTTAAACAGTCAAACTGACCGGTATGAATTTAGTATACCCCCATGAAGTAACAGCAATGTGTAAATCCGACTAACACTGTAACATTTATTGTACTATAAGATCCTAAAGTGTTACTTGGTTTTATGTTAAAAAAATATGCCAAACGTTATATTTTTATACATCTGCTAAGACATGATATCATAACATACCATATTATATGACATTAGTAACATCGATCTCTGTTTTATGCGTATTAACAAGTTTTTATAACTTTGAATACACTAAAGAAAAAATGAAGACACAAAACATTAAAAATCTAGCACTAATAATAGTTTTGTTTGATTTCAAGAGAGCATACATATATTCAATAACATCTTGGAATTTGATTCTAAAGCACAATTGCTTAAAGTCACACCAAAGATTTCATTATTTTTGTATTTTATTTTATTTTTTCAAGTAACGAATCTTGCAGTATTTGAGTTTCGCTGCTGTACAAATACGTTTTAATCCGATTAGACACAATAGATATGTTGTTAATGAATAGCATTATATTGCTTTTGGTCTAATGTTCTTCCCCTTGTTAGAGCGGCTTTATTAACTGGACGAACGGCTTGGATAGTATATGCCCAGTATGTATCTATCTATATACATATGTACATATATATATATATATCTATGTATGTTCTTACTAATTTACTGCGCACACAGACAAATTGGACACAGTCTGTACCCTTTATTGCCCCCTCGCCCCGCCTGCAATGGCTGCCCCTCATTAACGGAGAGCCGAGAACAAAAACTCATTTTAATTAATCAATTTGTATGTGGCACTTGGGGCGACGTGCTGATGTTTGTTGTTTGTCTAATGCTGTGCTTACTTCATAAATGCAATAAATTGTTCAAAATCGATTCAAATAGACAATAAAAAATGAAAACAATCTATGGCCAAACTTGTGCATAGTTAAAACACTTTTGGCTCTCAAATTGTCGTCAAACTGAAAATAAGAGGCGCAAACTTCATGCCTTACACAAACGAATGATGGAAACTAATTCAATTCAAGGCTTGCGCAAATGAGTTATGACAACTAATTCAATTTATATATTAAATAAATTATTAATGGACTCGCAGCTGCGCCTCAAAGGGTTCACTTTCCCCGCTAAAAGCTGAAAGCTGAAAGCTGAAAGCCAATCAATTTCCCCCGCTTTGGCAGCAGCTGTTCAAGCTAATCACATTTGTGCATACTATAAAAAGTAAAATTGATCTGGTTATTTTTTGTAAACTTTTTCCTGCCAAATGTCACGCTGGAAATTTGTTGTGACTCAGCTGTGCGAAAGCAAAAAAAGTTCATCCATCATACGAATGTCAATTCCCATGCAAATGCTGATGCATTTCAATTTCTCAAGCGAATTATTGGTACGCACGTTCAGGCTAGTTTGACATCACTTTTTCAACGGCTACATAAAAAAGGACAATTGAAACCAGAATGGGCGGAGCAGATCAGTCGGACGGGGCCGACTGTCTTATACCCTGTACCACAGCTCGCGCTGCGCGCTCGCCCGTACAGTATATAATTTAAAATGTTTTAAATATAATTTAATCTATTTATAAATAATTAATTCAGAATATTTTATTTCTTACGCATGAATTTGACGCAACGGATCACGCCAAAATACATTTGCACTTTAAAATGTTAACAATATTGAAAAATTGTAGAAAAATATAATTGGGATTATTCAAATTATACATTAAGCACAAAACGTTATGGAAACGCAAATCGCAGATAGAAATCTGGCCACACCAATCGGTAGTAGCAGGCGCTGTTGCAACCCTATTCGCCAGTGCTATTACGCGCCTTATTGGCAACATTTAAAAATAAATACATAGTGTGAGTTAAATTTATTAATATGTACGATATTTATTAGTGTTTAGTATTATAATAAACAATATAAATTATTTTGTTCAAAAAATATAATATGTATCAACAATAGTAAATGAATTATTAATTATTTAGCAAACATATGAACGCAGCCCAACAAGCTGGCAACACCGCTGCCGCTGCCACTGCTACTGCCGCAGCCAACATGTTCGATTTGACATGTTCGATGCATACATGCATATGTATATGTGTATGTAAATGTCTGCTATTAATACATATTTACGAATAATCTTTAAATCGCCAAATCTCTCGTAATTATGAACCGATTTGGATGAAATTTACAGAATTGGTAGATATGAGCCACCTCTACAGTTCGCAGAAGACAAAATTCATGTAAATTGATTTGTATCTCTTTAATTAATACATGAATTCTTTTTAGGTCCATAACGGGCGACAGGGGCGTGGCATCCAACATTTGAAACAAACTTGATCTGCGTATGGTACATACCTTTCAAAAATGACCAAAACGGCTTCTCTAGCTTTTATAGTTTAGGAAATCTCAGCGTTCATCCAGACAGACAGACAGACAGACAGACAGACAGACAGACGGACAGGGCTAAATCGACTCAGCTCGTCTCCCTGATCAAGAATATATATACTTTGTGGGGTCTGCCACGCCTCCTTCTGCCTGTTACATACATTCTGACAAAGTTATTAACCCTGTATTTCCCATTTTTCAATGGGTACAGGGTATAAAAATACCAAATGCGGATTACATATTTTTAGAAAATAGGAATTCATTTAAATGAGGATGGATTATAAATCAAAGACATTTTTAAAAAGTTACTTTCAATTATTCAATGCTAGTTCTAGCCATAAATAAGCTAAAATGACAACTCAGAAAACTCAGAAAACAACTTGCAATGGATCCATGTTCGATATGTCTGATTTCGATTACACTCAAATAAAGCATCGCATTCAAAAATGCTTGTAAAAAGCGGAAAATCATTATGTAGAAAGTAAAATATAAATATCACAATCGATTTACAAAAGAATAAAAAATTATGCAAAAAAGGATAACGTACAATGTTAAAATCTTGTTCTTCGGTTAGGGAACATTTAACAGCTTTAGGGAAATATCAGTTTTAAAAGAAACAGATCCCAAAAAAAAAGACTGATCGACATATACAGACTGATAAATATCTAAGATATTTTTGGCCATCCCAGCCTCTAACTATACTTGATCTGTATATATACTATTTATACCTATGTTGTTTGTCTTGTAGATAATAAACTTCTTGCACTGTGAAAAAGCGCAACATCAATGTAACAGCAATAATGCCACTCACAATAGACAAGCCATTCACAGTAGTGTTCGACAAACAGCAGCCCAACAGGGGACGTGCTGACAGGCTCAAGTGTCAGGCCAATTGCCGGTTGCCAATTGAAGTGCGCCACAATTGGGCGCTGGAGTGGACCAAGAGATCGACAATAGATAGCCAGAGAGACGGACGGACGGACGGACAGACACACAAATATACAGACATATGTAGCTTCATAGAGCGTATTGCGTGTGTTAATTGTTTGGCTTCAATTTGACAACAAACAGGATGGACAATCGACTGAATGGAAGGCAGGAAGGCAGTGAGAGGCAGGCATCATCTTGGCTGCTGCGGCGCTGATGTTGCTAATTGTGGCATTAACAAATACAATTGCGCTGTGTGCCTGTCAAATGCCTCAAATGGCTGTCAGTTAACTGCAATGCTGCCGCCACTCTGCCTGCCCCTGCACTGAGAGAAAAACCAACAGCGATCGCACTTGAATCGAGAATCAAGAATTCGCGGTGTCCAAAATTTAATAGGCGCAAAAATTCTGAATTTAAAAACAAAATTCTAGAGAATTCTTTAAATTCTTCTGCATATTTAAAGTCCTTTATGTGCTTTATTTAATTCTGTATTAGGCTGAATTAGTTTTTAATTAAGCATACATTTAGTACGAATAGTTTTCATTCCATGAAGATATACACAAAATTAACGATTCTTTCTTCAAATAATCCCTCCTCGTATTTATTTTTAACCCTAATTGTTTTTTGACCAATACTAGTTTTACATAGGAACACCATATTTGGTATTAAGGTTCTTGACAATCACAACCACAATTTTAAAGGAACAGACATTAAATTTATAATGTACGTAGCTTAAGGCTTTTCTTCATCAAACGATCGCTTAGAAAACAGCAAAGATATGCAACTGACAATTTGTTTGACAGGGCAGCTGGACAGTGGTTATTAAATACGCATAGCTGCTTTGCTTTAATTTATAATGATTATATAATGATGCTTGTTGAAGATTATTTGGTCTCAGGATTGAGCATGTTTAAGATAGGTACGAAAAGATCTTAATTTGATACATTATTTTTCTGATTTAAGAATTGATCTCTTACTTTCATAAGAATAATTTCCTCTGGGAGTACGGATTTTCAAAAACCATGTACTTTCATTTAAAATTTTAGGATGAAACATAATCAATTTAAGAGCTTCATTTTTTCTCTGAGTGTACCTCATTATCATACACTCTTTCACTACATCTCTCACTCTCTTCCTCTCCTTTCAGTCGACTCACAGCTCGTATAGCTCGTATAGATGATGATTGATTGGCCGCTTTGATTGATCGTTGAGCAGGCAAAAGTATAGTTTGGCGTGGCGTGAACGTTTTCAATTTCGAACCAGTTCAAATGACGATGACGATGATGACGATGCTGATGCTGATGCCGATGATAATGATTATGTTGATGTTAATCTCGTTAGCCACATTAACACAAGAGCTGAAGTACCACACACACATGTGCACTCTCACACATTTGGCCATGCGAAAGGCTTGAAAGGCATTCATGTAATTGAAATATAGTTGTCAAAACATAACTCAAAACCACTTCAAAAATCTTTGACAGGCACACGCGAGACAAGTGGATTGCGCTTGAGTGAAGTGAACTTGGCCAACTACTGAATTTATTGCCAAGACAAAATACGAGCCAACAATAGAACTAACATTCAGCACCAACAACTGCACAGAATACTCATATCGACGGCTGCATATCGTACGCTCTATCGTATTACAAAAGATTTATTTGTTTAGGCATAGAGCGAACCAAGCCATAACATTTATTACAGTTCTAGTTTGCACTAAATTTATGGTTATAGATATAGAGATCTCCATATTCCCCGGTCGAAGTGTACAGGAGACAAACAAAACTCTATCAAACCAATATTTCAGTTATATTACTCTTAACTCGTAATCCTTTTTATTTTGCTATTCCAGTAGGTATTTCATAAACTTAGCTTAATTCTTCTCGTTTTCTTGTATTGTAGGTGATTAATTCGTCTTCACAAGTCTTTATACGTAACCTTCTAATACTCAATAAACTACTTCTTTTCCTGCTAGTACTATTTAAGAACTTGTACTGATTTTATATCATAACTGTTTTGCCTACTCTCCGACTCCTACTGACTACTTATTATATTTGTTAAATTTCCGAATCCTAATAGCAATATTGCCAGATTTAAGCCCTGAAACTCCTAAATATAATAGAATAGTATGCTCATACCGATTGATCCAGCTTAGGTACTATTTCTAGTAAATTTAACAAATGTCTTTTAATCACTATAATTTAAATTTTCCAGATACTTAAATAAAACCCAATATCAAACGTAATATTCAATATAGAAGGTTATTCTTCGGAACTCACACTCTGTTCCAACATATTTATCTATCCTAAAAAGATCCTTAAAAACTGTTAATAAACACAGAAGTTATTGAAGAAACAATATTGCAGGATTTGCCTCGCTCGCCCTCGTGACCATTGAAGCATGGTTAAAAATAAGAAGAAGCATTGCTGGTGCACTTAGTGTTAAATTATAAATACTTTAAGCTTATATTAAATACGTAGGATGCAGAGTATTCTACAGTCGAGCGCCGCCGACTGATCGGTAGTGTGCTTACCGGCTTATATCGAATTTATTAACAATAACAACTTACTGCAATTGCCATTGCAATTGCAATTGCAATAAGCCAAGTTTCGTCAACGGCGCGAACATAACAAATTTGCTACGCGTGCGCAGCGTCGACGTCGCCATCGCCATCGCTGCCGACGCAGACGCAGACGCAGACGCCGCTGTCGAAGTCGAAGTCGAAGTCGTTGCTAAAGCGCGCGCTTTGATTGTTTTTCCTCTGGTAGTCGCAGATTTTCAATTTCAGCATTTTCACATAACGATGTGCTTCTTCTTCTTCTTCTAGTAGCTAGGCGGCTGCAGTTGGCCGTCCGTCCGCTTGTCTGTTTGGCGGCACGTCTTTGTCAGGGTTGCCAGCGTGAGTTCATTTTAATTGCCAACGCATTCCGTCTGATTTTGTTATTTCTCTCGCGTGTTTTGTATTTCTTTTTGTTATTCAAGTCGAGCCTGACGGGGACCCAAGAGGCATTCAAACTTTGTCACGCTGTTTGCCACAAGCAAATTGTACGACCTGAAGGTCTATCCTCTCTACCGTGTACACCCGTAACTTTACTAACAATGCTCTTGGCCATAACTTTCGATAGTATCAATAGGGGACGTTCATAATCGAACAAAATACTCTATGTATATATCGATAGTACTGATAACATTTATTTTTCACACATACCAGAAGCGACCTACAAGAACTATCGTATTCTCCGACTGTGATGTGAGATATATCGATATCTATCGACCTAAATATCGATATAGTTTTAATTAATTTAATTTAATCAAAAGAAAATACTTTCCATCTTTCTGCTTAAGCTCCTTCAATAATTGCATATGTTCTTTTACAATATTTCAACGACATCGATAATATTACCGATAAAAATCACAAATTTCTATATAATAAAATTCTAATATAATAATATATAATTTTAAAAAATTACGCTGCTGTGAGATTAGAGATACTTTAAACTCTTAAGAAACTGCGCACGCTAGATGGCGCCAGCACATCTTTTATTTGAGAAAAAATAATAAATTTTTTATATTTCTTTCCTATTAATCGAACGATTTTTATCAAATTTCTAGGAAAGTTTAATATAAACTTCTTCTACGTACTTGCAAAAAATTATGGTGCCAACATTGAAATTGTGAGATTAAAGGTATCTGAAATGCTTTCATAGAAGATTATAGAAAATTCGAGCTGTTTTTTAAGATCGCTCAAATTTAGTGATAAACGTCCAATAGAGGGTGTTCAATAGGCGTTATGGGCAACGTTAGCAAAACTCAGCGGTATTTGTAGCTGTTGTAAATGAATTTCGAGGCGCAGTTAACTTCTTGTCACAGCTTGTGTGTGTGTGTGTGTGTTTGTATATCTCTTGACTTGGCTATATGTATTTTGTGTGTGTGTGTGTATAACTTTTGTTTTATTCGAAGCTGTGTTGTTTGTTTTTCAGTTCAGTTTTGAATGATTTGGCTGGTTTGCCTATTTGCAGCCGTTCGCTTTCTGCCACATTTGGCGGCAAACAAATTAATTTTTGCGCCTACATAAAGCTAATTGACTTGAATGGGCGTCCGTCTGTCCGGTCTGTCCGCTGCTCGCTTCGCTCTTAATTGTGCTGGCAATTAATAAAGCCGCAGCTGAAAAGGCAGCTCAGCATTATCTGCATCTTGGCTTGGCGCTGCACCACGCAGCACACTGGCGCCACCTACACACCCCCGTTCGTAGAGCTCTTAAGCAATAAAAGGTGACACCGACAAAACGACGCTTGACCTACAAATTGCAATCGCGCCCAGTCCAAGGGGCAACATAAACAGCAAGCGGTGCGGGCGGAGAGGCGCCAAAGCAGCTGCAGAGAGAGAGAAAGCAATGGCCAGATGGAAGGAGAAGAGGAAGAGCAGGGACAGGGGTGCCCACGTGAGGCACGTGAGTGATTGAGTCAATTCAGGTGGGGCACCTTCAGCGGAAGCGGATCAAGTGCATGCCCCACACTCACACACGCTTGCGGCGCTTTTGGGGCGTGTTTGGGCAGAAGGCGAGTACGAAGCCGGTGAGAACGCAGTCGATCAGTCGGACGCGACCGACTGTAGAATACCCTGCACCCTATAATTAAAATATTATTCATAACCATTTGGAAAATATTTTCGAAAGCGCAGCAGCAATGCTCATTCGTACTTTTTCGTCTATACTACCATGAATACAAGCGAGGCAAAGCCTGCAATATTGTTTCTTTAATAACTTCAGTGTTTATTCACCGACTTCAAAGCGCGTTTTCGGAGGGTTAAATATAATATTAGATAGCATATATTATGAATATCAATTATCTATGCTCCATATTGCGCTCGGTAATTGGTTTTTATCGATTGGGGCGTAAAGGGGGTGTGGCATCCAATATTTTAAATAAACTTGATTTGCGTATGGTATACACCTATCTACATTCCAAATTTGATGTCTCCAGCTCTTATAGACAGACGGATATGGCTACATCGTCTTGGCTCATCGCTCTAATCAGAAATATATATTATTTATGGGATCTTCTGCCCGTTACATACATTTGCACAAAGCTATAAGCCCTGTTTTTACCCATTCCATAAGTACAGGGTATTAGAAACTATGCCAAATGCTTTGGTTAATTAGAAATCAATTGAAACGCATGCAACGTGCGTATGTGTGTCTAAGCAACTAGATTGCAACAACAAGCACAACAACATGCTGACGACCCAAATAAGTTGCGCCATTCCCTTGCCCCAGCCGACGTTGCATCCACATGCGCGTGCTTCGTGATTGGGTGGCATGCAAACCAAACTCAGTACTGAGCACCGCGCAAACCAGTTTCAGTCTGTTCTGCCCCATACACCCCTCCCTCTCTCCCCACCCCCCTGGCCGATCACCCCTTGGCTGCTCCTTTAACGCACTCTAACCGTGGCTATCTCAAAAATGCTTAATTGCTCGACTTGCATTCAAAGAGCATATGCTGATAGCAGTTACAGCAGAAGCAGCAGAAGAAGCAGAAGCAGCAGAAGAAGCAGACGAAGCAAAACAAAACAACGCAACACGAAAACAAAACAGAAAACATAAACAGAAAAGCTACGACGGATCTTTGTGGCTTTATCAATCATTGAGGTGTCAGCCGGCAGATTAGTCGGGTATACGTTTTTCAGATGGATTATCTTTAGCCGTGGGGCACTTCACCTATTAATCAGGCTTTAGCGACAGTTTTGAGCGCATTAACTGTCGAAGATCTACGATTAAAAAGGGGGTAAAGATCACTCAAATATAGGCTAAAGTGTTATATGTAATTGGAGTAGATATTGGATCACAAAAAAGCATAAAGAAAATAACAGGGAAACAAAAGGGACCAGGAAGTGAAAATACAATTTCCGATATAGATTTCATGTAGAATTTCATTATAGAATTAGTAAATCTTATTACATTTGAGCATGGCGAATACTTGAATAACTAATAAAAGAAAATTTTATTGGATTAGGAAAAATAATAGAGAGCAACACAGAATCAATAAAAGCAAATATATATAATACTATAAAAATAATAATACAAGTAGAAAACAAGCAGAAAATGCATTAGATTACAATAGATATTAAGTATTATTTAAAAACATTTTTACAATATTATGCGAAGCGCAGCAGCAATGCTTCTTCTTACTTCTATGGTTGTTAACCAATTTCAATGAGCTTTTTAGGATAGATACGCATAATAGTAGTAGATATACATATATTCTAAATAACAACCTTCTATATGCAATATTACGCTTGTTATTCGGTTTTCATCTATAAGGTAGTAAAGTGGGCATGGCATCCAATATTTAAAATAAACTTAATCTGCGTATGGTATACAGCTATCTACATATTCAATATAGACAGAAAGACCCACGGACTAGATCGACTTAGCTCATTGAACTGATCAATAATATACTTATATATACTTATTGCGGGCTGTCACGCCTACTTCTGCCCGTTATATAAATTCGCACAAAGTTATTAACCCTGTTTTTACCCATTTCATGGGTACAGATAGATGCAACGTCTTTAACCCACTAAATGTTAGTCAAACATATTAATTTGTGATTGTGTAGAAATTGCGACGGGTTGCCAATTGATTTGCTATTGTATAGTTGACACTCCATGTGTGTGCGAATGTACGAATGTACGAATGTATGAATGAATGTATGTAGAAATGTGGATTGAAAAGTATGCGAGCTATTCCTTTGTGATTGAATTGGCGCAAGTGACACGGAGACCCGGCCATAGACGCAAAGCCCACAAACGTACACATACAGACGCACATACGTACGTACGTACGCACATACATACTTACATACATACATACGTCTGTATGTACGTACGTAGATTTTAGTTTAGTTCAGTTCAAGTTGCAGTTGAGGTGTTTGTGTTGTTGCGGCTCATTGTTACTCATTCTTTGCAATTTGCATGCATGTCACGTTCCTCGACTTTGGCTTCGACTTCGTCACCTGTCGTTTATGCCCCTGCCCCTGCCCCTCCCCACAGCACCAGCTCAACACCTACACTTCCTAGTTAATAATGCTGCAACAGCAACAATCGCAACAGCAACAACAACGGCAACAACTACGTTATATAAATCAATTAAATAAACGACTAACTCGATTAAAATCTTTTGGCCATAATTGAGTCGACTGGCAGCTGAATGAAATTCTTGGCAGTTGCCGCTGGCGCCGCTCAGAAGTGGCAGATCCCTGCATCTATGCAACACGCTCTGAAACACTTCAAGAGTCGTTGCATGTGTTGCAAAGTCAAGTTGCACCGCGTGGGCGAGAGCAGTTGTTGCATTTGCATTTGCATTTGCCCCGCGTGAGCATCAGTGTTGCCAACGATTCCACCAAAGAAAGCCAAATAAACAAATAGTACCAAAAATGGCGTTCCTAGCTCTTATTGTATACTAGATCTAGGTTGCTGTTGGTGTTAAGAGACGGGAGGTATAAGGAATCTAAAACAAACTTGCTCTTATTGCTGCATAGGAGAACCTATATACAAAAAATTGTATCTCTAGCTCTTAAAGTTTACGAGATCTAGGACGGACAGAGCATGTGCCACGCCTCCTTCTGGGTGTTACATGCATTTTTAATTTGCACTAATTTAATAGCAAACTGGTACTTTTTGAAAGTAAAGGTTTAGAATTACGTGAAAAAAATTATCAATAAAAAATGTTTTCTTTTTAAATTAGCGATAAATCATGAACATCAAATTAATCTTTGTCGTTTGAAACTTAAATATTTTATTGCCAAATCGTTATTTGTTTATAATATACACCGGATCCATCAGATGCAAATGATAAATTAAACGACGCTAATACTTATTATAAAGAATAAAAAATTGAAATTGTAAAATTAAAAGAGAATTTTTTCTGGATAGGTTACTTTTGAAATGTTTGGAAATACCGGTTTAAAATAGGACAGATCTGTTGGGAAAAAAGACAAATTGGCAGCACTGTCGAGCATATTACATAAAAAAGTTGCAATTACATTTAGCGGCTTCATCGTGATAACGTTGCTGCTAAACGTGCTGCTTTGTGTGAATTTGCAACAAGAAGCAACAGCAGCAACCACAACAGCAGCAGCAGCATCAGCAACAACAACAGCAACAACAACAACAACAACAAGAATGCGGTCACAGTTCATTGAACCGATAGAAATGCAATGCAAGTTTTGCTCATTATGATGTAGTCTACGTTGATAATGCTGATAATGATGATGCGGTTGTTGATAATGAAGTTCCTGCTCGTGTTGTTGCTGTTGTTGTAGTTCTTCTTCTTGCAGTTGTTGCTGCTGATGATGATGATGATGATGATGATGATGATGATGATGATGATGATGCTAATGCAGTTGCACATGTGTAGCTAGATGCACACGATAATGAGGTTTCAGTGGCAACCGACACTTTAGCGCGTCAGAGTCTGGCAAATATCTGCATATACATACATATATACAGATGTTGTACATACAGACACACAGGCATATGTATGTATGCAAGTGTCTGTATGTACACAAACATGTCATATATACGAGTATCTGTCACATTTGCCTCCAGCAGCGCCAAGTGTCGAAGCGGTTGACACAAAGATGCAGCTTCCGCCTCTTCGTCCCCCTGGCAAATTTCATTGCCAGCTGAATTCTGGATTATTAAAGCCCTGCACTCTAATACAGGGTATCATAACGTTTATCATTATGTTTATATTATAAATAATAAAATATTAAAGCTAAAAACAATTTAAACTTTAAGACAGGCACGGTAAAGATTTTAGTTTTTATAATACAGATTATAAAGTAAATATTACTTGTTGATTTCTATCAAAATATTAAGAGAAAACTTTTAATCAACTTTATTTTAAATTTATTTAAATTAATTTTTAATTAATATTAAGAGAAAACTTTTAATCAACTTTATTTTAAATTTATTTAAATTAATTTTTAATTAATATTAAGAGAAAACTTTTAATCAACTTTATTTTAAATTTATTTAAATTAATTTTTAATTAATTTTTAATTAGTTAAAATTAATTAACAATAATTTCTTAAATAAATGTTGAACATAAAAGTGTATACCATAGTTTTTTTCGAATTTGGCGTAAAAAATATGATATTGGTATTTTCTCAATATTTCCAATGGCTTTAGCATTAATTTTGTTTAACTCACTACAGTTATTAAAATTTTTTTTTTTCGAAATTCCTTAAAACCCATTTTTGGTTTATCTTCAGGGTTTATCATAATTATTTTCGTGTATTGTCGTTTATATAAAATCCAACAGCAATTCATAAACTAAATTCACACCTTGCATAAACCCAATATGTGACAAACACCAAAGTTTTATCGATAGTTTTGATAGCGCGAAAGTCGATTATTTGCGTTTTTCGTTGTCACTTAAATATTTGTGTTTTATTTGCAATTTTAATTACATTATTAGATCGAAACTGAATCATCTATCGTCTATCTATCTATCTATCGTTTATTCTATACATTTTTAATGTTATTATTTTCCAACATCGATAAATATTAAGGTGGGCTTTGGTTTTCTCTATTGTGGCTGGAATTTAAAGCTCTTACTTTAAATGATTTTTATATAATATCGGTTTGATTACAAGTATTAAATCGATAAGATTGTTTAAAAAGAATATTGATAAGATTGAAAAAACTTTAATTAAAAAAAAACGATAAAGAGATAAAAGAACAATATTAAAAAAGAAAGGAAAATAAATACATTTAGAGATGCATCAATCTATTTCGTAGTTGCAAAATATAGAGTTCTAGGTTTTATTTTAAGTACAATTTATATGCAGAGGGTTTTCATATAAACATTTGAGTTCTGCTACATTTCTCTAATAAATATTGGCTTTTCCAAGAAAAAAAACCCTTGAGATGTCGGATTAAATAATTTGTTTTTAATATTTTTAAGGTATATTGAAACATGTCCGAAAATAATAGACATGCTATGAAAACGTATTCAGTTTTAAGGGAATAGGATATTATTAAAGCAAGTCCCAAAGCGAAACTAACAACGATTGCTAAGCCAAACAAATCGGCAGTTGGGACTGGATTTCAATTGGCTATAGGCAACAATTAAGCCCAACTGGATGCCAGCATTCACACTCAATCAAAAGCCAACTGTTTGTACTTGCACTTTCCTGCTGAAATTGGCAACTCCAGATAGGATTAGAAGCAAAATGCCAACTCCCACACAACCGACAGAATCTTGATAGCCGGCCAGCCAACGGGGAAAGTTCAGAGTGCAAACGACACGTGGGCGAGGGGACAGAGGAGGGACAAATAGGAGACATTTGCCAGTATCCTTATATACGTATATTGCCCCATACATCTATTATGGCTTTTCCACCATGTGCTGGAAGGCGTTTAAGGCGTGACCTTTCTCTGCACGCTAATAAATGCAAGACCATAAGGGGGAACAGTTGGAACAATAAAAGCCAAAAACTGCGACAGTTTCCCCCAAAGACACTGAGCAAACTTCCTAAGTATGACTGCTGCCTACAGTGTTGTCGGATTGGTAGCAAAAACAAGCTAAAATAGCTAGAATATACATATAAATATATATATTTTATTTGATAAATTAATAAATTTAAATACATTAAAATAACAAAAATTTATTGTGGATTTATGTATTCAATAAAAAATAATAATTCAAAAAAATATTAGTAATGCCCTTATTTTGCTTCTTGTAATTATTATTAAATAAAATAAGGTCCAAATGATATAAATGATATCATAGATTAAATCAATACATCAATTTTTGATTTTAACCTTAAGCCAACACAATTAAATTGCATTTATTATATTAACTTTATTTTAAATTTAAGCTCTTTGTGCCTTAAAAATTTTTAATAATAAACAAGGGATTATTTGCAGGAATTTTTGTTTAGGCATATTTATATTCTAAAATTATAATTTATATAATCGTAATTTTAATTTTATTCTGCGTTTTAGAAATATTAGTTTTGGTAATTCAATTTCATTTGTTTGCGTTACGAAGCTTAAAGGCGTTAAATATTTATCTATCGTAAAAAAGGCCAAACTGGCAGCACTGACTGCCCATTTAAAGCTCTTTAGCTTTAGTTTCTTCCGTTGTTGCTGCAATTTTCTATTATTTATTTTCCGCTTTTGTTGTTTTTGTTGGGGCTGTGAATTATGTGAGAAATGCGTGCATAAATATTTATTTACACTGCCCAGCAATAGAATAGGGACAAATATTTTTAAATGTTTCGTTTAATTTTTCTCTTGATCTACTGCAGCAATTGCTACCAAATTTTTTATTTTATGATAAAGAGAGAATAGACAAACTGTGGAGATAAAAGAGAGACCTTGAAAATGTACCGTTATTTTTTGTTTTTAATTTTGCTCTGAAGAGGCTAAAAATGGTGTACTTTTTTGCATGCAATAGAATAGGGACATGTTGGATTTCTCTGTTCTAAGTTAAGTTTCACGGGAATAAAAAAATATTCTAGCAACATTTAAATGTTTAAACTATAAAAAAAATACAATGGGGCGCGGTAAACCAAAAATTTCCGTTAAAAAATTCAAAATAGCGCCGTATAAGGCGTGTAACTTAGTATACAGGAAAAATGTTGAAAAAAGTTTTAAAAAGCAAAAGTGTTATATACCATTTTCTTAAAAATCTATCATATTGTAGAAATAATGTCAAAGGACGCCCAAAAAAAGGACTTTCAGATACACCCGAGCGACATATTTTTCGAAAAACGTCAAATTTACACTGTCTAGCTGCGCTAATTAATTAAAAAATACCATTAAAAAATTTTTTTGATACCGTAAAGATAGATATTCGTAAAGCCGAATATCTAAAGAAGTGCAAAATAAAAAAAAAACAACACTTAATAGGCAACGTAAACATTCTCGGCAAGTTTTTGCACGACATCGCATGGTTGGCTGCAGGATTGGTCCACTGCAGTGCACTGTGTTGGTTTCCTGCAGCCAACCATGTGATGTCGTGCAAAAACTTGCCGAGAATGTTTACGTTGCCTATTAAGTGTTGTTTTTTTTTTATTTTGCACTTCTTTAGATATTCGGCTTTACGAATATCTATCTTTACGGTATCAAAAAAATTTTTTAATGGTATTTTTTAATTAATTAGCGCAGCTAGACAGTGTAAATTTGACGTTTTTCGAAAAATATGTCGCTCGGGTGTATCTGAAAGTCCTTTTTTTGGGCGTCCTTTGACATTATTTCTACAATATGATAGATTTTTAAGAAAATGGTATATAACACTTTTGCTTTTTAAAACTTTTTTCAACATTTTTCCTGTATACTAAGTTACACGCCTTATACGGCGCTATTTTGAATTTTTTAACGGAAATTTTTGGTTTACCGCGCCCCATTGTATTTTTTTTATAGTTTAAACATTTAAATGTTGCTAGAATATTTTTTTATTCCCGTGAAACTTAACTTAGAACAGAGAAATCCAACATGTCCCTATTCTATTGCATGCAAAAAAGTACACCATTTTTAGCCTCTTCAGAGCAAAATTAAAAACAAAAAATAACGGTACATTTTCAAGGTCTCTCTTTTATCTCCACAGTTTGTCTATTCTCTCTTTATCATAAAATAAAAAATTTGGTAGCAATTGCTGCAGTAGATCAAGAGAAAAATTAAACGAAACATTTAAAAATATTTGTCCCTATTCTATTGCTGGGCAGTGTATTTGCAATAGGAAGCGAGTAAAATCGATAACAGTCGCAAATGCACCCAAATTTCTGCTGATCTAGCAGGTATTTAGGGCTAAGACTGGCCTTTGCTCAGCTCAATTTGAAGCCAGTCGGAAATGCTAATTGTCAAATGCACAAAGTTAAAAGACTCTTTGTACATCTTGAGTACAGGGTATTACAAATATGAGCATAAAGAATCAAGATAAATAACAAGATCCTTAAGATCTATAGCGAAAAGCTTCAGCAGCTGTTGAGTTTGAATTGAATGCGTTAAAAAAAACTTGAAATGAGCTCCAAAGGGGATTAGCTCTTTAACCTCCGCTGTCAGTCAGTGAGAGGAGCCAGGGGGGCGGAGGGGCGGAGAGGAGAAGAGAAGAGTGAGAACAAGAGCATGCACTTGTATCCAATAAGAATCGTATGATAAGAGGCTTATCAGCATGGAAAGCCCAAACAAACGCCGCAACAACAAATAACAAAGAATATATTATAAACAATATAAGGAAAACTAATAATAGAAGGCACAAATGTGCTAGAAATGCTTACAAATACAAATAATTATAAAGTAAAAGAAAATAAGCGAAACTAATAAAATTGCAATAAACACAATATACACAACTAATAATAATAAAAATAATAATAAGTATAATAAAGGTTGCTAATACTGCAAATATACATATGTATGTGTATTATTTTATTGTTTATTTATTTATTTATTTATTTAGATATTTTATCCTAATGCTACAAGTATAAAACTTATAAATTATTTAAATTGCATTAGTCACTACAGAATAATAAATTAAAGAAAAAAACAAAATTAACTTAAGTTAAAATTTAAATTAAAATTTGAATTAGAAAGATTTAAATTACATGAATTTAAATTATATGTAAATTATTATTAGTTAGATTTTTATTTTGTTTTGTTTTATTTTTATTTTTATGCCATTTGCTTTAAGATGTAATATTTTATATTTTATCTAATCTGATGGAGTAAAACAAATTAAATAAAATTTAATATTTATTTAATCTAAAAATTTAATATTTATTTAATTTAATAGAATTGAAATATATAACCGTAAAATAATACATAAAAAAACAGAAAAGGTAAATAATATTAATAATAATAATAATAAAAATTCAAATAAACTCAAACTAAAATAAATTCATAAATAATATTGATATAATAAAATATTACATATAATAAATATATTGTATCTTCAGCTTTAATTCCATTTTAATTATAATTTACGCGTTTATATTTGGTATTTTTCATTTTGTTGTGGACTGCAATTAGTTGGCGTTAAATTAATCAATTAATCTTCAAATTAGTTGACGAATGTGCAATTAAATAAATAATTTATTTTAAATTTGCCAACCATTTGAAACTTACCCAAGGAGCAGAGACGAAGACGCTGCAATGGAAAGTTAACGGTGTTCTTGGCCTGTTTGTTGTGGATGTTGTGGATGTTGTTGCTGTGGATTTCGTCGTGGATTTTGTTGTGGATTTGGTTGTTGTTATTGTGGTTTGCTTTGGAGCTGCGTTCGTGTGTGTTGCGTATGTGGAATGCAGCGCTGCAAGAGGAAATGCGCAAAGGGACGTTAGGGACGCCAGCAGATGCAGCGGCAGCGGCAGCGGCAGAGGCAGCGGCAGACGACAACAATTCTGTTTATACTAATTGAAAGTTTTGGCTTTTAATTAAACACAGACACAAACAAACAAACAAACAAACACACACACACGCACGCACGCACACACACACACAAACAGGCATAGTGTGGGTGTGTGGAGACAGTGTTGCCGTGCTGCCGCAGGGCGAGCTTCAAAAGTTTGCGCTTGCGTCAGCGTCAGCGTCGGCGTCGGCGTCGTCGTCGTCGTTGGCAGCGCTGCTGGCAATTGAAATCGAATTTTCCAAAAACAGCAGAAAAAAACAAAAAAAAAACTAAAAAGCCAAAAACTAAGAAGAAAACGCAGAAACAACAAACAAAACAGACAACGCGATAGCAGAGACAGCAAACCAAAGAAAAACGAGTTAACAGAGACAATGCTGCCGCTGTCGCTCTGCCGCTGACAGCGTCGGCGTCGTAGCCGCTGCTGGCGTCACTTGCTGCAAGCAGCAAACGCAACAACAACAATAAGAACGCGCCGCTTGTGGCATTTTGGATTCGCTTTTTAGCTTGATTTATTTTTGTTTTGAATTATTAAATATGTTTTTAGCAGCTGCCTTTTTTGTTGTTGTTTTAATGCTACTATTTTGACTCCGTTTTGGTTGCGCGCGCGCATCCTCCAACAACAAATCCAGCGGCAGCGCAGCAGCAGCGCAGCAGCAGCGGCAGCAAAAGAACAACAACAAAAAGCACACAAACTACACGCACCAAAGGCGATATTTGAAAAAAAAAATATATATGATAAAAAACAGTTAAAAAAAAACACACTTGCAACAATGATTTACGATGCTATTTTTTTTTATTGTTTTCTATGGTTTTTGATTCTTGAAACAACAACAAAGCGCCTCAGAGCGTGGCGTCGCGTCGACCGCGCGCAACGCAAACAAAATGAAGACTGGCAACGGACGTCCGACGCTGCCAGTGTGCCAGTGTGCCAGCCAGCGCAACGCCCCAAAATACCAAAACAAGAAACGCGGCGCAGCCCCAAACTGCAAAATACCCAACAAGAAATACCAATGCGCGCTTTAAATACCAAACACCCCAAGTGCCGGATCTCTGAAATGAGTTTAGCAACACAAAAAAGCTGCGACTATAGCGCGCCAGGTTTAAATGCAAAGTACTTAAATTATTTAACATATTTACAAAAGTTTTTAAATTAAAAAAAATCATTATAACACATATTATACTAAATAATAAAATTTATTTTTATACCCTGTGCCCATTTGAAAAATGGGAAAAACAGGGTTAATAACTTTGTGCGAATGTATGTAACAGGCATAAGGAGGCGTGGCAGACCCCATAAAGTATATATATTCTTGATCAGGGAGACAAGCTAAGTCGATTTAGCCCTGTCTGTCTGTCTGTCCGTCTGTCTGTCTGTCCGTCCGGATGAGTGCGTAGATCTCGGAAACTACAAAAGCTAGAGAAGCCGTGTTGGTTGCTATCGGTAGATATATTCAATACGCAGATCAAGTTTATTTCAAATCGTTGATGCCGCGCCCCCTTGACGCCCAAAAATCAATAAAACTCACATAACCTCGAAATTTTAACACAAAAAGTTGAATAACAAGCGTAATATTGAACATAGAAGGTTGTTATTCGGAACATAAGCTCTGTTGTATTATATTTAACTATCCTGAAAAGCGCATTGAAATCGGTTAAGAAACACAGGAGATATAAGCTTCAAAATAGTTGAACTTAAAAGTTCAAAAACAAGCGTAATATTAATCATAGAATGTTGTTATTTAGTATAAACGCTCTTTTTTATTATATTTAACTATTCTGAAAAGCGCATTAAAATCGGTTAATAAACAAAGTAGATATAAGCTACGCAATTGCCAGCGCAGCCCAGCAGCGCAGCAGCAGCAGCGCAGCGCAGCGCAGTTGGCGCACGTAAAAAGGAAAGAAGAAGAAGTACTGCTGATACGCTTAGTGTGACAGTTTTATAAAATTGTATATAAAATAAAAGGCACAGGGTATTCTACAGTCGGGCCCGTCCGACTGATCTGTCCCGTCCGACTGATCTGCCCTGTCCAAATTTTTTTATTTGAATTTATTTAAAAATTATATATTTTATGCATATCAGTTTATTTCCAATCAGACCGACTATGGGATACCCTGTACCCTACATGTTAAATATTTTTATAAAAATAAATTTTTGCCGTACAATATATGTATTCTATTTATTTTAGTTTATTGTCCTGTTTAAATGTTTGTATATACATATAGATATATATAGATGAAAGTGAACAAATGTGCATACCCACACAACATTTTTGCTAAAGTGAGTACACGCTACTTGCTATATGATTGGTATTGCCATCCCTCTCTCGCACGCTATTCACATGGGCAGAGCAAAACTTGGATCTCTCTTAAGGACCGACTTTGATTAAATTTGTAGAATTGTAAGATATTAATGATGTCTATAGTTCGTAGCAGACAATGTCTGAGCTTCGGGAATCTGCAATCGCAACATATGGGTACAAAAAAAAGGAGACTCTTTTTAGGTGCCACTAGGCGCGATTATTTATGTTTTTATTTGGCAAACTATAACAATTCAGAATCATTTTAATGACGACAGCCAATAGTAAAGCACCGCGCCGAAGGTGCCAATTAATCCAATATCGGCAAACAAAATCTTGCGCGTCAGCCTGCGAATCAACTGCTGGCGCTCCTCTATTTGCGGATCGCGAAACATTTCGTTGGCCAAGTCCCTGTACAGCTGGACATCATCCGACATGTCCGTAGTGGTGTTTCGACGTCGGATCCCGACCTGACTCATCCGACAGTCATTATTCCTCGGTTTTTGTAATTTGGGCATTATGTGTACTAGGGTACACAGAATAAAATTAGTTTTCAATTTAAATTATTAGAGGTTCAACTCACTTTAGTTTTTTCTGGTTGTTTTAAATAGTTGAAGCAAATATTTTATTCGATGTGCAAAGTCACCCTGAAAGCATACGAATTTTGTAGAAATAGGTTAGAAATTTCACAAGAAATTTTATCCGGTTTTTACGGCGTAATCCTTGATTTCCAGCCGTCCAGAATTATCAAAAACTATTGCACACACAATTGGGAAGTTGTTTGCATGAATATTTTGCTATATTTGCTATATTATTTCATTGCACTAATCTTTTTTTTTTTCTTTATTTTTTTACATGTAGCGCTATACTTACGTTCTATCAGCTAGGATGATGCCGCAAAAAGGAAGTTATAAAACCAATGCGACCGTGCGACCGTGCGACCGTGCGACCGTGCGACCGTAGGCACATAATACCTAAAACACAACCCTAAACAAAAATGCACTAAATAAGAATATAAATTAAATTTGATATCTTAACAAAATCCAATGAGTTCGACTTAAAAATCGCAGGCTACTCAAAATAAAAATATAAATTAAGAATATTATTCAAATATTTTACGAAGCACAGCAGCATTTTCTACTTTCTTTTTCGATAATTGTTTCGATAAATATGTTGCTAAAGTATATGATTGATATTGCCATCCCACTCTCGTCTGCCACGCCTCCATCTGCCTATTACATACATTCTGAAAAAGTTAATAACCCTGTTCTTCCCATTTTTCAATGGGTGCAGGGTTTATAAATAATAATCCATATGAAAATATATATATATTATAATTTTTTTATTTTTAATTAAATATTAATTAAATTTTTATATAGCTATTAATTTTATTTTATATATACATATATTTTAAGATATTTTATTCAGCTATTTTGCAATTTAAATCTGGCTATTTCTGGCAACACTTCTGGCTCTTGGCGCGTGCGAAAAGCTTGGCAGCCCTGCCACTAACACGCTTCCAAAAGCAGCCGATAGAGCGCGCCAAAAACAGCTGCACTGTGGCAACGCCAGTTGCTGCAGCTCGCTATCGATAACTTTGTGGTAATAACTGCTGCGCTTATTTTTTCAATTGCCAAACAAATTGACACAGTTTTGATTGCCAGCAAGCAGAGTGATTTTTAAGGCCTAAACAAAGTGCAACACGAACTGAGCCAGCGCCTGCCGCATGCCACGCGTGATGACACTCGAGTAATCGAATTCGACGTCCGCTTTCGCTGCCAGTGGAAGGGGGAGCCCGAAAAAACGGCCCTCAGAAATGTCAACGGAAAGCAATACGCCCGTGGATCCCCGTGTCCAGGTAAAAAACCCCCTCCCCACCCCCTCTCTTGCCAAGCTAATTGTTGTTCTCCAACTGCCAACAGGTCGAGCTGGAGAAGCTGAACACGGCCACGGACAACATCAACAAATTCGAAGTGGAACTCGACGTGAGTTGAAGTTATCGATTAGGCACTGTACCTTAAAAGTAAAGGGGCCTGTTAAGTTCTTTGGGAAGGAATCCGTTAGTCAGAGATTCGGTGTAGGCAAGTCAAGTCAAAAGCCAGTCTAGGCGATTTCCTCAAAAATCCAAACGATATCTTAAATAAAGACTTTAATTTTTGGAATCTGCTCCCTAAAAAAGTAAAGGGGTCCATTAAGTCAGTGCAAGTGGGAAATATGTGTAACATCCATAAGGCGGCTTGACAGATCCCACAAAGTATATAGTATATTCAGACTCAGATCGATGAGTTGAGTCGCTATAGACATGTCTGTCCGTGCGTATACAAATCTAGATCTCGGCAACTATTAGAGCTAGAGACACCATTTTTGGTATGTAAATTCTCCTATAATGTACGTTGATCAAGTTTGTTTTAGATTTCTGATATCTCTCCCCATTCTACCGCAAACAGCATAGATATGCAACAATCATAATTAATAAACTACTATGTAGTTATTTTAATAATCATAGAAACAAAGTACTGTGTCTTCTACTGTCGGTTACGTCCGACTGTAGCTCCATCCTTACTATTTTATATTTCGATTTAATTGCATTCGATACTTCTCTCTGCTTTGCTTACATAACCAAGGAGGCCAAATGCGAGTTCAAGCGCCTGCTGGCAGAGAGCGTGGTGCGGATCAAGGCCGCTGCCCACAAGCTGGGAAATTCGATAGACGCCGCCAAGCCGTATTACGAGTCCCGGATCTATGCCGCCCAGCTGGCCAAGGAGACGCAGCTGGCGGCCTCCAACCACGAGAAGGCGAAGTCCATTCATGCCGCCGCCAAGGAAATGGTCTACCTGGCCGAGCAGGGTCTCGGGGAGAAGTCGACGCTGGACACCGCCTGCCAGGAGATGCTCAGCCATGCGGCCAGCAAGGTCAACCAATCGCAGCTGGAGGTCACCGACACCCGCAACGCCCTCAAGATGTGCCAACTGAAGCTGGAGGTGGCCAACAACCGGGTGGGCAAGCTCCAAGGTCAACTCAAGCAGGCGTTGCGCGCCTCCAGGTAGCCCCCAATTTACACAGCTGACCTTAGTCTAAACTTTCATCTACCGTCTATATCCTGCGGGGAATCAAGTCATATATAGTTGTATAGCTTAAGTTTAGAATACATCCTGGAGATCTCCTTCGATTCATGAATTGGGTTTCCACAATCCCTACTTTTTCTTAGGAGTAACATATTTATTCATTCAGGGAGAAGATCTAAGTCATTTAGAAAGTATTTTTTAAGATCAGGGAAATCTTATATATAGTTTTCAATCTAGAGTATATTATAATTGGATTTTCACAATCCCTTTCTTATCTTTCCATTCAGATTTCTACATTTTATTATTTTTGCCAAATTTAGAGAGCGTTTTAAAATAGAAGACGAATTTTGGATATAGTTTTCAGTCTAGAATATATTCTAATTTATTTTATAAATTAGATTTCTACAATCTCCCTTTTCGCTTATAAATCAGATTCCCATATATCTTTGTTATGGAAAAGCGAGCCAAGCCATTTAGAGTATATTTTTGAAAAAAGGAAATTTTAGATACCTCAATCGATTGGTAAATTTCTTAAAAAAAAAGACGTTTTGGTATTAAATACCTACTACTTAAAATTTCGACAAAATAGGTAAAAAAACACATAATTTATTTAGAACTATAAATATACTACCCATAGAATCCATAGACCATAGTATATATGGTTTTCTATATATATATATAGGTTTCTCATTCAAAAAGGCGAAAGTTATTTAAGTATTTCAATGTACCCCCACTAACTTCCTGAATTAGTTAATTCACTGTAAGAAATGCAGTTCTAAACTCGGATTCTGTTAATTTCTCCCAGTAATTCTTTAGATATTCTAAAACTAGTTAAGATAGATTTTCTTTGAGTTCTTTTCCGAGCTGTATTTTAGTAGTCCCTGCAGGATATATGATAACTTTAACTTAGCTATTGTCTATCTTTAGTTTCTAGTCTCTCTTTCGTTGCATTTGATTTTCCGTAACTTTGATTTCACTATTTGGTTCTATTCTTTGTTCTCTTTCGTTTCGGGTGTCGACTGTTTTTGGTTACTTAATGCAGATTGCAGCTGAGGCGCAATTTGCTTTTACTGAGATATCTTAGCACTTTGCACGCTTTGTATTGTACCTTGTGCTCGTGAGTATGCCTCACCAGCTGCGCCCTGAGCCACGCCCACTAATCACAATCTCAATCTACATCTCGATCTCGATCGCGATCTCGCAATCGACCCCACATGCAGACCCTACTACGAGACGCGCGCCAACTACAACGGACTGCTGAAGGCGCAAAAGCTGCGGGTCAACGAGCTGGAGGCGAAGGTCAGCGCCGCCAAACTGACCTACAACGAGGCGCTGAAGAACCTGGAGCAGATCTCCGAGGACATACACCGGCAGCGGCAGCAGCGCAACAATCTGCTGAACTACGAGGCGATGCTGCGTCAGGTGGATGCGGTCGATGCGCTGACCGCAGGCGTGGAGCAGCAGCAGCAGCAACAGCAGCAGCAGCAGCAGTTGGAGGCAGCTGGAGAGAATCAGCTGCTGCTGCAGGCGGAGCAGGAGGAGGAGTATCTGCGGATGCCGGATCGCCTGGGCAGCGGCGCCAGTTCGCCGCGTCAGCGTCAGGCGGATGCGCACGACTGCCCGCATCTGTTGCATGACTTCGAGGCGGTGCTGACGTTCCCACAGAAGCTGGCCGGGGGCATGCACAAATCGGCCAGCACCAGTGCCACGGATGGTGACAATAATCTATTTGCCCAGGCGCAGGGGCTGCACGGACCCTACGACGTCAAGCCGCGCTCCGAGTCCGGCAGCAGCTCATTGGCATCCGCTTCGGCATCGGCCTCGGCGTCCGCCTCGGCATCCGCATCGACGTCGATGCCGCCCGCCGACAACGACATCGATCAGTGGACGGAAATCCGGCTGTCGCACTCGGACAGCACCAGCTCGAGCTACTCCAATCAGTCGCTGCTGGAGCAGCATGGTCTGGATGGCGCCGGGGGCGGTCTGGGCGGTGGGCAGGGCCTGGGCTATGGCTATGGGCTGGGCAGCCTGGAGCCGGATGCGCAGTCGCAGCACTCGACGTCGTCGTCGGATGAGCCCAAGCGCAAGGTGACCTGCACGACGATATTCCAGGATGACAGCAACAGCGTCAGCCTCAGTGGGCCGCAGATGAGCCGCAAGCAGAGCCTGAGCCAGTGGCTGTCACGTTCGAACAGCTTCAAGAGCAGCGGCCGACGGCAGAGCCTCGATCTGCTGATCGATGCCGGCGACAAGGTGAAGGATGTCTTCAGCTACGGCTTTCAGAAGGTCGGACGCACCCTGGAGCGGCGCAACAGCGAATCCGAAATGGCCAGCGAGGGCGATGAATCCGATGCGCTGCTTGCCCCAAGCAGCACGAACGCCACACCAGCAGCGGCTGCGGCCAGCATTAGCTTTAGCTCTGCCACGGGCAGTGGCAGCAACACCGGAAGTGGCAGCGTCAGCGGCATCGGCATCGGCACCGGAAGCAGCAGCGCCGGCGATTTCTTTTCATTTAGCAGGTCAGTAGTGGGCAGCGGCCTGGGCAGCAGTCTTCTGTGCACCCTGCAGAATCGTCTGAATCGCCTCTGATCCAATCGATGCAACGGCGAACCTCTCGATACTTGAACGCCGCTCGCTCAATTCAAAATCAAATTCAAACTCAAACTCAGATTCAAATTCCAAATTCAAACTGCACCCACCTAAAAAAAAAAAACTAAAAAAAATAGACAACTACAACAACAACAACTAATCAGCTAATCAGCAATTAACTCAAAACCTAAACGCTCGAAATCAGCAAAAATCAAAAACCAAATACCAAATTTATCAATATTACGAATTGGCTGCTTTGATTTGGTCTCTTTGCTCTTTGAAACACATATCCTTCACAACCACAACAACAACAACAACAACTACAACTACTACTACAACAACTACAACAACTAAAAAAAGACTACAACTAAATAAACTACAACTAAAAACTACAACAAGCTTAACAGCAAACAACAACTAACTGCATTGCACGCACGCACGCTTCTACTACTAAAAACCAATAACAATAACAAAAACATTCAAAATTTGTATGTACTTGCAAATATTTTATGTATGTTGTGCGTACTTGTAAGCCATGAAATTATTTGCCGAGTTAACCGCAATCTGCTAACGAAGGCCTCAAGCCGAAACCCTATACAACCCACTAAAACCCTAACCAAAATCCGATGAACCCAAAGTTTATGATATAATACCGATTAGTTCCGATTTAAGACATGGAATCAAACGTCAGCTAAAGATCTAAAACAACACTTCTTAGAAAGTCAGGAGTTCAACCTTAGCCGAAACTCTTACAGAACCGTCTGAAACAAAGAACCCTCATTAATATAATACCGGTATTAGTTTAGGTTTAAGGCAGGAAACCGCTAACCAAAACCCTAAAAGAACCCTTCTCAACGAAGAACCCATGTTAGTATAAAATAGGTAATGTTTTTAATCGATATCCAGACATTTTTGCTTTGAACCTATTTGATAATATAGCGCCCACATCATTTCGATATAATGTTCCATTATCCCTAAGGTATTTTAGAACGGTATAGAAAAATTCGTTTCCTACTATAGATTTTTATGCCCCCTGAACCCTTTAAAAATTAATCCCCAGCACTATGATCCCGCTGTCCATCTCAACCTAGATCTTTAATAGATGTACTACATTTTCGGTTGGTACCGAAAGAAGATTCGTTTCGGTTTGATTGCCTATTGAAAACATTTCGTTGCAAATTATTTCATGGTATTACAATTAATGTCTTCATCTAATATCTAACTATATTTCACATTTTATTCATTCTGTTCCATTATAGTCTTTTCACTCCCAAATTTCACTTAAATTGATCGACTTCACTCCAACTAACTGACCTGAGCTCTTACTCATGCTACTACTTATATGTCGTCTTTTGCGTTATCTCTTAACTGTTTGTCTAACACTTGTCACATTTACAACAACAACAAACAACTACTTCACAGATCCTCAGAGCCCAAAGAGTTACTATCCGATGAGCAGGTTGAGAATTTACTCTTGAATCACATGGTAGACGAGCACGGCGTTATTATTGTGGAGGAGTTAAAGTCACCCACAGCTGCGGCAGGCACCACAAGAGCATCAACAACAGCTGCAACAACCACAAACATGCGACAGCAGCAACAGCAGCAACAACAGCAACAACATCATACATTGAGTGTGGCAGGCGCTGCACGAGCCGCTTTAATGTTCTAAATGTATCTCAATATCGGTGTAATCCTCGAAGTGCTTTAGATTTTTGACCATTTGACCATTTCAAGCAAAGAGCAATTTTTGGAGGCGTACATATCACACGACATCATTACAATTTCCCCAATTTGAGAGCAGTACCAACTGCCAGAGCCAGCTGAAAAAATTTACCGATTACTTTTGTTTCTAAGCATAGTGTTTTTATCAGAGCTGCAAACCGAACCAAACCGATTCGGAGACGGAATATCCGAGAAAATTTTAGTTTTAACGGAACCCAAAAACAAACGGAATCCAACATTTACAATACACCTATAATCGAACCCCTTTCGTACTAAACTTCATGGTTTGGTTCAAAATACTTTATTTTCGGTTAATTCGAAATCTTCATAGAACCAAAACGAAACGTTAAATATGTATACTGAACCATAGATTTCCGTATGAATACTCCCAACATTTTTAAAAACGTATTTCGGATTTCCGGCAGAGAATTTCCCGAATTTACAGCCCTGGTTTTATGGCTATGTTCTAATCCTAAAATGTGCAATAATGTTGTTTAGCGTACAAAAAAGAAAAACAAAACACAAAAACCAAAAAATCAAATTACCTAGTTACATTTTATGCTGTTCTTAAAAGCAATTAACTAAAACTAACGCTAGTCAATAGCGAATAAGCATTAAAATCAGTTAAATGGTTGAGTGTGTAAAAATTATAAAATACAAATTATAAAAGAAATATTTATTAGCAAAAATCATTCGAAATGGAATAAACCATCAAATACAAAATAATTATAGAAATTATACAAATTACGTTATAAATATACATATTGATATTGACTAAATAACCAGGTGTTTCACTTTTATCAAAAAAACTCTAGCTTTCTAACACTTGCTGGGAGAACTCTCGATGGCCCAACTCCCAATCACCCATACTATTTGAAGAAACAAATATAAATTGCAATATTAGCCAAGCAGCGTTGCCAGATCTGACAATTGTGTGGCAGCATTTTTGTGTTAAAGGGATATTCCAACTGAGTAAATAAAAATATAAATTGCCTTTATTTATAAAATAAAAATAAAACCATAAATAGACACACAGTCGTGCAAAAATGTTATTAGCAGAACTGGTATTTACGTTAAATTCGCTGTCTGGTCACATTTTTAATTTATAAGAAAACCCGCTAGATTTTGTTTTAATTCCTTGAAACCACGGTTCCTAACTAGTTGTTTCTCGAAATACAAGGAACAATTATTGCACAATTAAACATTTTTTGTTATATAAAAATATTACATTTTTGTTTCAAAAATTTATTTTGTTTTAAAAGAATTGCAGCCCTGATTCAAACGACAATCAATAAAAAAGAAGATTTTTATTACCAATGCACATTGTTTTTGAGACTGGTTTGAGGTACAACATGACATTATTTGGTTACAAATGGTTTCTTCTTTTTTTTGGCATAGTACCTAGATGTAGGAGCCTCAGCGAGGCAGACGCTTGTCGGTGTCCTCTTTTATGCCCAGGGCGGGAATCAAGGACTAAAGGAGCTCCCGTGCACGGTAGGGGCTAGGGGAGGTTTTGACCAGTTTCTGTAGGGCCATGCATATGTTCTCCTGATCCTGCGTGAGGTCGAACCTGTTGAAGCGGGAGTCGAGCCAGAAGACGTCCTGGCTGGAAGGTCCATCCGTTTGGGTCGCGACGTTCTTGAAGAGGCTGGTGCCAAACAGCTGCTCCTGGGATTCGTTGATGTCCCATTTGGGTGCCGGGGGAGTCGCAGGAGGCGTGGCATCTGCCTCCCCCTTTCGCTTTCCCATCCACCGCTGCAGCTGACTGCGGGCTCCGCTTCCAGTGCGATGCCTTCATCGCCTACTGGCGTGCTTTCGTTTTCGTGATCCTTCTCGGTTTTCACTATTTCATCCATATCTGCGGAATATTTGTATATTCGAACAGAATAGTGTTGGCAAAACATCAAAGCACTATCGATACTATCGATGTTTTGCATTTTGTTTAAAACAATCGATGTTTTTTTACTATCGATGTTATTGAAAAAATTATTCATCTATACATTTTGCGCGTTGCTGAGGGCTTTACTGAAACCAGCAACTGCAGACAAAATTATTTTTATGAGCCGAAATAATTGGCTACTGAACAGTTAAGAAAACTATGTCTTTAAAGTTATATTTATAAGTTCAAAATCAAAAAGAAAGAAGAAGAAGTACTGCTGCTACGCTTCGTGTGACAGTTTTACAAAATTGTCCATTTAAATTCAAATTAAAAATAGTTTTCATAACAGTAATCAACAAAGTTATAAACAAATTAATTGTGATAACATTTATATATATAAAAATGAATAATGATTGTTTTGTAAATAATGCTAATGTTTTCATTGTAATATTTTGATATTAATCTCTCAAATGAATTGAGCTTTATAGTTTTGTTAATATACAAAATGTTATTAATAAATAAAAAAAATAAAACAATAATAATTCAATACATTTTAATAGCCTAAGACAGCAAATTAAAACAATAAGTTAAAGGTCTCAAAAACATCGATAGTATCGATGTTTTACTCGCAAAAAACGGGAAACATCGATAGTGCAAAACATCGATGTTTTGCCAGCTCTAGTAATCAACGTCTCACCGAAAATTAAGTACAACGTATAAAACAAATTTAATTCAAATTTCGAATGCGTGTTTAAATTAACTTTGTCATTTTTTAGGCACTTTTCAGAATTGAGCGCAAAAAGCGCTAAAAATGCCTCAGGCAGCTGTGGTCGTGAGTAAACAGCTGATTGGTTGCGAATGGTTTGTTTCGTTATTAAATATTTGATTAAACGCATTTTAATAATTGTCTGAATTGCAGCAATGCAATTTGTTAGTATTTTGCTTAGTAAGCAAAAAGAAATAATTTGACAACACTGTTGACAAAGCAGTATTTTATTTGCTACATATCGTTATCGCTATCGATAACGCCCGATAGTTCTGCAGCCTGTCGCTGCAGCTGCACACGCAAAATTTACAAATAAAAGCAGCGGAGATTACAATTAAATTCATTGTGGCCATTAACTGCCAACCGTGTGATTGCAAGAGATGAAGGTGCTTCCGTTGATACTGTTGCTGCTGCTGCAGCTGCTGGCAGCCACAATTGCCCTGGACACTCCAAATGCAACTGCAACTGTTGCAACGCCAGGCAACAACAACAACAACAACAAGAGCAATGCAACAGGCGCCACAGTCATCTATAGAAAGGACACCGTGACTTTCAGCAAGCCGCCAGATGCAGCACATGCCTCTCCTTCACCGCTGCCGCAGCCCCTGCCCCTGCCCCACGAGCAGGGCAACAACAGCAGCAGCACGCACAACCGCCAGGTGTCCAAGACGGACAACGTGCCGCCGCCAGCCGCCAGCACCACCAGCCAGGCTGCCACCAAGCCCATCGAGAAGCCGCTGGTCGCGAGCGCAGCCCCAGGCAACAGCTCAGCCGCAGCTACAAAGAGCAGCTCCAGCTCCACCACAACCACAACCACAACTTCCAGCACCACAGCAAAGCCGACTGCCAGCAGCACCAAGCTGCCCCTGAAGCCCAACGTCACGTTCAGCATGAATGTGGCGCTGCCCGGCGAGCAGCTTGCCCCGCTGCACAGCCTGCCCCCCGGCAGCCCCAGCTCCCTGCTGGATGCCTCCCTGAAGCCCGCCCCAATGGCGCAGCCGGTGCAGGAGCTGAGCAATCGCGGCCAGAACGATTATGTGGTGCCCATTGTGTGCCTCATGCTGACGCTGCCGCTGGCCATCGCCGGCTTCATTGTGGTGTACCGCCGCTTCCGGGACATGTGGAGCACCCGGCACTACAGGCGCATGGACTTCCTGGTGGACGGCATGTACAACGATTGACGAAGGCGCCAGCCACAGACGCAGCAGCTGCAGCTGCACCTGGAGAACCTGTTGCCCTAGCGGCGTAGGGTTTGATTCACTTTTCATTTGGTTTATTAGTTTTTTAGCACTCACATTGTTTTTTTACCGATTTTAGTTGCTGCATCTAATGCAGCGCTTCAGAGAGAGTGAGAGACACAGAGAAAGAGAAGCAGCAGCGGTGGGGAGAGGAGAGCGCGCAGCGAGAGGGGGCACAGGCTAAATATACACACACATTGCTCAGTCAATTAAAACTATATAAACATACATATATGTAGCTGTATCTGTAGCTCTAACTATATCTGTGTGCAAGCATACATAGCTGTAAATATGTATTAGCTTTAAAGCGCAAGTAATTGCCAGACATTGCATGAATACGGGCATATATATTCCCACATATATATTCCCATTCAATCACAGCGGCCAAATTGAACTTTTTGATAAGACGCGAAACTGCAAAACTGTTAAAATTGAGAATTTCAAAACTGATTTTTATTGTATAGTGTATAGCATTTGTTTTTCGATTTTTTCGATTTTGTAATGGCATTTTGTTAAATTTGAAATTTAAGAGTCTAGACTTGTATACCAAAAGGGGAAACCCCCCGCAGGCAAACACTTGTACATAATCATAACTCCCCCCCCCCAACAATCACACTACAAACACTCTTCAAGCGCAATTAGCAATCAATTCTGCAACTATCATACAATACTGAACTTATACTACCATAATGTGCCTTATCATCATCTACGTACTCCACACAGATCATATGTAGCCATACGATATCTAAATATTCAATCAAAACATCCGTAATTGTGTCCCTTAGACCAAACAATGCTCGCAGCTAAAACTATTGGCAATACAACCCATAAATACTATGTAGAATATACATATATATACTATATCTGATCTATGCCCCATTGGAGGCGGCAAAAACGCATCGAAATTATGCCAAAAACCAATTCTCAGCAATTTCCACGAATCTTGCGCATTTATTGCATAACAATTTGTTATAAACGAAACAATTTCAATAAAGCATAATCAATTATAACTCAATTGTTTCACTTAATTTCCACGGGCGCCTGTACTTCAATCGATACGGGGTGTGTCGCGTTTGTGCAGCTAATCAAAGTATTTGCCTATATGCTAGGTTATAGTATATACTGGATATACTGGGTTTAAGGAATCCTCGTTTTTCAAACAATTACATCGATTTTTGAATTCTTCGCATTATTTTGCTATGAAAATTTTAATATTAAATTTTTTAATCTATGAACGATTAAGATCCATATCAGACAAATATATTTTTCTATTTATTGATTGTTTAGTCGAAAAATTAGATTTTATTTAAGTAATACAGTAGAATCCGGTTATAGCGACATTCAAGGGACCGACGATTTTACGTCGTTATATCCGGCAGACGCACTATCCGAAAGGAGCAAAAAAAAAATTTTTTTTGTATATTATGGATGCCATGTTCGTAATAGGTTTTAAAATAAAACAAATTAATTTTTTAATCAAAACAAAAAATTTAATACAGTAGAATTCGGTTATAGCGACTTTCAAGGGACCGACGTCGTTATATCCGGAAGACAAAATCCATGATTTTGTTTCTTTTTCGTATTGAAAAAACACAAAATCCATGATTTTGTTTGCTTCTTTTAGCATTGTTAAAGAAATCAAATTTTCCTCTTTAAAGTTTTTTTTTTGTTCGGCACGTCGCAATATCCGGTTGAATTGAAATGAAAATTGAATTGAAATTGAAAAATCTCGTCGTTATAAGCGGTTTGTCGCTAAAAGCGGAGTCGTTATAAGCGGAGGCCGTTTCATATAAGTTTGTATGGGGACCAACCAAACCATCGAGTTTTCGTCGCAATAACCGGACGGACGCTATAAGCGGCGTCGTTATAACCGGATTCTACTGTATATCTGAAAAATACGATTTTCTGCCCTGCAAATTATATTTTTCATATTTGTTTTCGGTTTTAATATTCAATTTTGCAAAAGTTTTAATCTCTGTATATCCACCAAATTCTTTTTTTTTAATTCCTTAACCATGATGGCGTTTATCGCTTTACATTCTAAAATACGACTTCTAGTTCTAAACTCCAGTTTTTTTTTTTTTTTTACCAAATAAACTCAAATTTAGTTATTTTTATACGCTGTTTATTTCGTAAAAACATTTTTTTAAAATTGTTTAACATAAAAATAGCTTACACAACAAGTTTTTAGTTTAAAAAGATAAATTTTTAGCCAAATATATTAATATTTTGGGTTTTAATAGATATCGAGAATATAAATAAATGGGATTTCAGCAGAGAAATAAAATCGTTAGTCCCAAATTTTACATGTTCGCCCAAACACAATCAGATTTATTTATTTCTGAATAATTTCCCAATCTGATTATAATAAAAAAAATATATGCAAGATAAATTTCTTCCCATTTTGTTGGTTGGCACGTATAAAAATGTTGTTTCAGTTCATAAATATGAATTTTCGGCTTTAAAACTCAGTCATATATAGTTTGTTGGTACAATGGTGCCCAATGTCGAGTGCGTTCGACTGCGCCGCATAGAAAATAAACATACAAATATATATGTAAATATTTCTGGCAAGCGTAAAGCAAAACGAACTTTCCAAATGTAAACAAAGTGCTTGAATCCGATTAAGTCTGGATATCGTGCTATATTGTTGCAGTCCAGTCATAACAATAGTTTATTTATTTGAGCCCTATCGATGTGCACTTCTGGCGTAGTACTTACTTAGTGTATACATACATATCAAATTATGTATAAACTTTCGACAGACTTTTTGCCCAGAATCTACTGAAATTTTAGAAGGATCTGGAAAAGCTAAGCAACTTTGGACCCATCACGAATTGGCTCAAATCATAGCAACCACTTGACCTTTTGTCGCTAATAGATCACCAGCGGCTGCACGCTGATTAAGACAAATGTCAGACAACTTGCAACAGGCAACAGGCAACATGCAACATGCAACACCCCCTATGCCACCACGAGGCAAGAACAAAAGCACCGAAAGTGCTTTATAAATTATCTCCAGCTCTGGCATAGAACATTTCGTAGTTCGTTTCGTTTCTAATAATCTAAACAACAGCGAGAAACCCAAAAAAGAAGCAAAACGTTCAACAAAATGTGCAGGGGCGTAGTCGGAAAAAAATTGGAATATTTGTTATGTCAGAAGGGGATATATGAGTTCTTAGTCCGATGAAGGTACTTGAGTTTATACAGCACATTTGACTAATGCACCTACTTTGGGTGTAGCAGGAAATACAATACACTTTTCAGGTCGAAGTTCAATTGTTCCTTCCTATAAATAATTATAATTTTGTTTTAAATTATGTTTTTGAACCTAAACCGATTTAAGCCCAACCTTTCGGTTCATTTAACCCTTTGATATAATTTAGTTTCAAACGATTTACAATTTAAAACTTTTTGTTTTTGTTGTGAGACCTTTCAGAAATCTTGTCCCATTTAGACGGTGATGTTTTTTATTTATTTATTTATTTTTTTAAGATATGTATTCCTAATGCTACAAGTACTTATACTTATAAAAAAAAATTGAAATTAAATTATATTTAATTAGATAGTTTGATATTATTATAAATGCAGTTAAATACAGTAATTATTATTAATGCAGTTTTTCTTTTGTTAATATACATTATTAGCGAACGAGATTGGTTTGCATTAATTTGAATTGTATAAAATTAGATTTATAACTGTATCAAGAGCGATATGTACTTATCGATAGCTAATTTGCATACATGCAATCCTGTGCAACTCTGTGTTTACAAACAATCGGAATGAGGCATAGCAAAATAAGAGAAAAGCCGTGCGGCATCATGGGTCATATTTTACAATTTTCTGATAGAGCCACAAAAAAACATTAATTGTTATCATTTAAATTTATGTAATAACACCTGTCTGGAAGAAACCGAACCGGAACCGGAACTAGAAGCAAACGTTGCAGATGCTGAGCCATACATTTCCTAACTATGTTTTTATACCCTGTACCCAGGAAATTGGTAAAAACAGCGTTGATAACAGTGCAAATGTTTTTGAGGCGTTCGACCTTTACTAGTATTAAACATCTTGTATTTTCAGAGAAACTACATATTAATATTTTTTAAAATCAAGCTCCCACGATGCTGTTGTTTTGGGGGCTACGCCCATGCACATGTGTGTGTGTATCTATGATTGTGTGTGTGGATCAGGGCTGCCAATTTAGCCACTTTGTGGCTAGATCTAGCCACTTTTTGATCGGGTTAGCCACTTTTTTTTTGAAAATGCTATCACTACAAATCTAGCCACTTTTTGGTTTCATTTAGCCACTTTTAGCCATTTCGTTCATTTCCACTTTTGAACACAAATTTCGGTTTGATAATGCTGCGTTTAACCAAATTGGGACTAGATTTTACTACTTCACTCGTGTAAGTGCCTTCAAATTGTACGAAGAAAGACCTTTTTTTTTTTTTTTTTTTTTGCTTATTAATCAAATTTTGTCGTATTTCAACAAATAATACTTGAAAAACACATTTAGCCATTTTTAGCCACTTTTTTCGTCAATTTTAGCCACTTCTGGTCCAAAAAATCTGGCAGCACTGGTGTGGATATTCTTTTAGCCGGATGCGCAGACGGAGACGCCGCAATCGGCAACGCGTGAAATGAGCCGAACAACTGCCTCGAGATGCTGTGGATTTTGTGGATCGCTGATCAATTGGAAACGTGTGCTGAACGCGTGCAGTGCTCAAATCGCGCGCCCAAAAAAATAAAAAATTGAAAAAAAAGCACAGACATTGTCAAGATCAGATCTCGAGTATATTAAAAGGCATTATAGCATTATGCATCCTGCATCGCCGCATCAGCATCGGGCGCGCCTCAATCTGAGCACAGCGGGAGGGGCGGGCGCTCCCCAGTCACAAACCACAAACGATTCCTTTACACTAAGTCCACAACAACAACAACAACAACAACAACAACAGCAGCAGCAGCAACAACATCCACATCATCCTCACCATGCGCAACAACAGCAACAACATGCGGTGCAGATAACACACAGCTCACATCCTTATCAGGGACTCAAGACCTGTAAGCGCAATATATAACTAACTAAACTAACTTTAATCTTAACACAAATTCAGATATTTTGAGTTTAAGCTTATAGGAGGGGCAACTCTTAACCGCATGCTAAAAGGTATATCTAAAATTTGACCTTAACTCTTTACTAACAAAATAAACACAGAAACGTTCTTCAAAATAAAGTTCTTAACCGAATCTTGCATTTATTCAGAATTCCAGTACAAATCAGAACAGAATTTAAAATAATTTTGATCAATTAAAGTGAAATACGGAATTGATTTGAAATAAAATAAAAAAAAAAGATTACATTTAGTACAAATCGTATCTTATGTTAATCTGAAAATTTCATAAAAATATAAGTAGAAATTTAAAGAATTTCGATTTTATATCAAGAAATTTCTGGCTCATTGATCTTTTGACTACGGAAATACTTGATTCAAATACGAAAACTAGATTTTTCTCTCAGTGTATATACTGCAAGCATTGAAAACATTTCTTTAACTATTATAATATTCGTTTTACTCTCATTTATTTTGTTATATTTTTCGCCCTTTTTTTTTACCTGCAAGTATAGTTTAAAATCCTTCATAAATAACTTCTTTACGGCCTATAAATTATTTTGGTGCTATAATTTCATTCAAATGTTCTTTCCATTCAGGTTTATTGCCGCCCAATTTATGGCAGCAATGGACTCCATAATGTACTATAATAGCCATCATATATAGAGCAAATACTAATTTATGGCTTCGTTTTTTTCTGGATTGTTTAGTTCATAAAATGCTCTATGCCTGGCTAAAGATACAACCATAAATTTACGGAAAATAAAGATACAAATAGTTTTTCGTTCATGTGCATTTCTCACAAATTTGCACCGAACTAAATGCTCCCATTGCGTTTCGGTTTTTCCAATAAATTCATATTTATGCGATCCAAAAATGTATAATTCATGCGTGAGATAAATCGTTTAAACAAAATCTAGTCGAAGGCAACAAAGGAAACTGCAATGGACACACCGAAGCTGATATACACTTTCAGTCTTTTTTTTTTTTTAAGAATTTATTGAAAAGTAAATACAGCTTAAATCGGCATATGAAATAAAGTCACGTTCGGCATGAATCGATTCTGAGTGAATTTACTGAGTAAAAATCAAGATATGTTTGGGTACTTTATAAATACAATTATTTAAATAATTGGTATAATATTTATATAATTAATCAGTTATATTAACTTGCATTGTATCATTTTGAACAATTGTAAGCCAATTTCATTGGAAATTTCTACCTATTATATGAGATCTGGTCTCTATATTTGTGAGGTATTCACTGAAAAAACTGGCATACTCGGATTTATACATTTTTTCAGATATTTCAATTGTTCAGCTGTAATAAATTATCCGATCTACTAATTCTATCAATTCCTCCAACGAAAGTCCAATTCCCCCTCCCAATTTCAGACTTATTTATAAAGTAATTGAAGCTCCCATTTATGGCGCAAAACAATTGCGAAAACTGATTCATTACTGATGAACTGGTGCCATGGCGAGACGGATCAAATAGATCGTCGCCGTAATACCAGTAGCAGATTTGTTTAATCGACCACCTATGAAGTATGCAATATAAACTGTGGGCCGACAAGTATAAATAAATATCAGACAAACGGCGCGACGGCAGAAATGAGCTGTGTGTTGATCCGATTCCAAAACGGAGGCAGAACAGTTTAGATTGAATCTGAACTATATCCGTATGATATAAATCGTATTGTCGAAACTTGTAAGATAAACAAAAGCAAAAGCTCAACGGAAAATAACACTGCTTGCTGTTAGTATATGAACTGCTGCCATACGATATATCCTATACCCATACTCATACTCTTACTCATACCCATACTCATACCCATACTCATACTCATACTCATACCCGTACCCGTACTCGTACTCGTTTTGTACATAAACATGCCCAATTGGTCTGGTGTTTTGTTTAGTTTGTTCAGCGCAGAGATATGCTGGTATTCTGGCCATTAGTTCAACCTGCCCAACTAACAAAAACACAGATACACAATACACTCACGATACACCCATGAGTGTATTCGTCTATGCGCACATGGCATATGGACCATGGTCTAGTTTGGCCATAAACAAATGCCTACTTATGTAGTTAAAACAACATACAGTATAGAATTTATTGTTTGTTCATATTGTGCTTGAAGGCACATAAACCATGTACTACTTGCACTATTCGCCTCAACATACGCCCAATTCTCGATCTATAATTGGCATTCAAAAATAACCAAACATGCTCATTAATTTTTATGCTTATCGTAGACTTTTCTCTCCATTTTCGTTCAAAGATTAACACAAATATTTAACCATTGTATATCATTGTTTTTATAGTTCATCAGCTAATAAACAAATAAATCATAAATAAATTCTAGATAAACAAAAGTTCCGAAAGTTGTTTGGTAAATAATATTTAATTTACTTTCTGTTTATTTAAGTTTTTTACTTATTTTTATATTAAACTTTAAAACATTGTTTTGGCATATGGTATCCATAGTGCATGAGGCTTAGGATATATTTATAATTAAATCGTGATTATTACATTCGATCTATTTCTGATTTCGCTCTCAATCGGCTGCATCCTTAAATAATAAGGAAGAATGGTATATAGATTCCTTAACATAGAATACTTCTGAAGTCTTATTTATAATTAATCAATAATATATACAATTCTATCCTATTCCATCCTATTTTACTCTATCATATAGATATGTCATGTAGACAATGCATATAAAAAATATTATTGGTTTTTTTTTATTTTTATTTTAAATTTTTACAATTGTAAAATTGTTTTTTTTTTAGCATTTCCAAAAATCCTTTCCTATAGATAAATACTTTCTATATACCAAATTTAAAAAGAAATCATTTATATTTATTTAAAGTTTTATTGAAAATGAAAAATGCATAAAGCATGGAGTGCAAAATTCAAGGCTTTATTAGGGATATTGTTTGGGATTTCCTAGAAATGCTCTAGACATGTTCTTAAGTTAATGTTCTTACTCAGAATTTTTTCTAATTATTTCTTTCCGCTCTTGCAGCTGAAAACGATGACATGGGCTGCGTGGAGCTGCTGGCCACCGCCATATCGGTGCTGATCATGGTGCTAACCTTTCCCATATCGGTGTTCATCTGCTTCAAGGTCGTCTCCGAGTACGAGCGGGCCGTCATCTTCCGCATGGGGCGTTTGCGGAGCGGCGGAGCCCGCGGTCCCGGCGTATTCTTTGTGCTGCCCTGCGTGGATGATTACTATCCGGTGGATCTGCGCACCGTGTCGTTCGATGTGCCGCCCCAGGAGGTGCTGTCCAAGGACTCGGTGACCGTGACCGTCGACGCTGTGGTCTACTACCGCATAAGCGATCCCCTCAAGGCGGTCATACAGGTGTCCAACTACAGCCACTCCACCCGCCTGCTGGCAGCCACCACGTTGCGCAATGTTCTGGGCACACGGAATCTCTCCGAGCTGCTGACCGAACGGGAGACCATCTCGCATACGATGCAGATGTCGCTGGATGAGGCGACCGATCCCTGGGGCGTCAAGGTGGAACGTGTAGAGATGTAAGTGTCGAGTGTGTATTTAGATATATGTACATTTATACCCTTGACCCTTTAAAAATTAGTCAAAACAGGGTTAATGTATATATGTATATTCTTGTTCAGGATGACGAGCTGATTTAGCCATATCCGTCTGGATAAACGCCGAGGTTTCAAAAACTATTACAGCTAGAGATATCATTTTTGGTATATAGGTTGGTGTATTCAATACGCAGATCAAAATTATTTTAAAGTTGGACACCACGCCCACTTTACGTCCAAAATCAATAAAAACATATTTAACATATACTTCATTATTATATTTAACTATTCTGAAAAGCGCATTGAAATTGGTCAATAATAACAGAAGCTATTAAACAAACCATTTTGCAGGCTTTGCCTCGCTTGCCCTTTTTTTACAAAAAAGGAAGAAGAAGCATTGCTGATATTTTTATAAAATTATTTATTGTATTTCAAATATATGTAAGGTGGAGGGTATTTTACAGTCGGGCGCACCTGCCCATTATGTTTCTACAATATTTAATATTTTCAATATTTTTGCAGTAAGGATGTCTCCTTGCCCACGGCGTTGCAACGTGCCATGGCAGCCGAAGCGGAGGCGGCACGGGAGGCGCGTGCCAAGGTCATAGCCGCCGAGGGTGAGATGAAATCATCGCGTGCCCTGAAGGAGGCATCCGAGATCATCTCGGCCAGTCCATCAGCCTTGCAGCTGCGCTATCTGCAAACCTTGAGCAGCATTTCCGCCGAAAAGAACTCGACCATTATCTTCCCGCTGCCCATGGAACTGCTGACGCCATTTCTCAACTCATCCGCCCAGCTGGCGGCCAATGCCCACGCCACGCCCTCGCCGCTCCATCGACATCAGCAGCATCACCAGCATCATCAGTGACGCTCAATGTCGGTGCTGCAGCCATATCTCGAGGCCTTGAGTCGCTGCGAGCTGCGTCGCCAGATCGCCAGAAATAATCAGGCGCATGGCGATAATGGTTACGATGACGAGGATGATATTGTCGGATATCTCCTGTAATTGGAAGCATATTTATAAACTTAAACCAATAGACGAACTTAGGTGTTTATGTCTAGTGTAGCACATAACTTGAATTTATAAATTAACTGCTCTCCTGTTTGTATACTATTTTGTTTATTATTTATATTCTACTGAAGAAATGTTTATAATATAAATAATGCAAGTAATTCTATAGTATTCAGACCTTTAAGAACCAAATAATTTGCGAAACTCTTAACAAATATTTATAGACTTATAAAGATGACTTAAGGAATACGCAGAATACTAATTTGATTACACTTAACTATATTTATTATAAAACATGTAATATAATGTTTTTTTTTTTTTGTATTTTTTTAATCACTTACACTTTTAAATAAATTTCGAATTCGAAACGAAACAATTAAACCAATTTCTGAATCTTTATTTCTATTAATTTTATTTATTTTTTAATCATTCAATTTTTTATTAAGATTGTAAATCAGAATTAATTCTAATCTTACAATTTTGAAGCCGGAGCAACAGAGATTTTCGGATATTTATAGATTGATCTCTGGCATTGGATTGTTCAGTGTGGGAACTTTCAGGATGTGATTTTTTTATCCATACTTAACGTTTTTTTATTGTACGGCTCTACAGTGCTCTATTTTGTCAAGGCCTTCCTTATCCAGCCGATAAGGAATAAGTTCTTCTCAGAGAAACTCCTAGAGTCTTGGTATTAACATTAGACTGAGCCGAATTTCAACTTGTATTAAACCTGCATAGGTATTTATATGATCGATAACAGATTCCAAAATAATTTATCGATAAAAGAGCATTACTTAAGCTGCATATCCCATAGGCCCCCCCCATGGAAAGACTCTCAGCTGATTTGCACACACGAAAAGGTTTTATTAATAAATATTTTATCAATACAATACCATATGCATATAGAAGATATGTTTTGTCTGGTTGTATCGTATGTATGTATGTGTTGACGTGTATACAGATGTAATGCGTATATAAAATGGCTTCTATAAAATGTACACAAATTGTTTGTGACTTAATAATATACATATATACATATAGAAAATGTACGTAGATTAAGATAACTCTGCACTTGATACGATTATAAACATTATGTATATAGAATGTATATATATGTGTGTATAAAATTCTTAATTTTTGGAATGTCCAGTGTCTTTAACACAATATTTTGCACAATATTTGAGGGGGAAGAAGGGCATATACTAAATGCATTTAACGAAAGTACGCTCGAATTCACATTGCCAAAGATACTTTCCATTAAGTCGGAAAATAAATGGAATTCGATTTACGATACTTTAGCATATACATACATATTTCATATATATCGTATATAGTAAGAACAAAAAAAAAAAAACATAGAATGTATATAAATGGCCACTGCTTCAACAGTTAAAGCATAACTTAAGCTTATGCTAGGGAATCCTTAAAATATTTTCGCCAGACTTGGCGTACGTCGGAAGGGATTCCATGAACTGGATGATACGCTGCCCACAAAGCGCGCCTTGGCCGTTGTCTTCAGGCGCAGCTTCGGCTTGGTGGTGGTGCTGGTGGGGCTGGAGGAGCCGGACGAAATGCCAGATGAGCTGGCTGCCGATAATGTTGATATGGAGCCCTTCGATGACAGCGGCTGCAAAATAAAGTGCACAAAATATTAGTTTGGTATGTTTTGAGTTTCACCAGACTGGGCGGAGCATATCAGTCGGACGCGCTCGACTGTAGAATAGCCTACTAAATGGCGAGCGAGGCAAAGACTTAAATATTGTATCTTTAATAACTTTTGGGTTTATTTTTCGATTTTAATGCGCTTTTCAGGATAGTTAAATATAATAATAGAGAGTAGATATTCCGAATAACAACCTTTTATGTTTAATAGTACGCTTTTTATTCAGTAATACGCATAGCGCTAATACACTCCGTTCAATTGTTTTTATTGATTTTGAGCGTAATGGGGCGTGCAACCAACATTTCAAATAAACATTATCTGCAAATTGTATACACCTACTTATGTACCGAATATGGTTTATATAGCTCTTATAGTTCTCGAGATATCAGCGTTTATCTAGAAAAACAGATAGACGGACAGACAGATAGGCAAGGCTACATTGATTAAGCTTGTCGTGCTGATCAAGAATATATACTACTTATAAGATCTGCCACGTCTCCTTCTGCCTGGCATATTTTCTCCCAAAGTAAATTCCCTGTTTTCACCGAGAAATCAAGCAGTGAAAACATTCTTTACCCATACCTTCAAATAGTTGCGATCCATGGGCGTTATGACCTTCAGTTCCAGCGTTGCACCACACGATTGGATGAGCCGCACCACATGCTGATGCGAGTTCCATTTGACATCCATGCCAGCTATTTCCACTATGAAGTCACCCTCCTTGATGCCACCCAGCTGCAAGTGGAAAGTACAACCAAGAAATCATTAGTAGCAGTTCTTAAGCAGTTCTTCTTTCCAACACTCACATCGGCCAATGAATTGATTTCCACGTGTGCGATTATCACAGGCGCATCGCCACGCAGATGGAAGCCGAAGTTCTCCAGCTCCTCCTTGTAGAGACTGCAGCCCGCCTCGTGGCTCTCATCGCCCGTGGGACAATGGCAGTGGTAACTGGTGTTGGCATCGTGGTACATGGCCGATCCCTTCTGCAGACGCACACAGCGGGGCGCTGTCCAGTGCCGACGTGCCGAGAATATTGCGATAGGGCCCAGTCGCTTGAAGGGATCCTCCACCTTGTATGAGGTGAAGTCCGGTCCGGTTAAGCTGAGCGTGAACTTTGAAGATGCTGCAGAGCAATATAAAGACGGAGATGTGAGATTCATGTGAATATATGTCATATATATCTTTCGTAGAAAGATCTTCATTTCTAGACTTTATGAATTTAAAATTATTTTATTGGACTAGACTCTACTAAATTATTTTTACACTTTTTATACCCTGTGCCCATTGAAAATGGCAAAACAGGGTTAATAACTTTGTGCGAATGTATGTAACAGGCAGAAGGAGGCGTGGCAGACCCCACAAACTATATATATTCTTGATCAGGAAGACGAGCTGAGTCGATATAGCCATGTCTGTCTGTCTGTCCGTCTGGATGAGTGCGTAGATCTCAGCAACTATAAAAGCTAGAGCAGCCGTTTTGGTCTCTTTTGAAAGGTATGTACCATACGCAGATCAAGTTTATTTCAAATCTTGAATGTCACGCCCCTGCCGCCTACAACGAATGAAATAAAATACATTCGCCAATTTAAAAGACACCAAACTATTTACATGAATTCTCTCTTCAGTAATTGGTAGGTCTATATCAAACACAGATGATGCTTTTTTCAAATTTTGGATGCCACGCCCCCTTTACGCCTTAATCGATAAAAACCGAATAACAAGCGTAATATTGAACATAGAACGTTGAAACTCGGAATATATACTCTTGTGTATGGTAGTTACCTATCCTGAAAACCGCATTAAAATCGGCCAATAAACACAAGAGATATGAACGAAACAATATTACAGGCGTTACGCCGCTCACCCTTTAGCAGCGCAGCCTGTAAAGCATGGCATACACAAAATGGAAGAAGAATTGCTGCTACGCTCCGTGTGATAGTTTTAAACAATTATATTTAAAATATTTTATACTGCATTTGCGAGCGCGCAGCGCGAGCTTTGGCACAGGGTATAAGTCAGTCGGGCCCGTCCGACTGATCTGCTCCGCCCATTCTGGTTTATAATAGGGACACATACTACTCTGGTTGTGCATAGAAATATTCACCTTCCACAGTGCGTTCCTGCAGATCGTAGCATTCATCAATGTTCTTGATCGGCGCCATTATGCTGAATCTTTCGTATTCGTCCTGGCTCTTGTAGTGCGCCTCCTTGATGACCTGCGTCAATGAAGTTTTGTTCTGTGGATGGGGAGCGGAGTTTAGAGATATTGTAGTCCGATGTTTGGGCATTGTGCTCACCTTCAAATAGCGACACATGCGCTGCAGACGCTGCGCCTCCTCATGACTAGCCAGCGCCTCTTTGAAGTGGGTGCGCTTGATGGCCACCACACTGGCACTCTCCTCCTCGCATTCGCCGGTATTGGCCTGATGGGCACGCAGCGCCTCCCGCGCATTCCCAATGAATGATTCATTCGATGAGACGGTCTGACTCTTTTTAGTGGCCAGCGATAAATTGTCGTCGCCGTCGCCCACAGTTGTATCGATGCTCCGCGCCTCATAATGATGTGCCAATGCTGCAAAATTGTCAATAAATTTATGCACATGCTCGTCATGTCAGTTACAAACGTTTCATGGCCGTCAACTATCAACACCTCACCTTTATACAACTCGGCCTTGAGCGGCACCAGGCCTGCCCAGCACTCGGGCAGATATGTATGCGTATCGTTCACTTGAATATTCTTGTGCATCTCATTGTACTCCAGCGAGAGCTGTGCTGCCTCGCCAGCCAAGTCCCGAAAGAGCTGTCAAGTAATGGAAATATTCAGTAGAATTGTGATTTTTATACCTTGTGCTTTAAAATAGTACAAAAGGGTTGATTAAGTTGTCGTGCTATACCCCATAGAGTATACATATAAAGTCTTTATCAGAACGACGAGCTAAGTCGTTATAGCCATGTCCGTCTTTCCGTCTGTCTATCGTCCGTATAAAAACCTAGATATCGGAAGCTATAAAAGCTATAGACGCCATGTATGTATGTATGTAGGTCTTTTGATGATCCTCATTTTCCCCGTAAACCGTAAAGAACCATAGCAGTCATGTAGATCTGGCAAACCATTAGAATTAGAGGCATCATAGGTTCTCCTATGCAGCATGTGGATCAAGTTTGTTTTAGATTTTCGATACATCCTCCCTTTCCCAATCCTTCTCTGCCATAATTTGAAAGCTAAGAACTTGTGGTTCGTTATATATGTAGGTATCTTATGACGTACTCCAAAGATGCTGAAAATTTTTTTTACGATGGGATAAGAAACTTCCAAGATATGTAACAGACAATTTGCTCGACTTGGCAGAGATGGAATATGTCGCATGAAAATTAAATAATACTAAGTAGTAGATACAAAGTACAGCGACTGCAGCGTTCGACTGCAGCGTTCCGTCCGACTGATCTGCCCCGTCCTTACTGGCAATAAAGCATCTATGCAAACTCACATGACTTGCTCCTGTCAGGCCCAACGCCTCAATCTGCAGCTGCAGCTTTTCGAATAAACACTCCCGTGCCTGGGACAGCATCAGGGAGACGAGCACATCCAGCACCTGGGGCTTCAGGTCCATTGAAGGCGCATTTGTGAACGTGTCGTAGATGTGTCGAAAGATGCCTGCCGCCCGTAAAAAACTGTCAACAGCTGCATCCAAGCCCCGTTCGGTGCTTCTGTCATGCCGGGCGCCAATCTGTGTATAGATGGCTCCAAGGTTGAACAGCGTACAGGCCTTCTCGAAGGCTATGGTACGCTGGCAGGAGGGTACGCCGGTCAGCGAATCGTACCATTCGAAATAGACGCCCAAGTTACGATCCGGCGGAAAGAAGCGACGTTCCACGTAATACAAGAGATTGTAATAACGGAACAATAGCGCCACGCCCAGCGCATCGCGTGACGGTGTCTTAGAGGCCTAGAAGATAACAAATATATTAAAATTCTCTATCACTTGAATCGATTTGCTTAATAGATCACTTGCCTGTCTGGTATCTGTCATATCAGCTATAGCATCCATATATATGGCGGGTTCTTCGCTATAGTGCTCCAATATAAAATCGGAGAATGGTTCCATAAAATTGATTTCCTTGGTCTCCTTGAGGCCCAATGGTATCATCGGCATTATGCCCTCTTGACTGCAAGAAGAAATGTTTAGAATATAAAAATTCAGTAAACTTATACATGCTTTAACTAATAGTTTTTGGGATTACTTCATGTATGTATGTATGATCGGGCCAATTGTTAAGGCGTCACAGTTGTATTTAAGGGAAAGATCTTTTTTTTTGTATTTCTATTATTTGTTTAATTGTGAGATCAATTTTGGGTAAAGTTTTCCCCATTTCAACAATTTGTTTTGTAAACAAACACAAGAGTTGCCACACGATCATAACAAACGAAAAAGCCAACGGCCACACAGTTTGCAAAAAATTGGCCAGTGTTGCCAGAAATTGGTAAATTTGCAATACAGAACATCAAAAAAATGTCTTAAAATAAATAAATAATAAAATAAAATCAATATAAAATATTAACAAATTTATTAAAAGATTTGTCATAAGCATCAATAGAATTCTGCTACCCGGTAAATTGGCAACGCTGTTACTGGCTGAATTTTTAATTTTGTTCATAGATGGCGCAGTTAGGACAATCTTTGTGCCGATGTGAGGCGCTTAAGTGCAAAAGTCTGTTAAGTTTGAAGCAGAGAGCGTAATAAAATTCATACAAAATTGCATTATAAAGAAAAGAAATTAATAATTCATGCAGCAACGAGTTTCAAAACGGAAAGCTTAAATAAATGAGATTTTAAATCTTTAAACCATTTTAAATTTAAAAATATTTGAAAAATGTATTTTGATTTATCAATGATTTATCTAAGATATTTCTATTAGTCCTAATGTCTAACCCAAATTATAGAACCTATAATCTAAAATTTCTCAACAATCTAGATATAACATTGAAGAGTAAAGTAAAAATAATTGAAAATTATATTTTAACAATGATTAAGACGTGTGCCGTTTAAAATTTAACCGGCAGGGGACATACATATATGGAAGGCAAACTTTATTATTCAATTTGCTTTTAAAAATCATTTAAAAAAGGTCTTTAGAAAATATACAAATTCAGGCTTCAATCCTGTCTGAGCTATAAAATCAAGCCAAGCTCGAATTTAATTTGTGTTAAAAAAAACATGTAATTTTGATAATTGGGGGAACAAATCGGCAAAGTACTGAGCTTATTGCGCAGCACTAATCAAGCCGAAAAAGCAAACAATAATAAAAATAAAAATTATATACAATTAGCTTAACTATATTTAAATTGTAATGGATTGACAATTTTCGTGTGCGTCGAACCCTGAATTTGGTTTGCTTTTGTTGCTAATTCATAAAAATATGGCATAAGTACAATAAATGTAGCTACAATTTGTTGTTCATATTTTTAGCTCAAAGTATGATATATAATTTTTTGCATTTTGTTTTGGTTTTTTGCCGGCTGTGCGCTTTTAATGACGCGTTTTTCACTTTCTTTTGTGGCGATTTTTCGCTGTGATTTCGTTCCAGTTGACGGCGCAAAAAGGCGCTTGACCAGAAACTGATGCGCAAAAATTACAAACTGACCAGCCTGGGTAGCGCTCCACGCCCCCCCGCCCTCTCTTGGGGAAGTACGAATTAGTGCTAAAAACTAAAACTACAAATTTCAACATTTGCATGCAAATAAAAATAACCAGAAAGCATGCAGCAGATCAGTTGGCCGGAAGGCTACAGTCGGACGTAACGCACAGTAGCAGCCCCTGTACTTTGTGTTTTAATAATGAATGCAAAGTAATTTAAAGTTATTTTTTCCGTTCAAGTTGGGTACCAATTGAACACTTAGCGATATACCAGCTCTGCCCAGTCAATCAAATTTTCTGCTGCATATCTTCGCTGTTTCTTATTCTATTCACAGCGGGAGCTAGTTGGAGGGAAGAGGGAAGGGAGGTGTCAAAATGCTAAAACAAACTTCATCTGCTGACCGCTTAGAAGAACCCACTTACCAAAAATCGTATCTCTAGTATCTCTCTAGTATACCTCTAGTATCTCTTTTATAGTTTGCGAGATCTAGGTATTAATACGGACGAACATACAAACATGGGAATATTGACTCAGTTCCTAATCAAGAATATATACTTTGTGGGGTCTGCCACTCCTCCTTCTGAGAGGTACACATATGTTCACCAACTTAATAGACCCTTCCATACTGTTTCAAAGTACAGGGCTTCAAAATGAATGAATGCAACGTGAAAACAGAAAAAGAAAATTATTGCCAACAAACGATTTGCCAGCGGGGCGTTTTGAAATGGGCGCAGGGCAGGTGTAGCTGCAGGTACCGCACCCGAGCATTAAACCGAATCATTTACCTTTCGCTTTGATAGATCTCCACGGATGAGTTCAGCTCGGCCAATTGCTCCTTCAGCAGCTGCAAATTCGAGTTGACAAAGCTCAGCTCCAATGCGACCGTGTCGCGCAGTTTGCGATTCGTGGTAGCCTAAAAGATACAAAATCATCACAAACTTCAGATACTTTGGTTTCTTTTAGAGTGATTATGGCCTACCTTATACAGATTCTCAGCGCCCGCACGTAGACGCAGCTCCTTGTTGATTTCCTGATTCAATTTGCAGCGACGACTCTGCAACTTGCCTCTGCAGGTGGCAGCACGCGGATCTGAGCCCTGCAACAGACACATAAAAGTTCAAGTTTGATTAGTTCTTGACATTCAAACACAACAATCATCAATAGAGAATTAATAGAGAATTGTGCCACAGCCAAATATAATAGAAACCCATATTGCTTGCGTCTCTTTTGCTTTAAGCCTTCTTATTGTTATTGCCAGACGTGCCTCGACTAAGCCAACTCAAATGAGCCCGAGCCAAAGCCAAAAGAACAAAAACCAAAAACTATTTTGAAGCCAGTGAAAGAATAGAAGAAGCTCTGCCACAAATAGCTACAAACTTGCAACACGAACGAACTTCATTTCAGTTCTCAGTGCTTGACTGCAACTGCAACTGCTACTGCTACTGCAAGTGCAACTGCAGCAGCAGCAGCAGCTACTGACAACTGACAGCACAATGGGTGTGTGTGCACTGTGCAAAATCACTGGCAAGTTGCAAGATCTTATGAAACATAATTCAAATATATATTTTGGATGGATGCAAATAAAATTGTTTAAAAAATTAAAGTAGATTTTTAATAATCAACTGAGTGATGTCAAGATTTTATTAGGCGTTATACGACTGAAATTGACCTATCGATAAGATTGTTTTTATTTTTTTTTGCCTAAATAAATAATGTAATAAATAAAATAAAATACAAATTGTATATAATATCTTAAACGCTATTGCTTTTTTTTCGATAGTTTCACCGATAGTGTATTAAAACTGAAACAAATTATACAAATCCTATAAAAATTTTGATTACAAAAATCAAACAAATTTTTCCTTGATATTATATTTATTTTGCATATATTAAAATAAGGAATTATTATTATTTTTAAAGAGAACAACATAAAGAATTTCAATAGGTGAATATTGCGAATACTAAACCAATTTTCAACCGAAATTCTACCAATTTATAAATAGTAATTTAGATCCAAATGTAACAAACACCACTTGCATTCGCAAGCATGTACAGATACTCCACAGAATTTCGTGCAGTGTAGCCATCTATGTGCTTGCAATGTAAATAGAATAACAAAAGCTCGCCGTGTTGTGCATACTAGAGTATGCGCGTGTGTATAAAAGGCCAATGTGCTAGGCCAACAAACATACCTGGTATGTGTATGTGCATTTGTGTGTGTGTATCTGTGTGTCTCGTACCGGTAAAAACTTTGGCTAGGCCATACTTATTATTATGCGTTCACGTTTGTTACGCCAACGCAGCGTGACACGATCATAGAACTCGTAGAACAAAACCCACAAACGAAACGGAAGTAGGAAGTCATCGTCACGACACTGCACATTCTGGTAGGAATACCTTCTGGAGGGGCGGGGTAAGATCCATGGCACTGCCTAGCCCAGTAGTGTTAATGTAATATATGTATGCAATAAAGCAACACACAGCAACACCTCAAAACGTCTCTGTTTGTACACCTCTCAGGCGGAGCTGTTTCTCCACTCGAGCATAGACAACTTGAGATTACAGCGTCGAGGTCTACGGCTCAGCAGTGATATGGAGTGATATATACTTGAGCGATATACCTGTATATGTGCAGATAAACCTGCTCAGATATATATACTTCCAAGCCGGCTTTATGCTATTGTAAATGATTTCCTTGTTATGCACTCAAGTCCCAGTTAAGATCTGCAAATTATATCTTAAGTCAGTGCAGTTTCAGTTAACTTCTTGTTTAGTCAAACCAATTTGCAGATCTAAGGACTTAAGATATCAGCTAATAAAATTAAGTTATTAGCTATTTTATCATTAAATCAGCATTGTCATGCCTTCGTATTACTATACTTAGGCAAAATTGTATTCAGCATTAAAAATATTTAAAGCCTAGAAGAACATCAATCAAATGAAATGTTTTAACAATATATATTGTAGTTTTATATATGATTTATTTAATTAAATATAATTTTCCAAATAAATTCTATTATCAATGAATTGCATTTAAAGAAGATAGCAGATGCTTGGAGTAAGAGAACATTATTTTTTACAATTAACAACTTAAGTTTTCAGTGTTTAGGTTTTCAAATTTTAAAATCATGCCATATAGTCTTTGAAACGATTTTTATCAAATATTTTCTTATATATTCTTAATCAAATAATCAGCTATCAACTAGTGCCTACTATAAGTATCTATCGCATAAAATAGCTGCTATTAAATTAAGTTAATAGATAATAGAATATATATATTAATATATACATATATGTTGCTCTGGCTTACACCATTGCAATCTAGAATTTGATTCTTTAATACAAATAAATAAAATAACATCGCGAGTTCAGTGTACTCCAAGGACTGTTGACATCAAGATCTGACCCTGATGAGGACTGCATGCCTTTTGAGTGTTTGCACTTCATAATTTAACGACTTTAGGAGCCATTTAATAAGCCAACTGTTGAATGCATTTTGTACAAAATTTGTTTGTATATTTGTGCTGATTGCTGAGCTGTTGGCGTGTTCTGCATAATTAAAAGGGAAGCCTCACATTGTTTATGACCATCTTGACCAGGCAGCCAAGCAGGCAGCCAAGCAGGCGGATTTGGCGGCATTTGGAGGGAATAACAACAACAACAACAACAACAAGAAAAATAAATACAATAAATGGCGCCCCATGACTGCCATAATGCCCATACAATGGCTGGGCAATGAACTCCACTCCACTCGACTCCGTGGCACTCCAAGCCATGCCATGCCACTTCATGGCAGTCTCAACGTGTGTCGTTTGGGTCGCCGCACAGTGGCGCAATCGCCAAATTTGAGGTGCAAAAAAATCATAACTCCTGAATTTATTAGAAAAATGTTCAACGTTTGATTACAACAAACTTTTATTATGCTGTGACATCTAGAAGCTGCGGTATAAATTGTCAAAGTTGAGCCAAATATCAAATTTTATATGGCTAAAAATAGCTAGATTTTATTTCTCGCTATTTCAAATAAAATCTTGTTTTATTTTCAAGCAATTATTTATTTCCATTTAATAATATTTTATAAAGCTATTTGCAATAATAATTACTAAAAAAATAGACATATTTTTTTTATTTATTTTATTTTCATAGAGTCAACATTACTATAATTATAATTTTTTCAAAGAAATAAAAGAAGTGGATCGTAACATGAGGTTACTGTAAAGAAAATATCCTAATTTGGCCTTGAGCGGAAAACTTTCAAATGTTGTTCGTTTTTAAACTTCTTAAATTCGTTGCTCATCCTTACACATCTTTCTTATGAGGAGGCATTGATTTTCAATGAACACACTATCACTTTTTCCATTTAAAGATGAAAAATAACACCAAAAAACAAGTACAGTAGAATCCGGTTATAGCGACATTCAAGGGACCGACGATTTTACGTCGTTATATCCGGCAGACGCACTATCCGAAAGGAGCAAAAAACAATTTTTTTTTATATTATGGATGCCATGTTTGTAATAGGTTTTAAAATAAAACAAATTAATTTTTTAATCAAAACAAAAAATTTAATACAGTAGAATCCGGTTATAGCGACTTTCAAGGGACCGACGTCGTTATATCCGGAAGACAAAATTCATGATTTTGTTTCTTTTTCGTATTGAAAAAACACAAAATCCATGATTTTGTTTGCTTCTTTTAGCATTGTTAAAGAAATCAAATTTTCCTCTTTAAAGTTTTTTTTTTTGTTCGGCACGTCGCAATATCCGGTTGAATTGAAATGAAAAATTGAATTGAAATTGAAAAATCTCGTCGTTATAAGCGGTTTGTCGCTAAAAGCAGAGTCGTTATAAGCGGAGGCCGTTTCATATAAGTTTGTATGGGGACCAACCAAACCATCGAGTTTTCGTCGCAATAACCGGACGGACGCTATAAGCGGCGTCGTTATAACCGGATTCTACTGTAGTTTCAAAAATAGTTCTGAAATTATGCCTAAATAGATCAATCGATGATTAGCTAGCAAACTAATATTTAGCAAGCATCACTTTTCTTGTGAAATTTTGACAGCGGAAAATCATTTTTGGCTTGTGGAATTTAGCGGGGGGACCACTGTGCGTCGTATCGGATGGCCATTGGCCATGGTGGATCGCCAGGTACTATATGTATTAGACATGCATCAGCGTGGCTGTTGCACGTGCTTGAAAAGTCAATGCACCAAGCAGGCGATTGCCCCGAGAGGGGGGAGGGACGGACAGAGGCCAGTCGAGTGTGCGAAATGTGCATACAAACAGTATACTATATAGTACTATGCATATATCTATATACTACTGACAGATACGGCTTTAAATATTGCCCAGATTAAGCCGATTATCTGCACAATTTGCCTGTGGTTTTTCGTTTCAATTTCGCTTTCAATGTACAATTTGCCGTGCCCGGCATTGAAAATGGTATATTGAAAGCCCCCAGTGCATGCAAATCATTTGAAACACCATTAAATTGAGCATCGACTACCTTTAAAATATAATACCATATTCAACTGACAAACCCGTCAAATTATGCTTGAAAGCGCCCGAAAAAAACACACACACAAATACAAAACAAACTTATGGCATTGGACAATGGGTATTTCTGTTTGCACTTTACAAGAAACGAAAGTGTTTTGTCCGAATTACGACACTTTCCAGCGACAAAACAAATGCATCGGACGTTTGAAATACACTGCAATCAGCACATAAATAGGTTGAGTTAGAGACAAAGAAATTGAATTGGAAGACGTAAGAACCTGAATTAGTCAAAAAGTGGCTCACAGTTTTTGGATATTGGAAAAAATCAGTAAGTAAAAACATTCTAGAAAATCAAACGTCTAGAAGTAATACAAAAAATATAAGTTTTACTTATTCAATACCTTTAATTAAAAATTCTTTTTTTCTCAATACCTATTGAAACAGGATTAATAACAGAAGGAGGCGTGGTAGAACTCAAAAACTTGATTAGTATGTCTGTCTGGATGAACGCGTCGATTTCGTTCTCTACATTTTATTAAAATCAGTTTATAAATAAGAAAGATATGATGCATCAAAGTTTTGCTGATTGGATAAGCAAAGAGAGATGGCAATATTAAGCGCATTGGGAGTTTCCCAACCTATAATAAAGAATTCAGAACTAGACATAAGTCCGTAAAATCTTACCTAGATTTGAAAGACAAAAAAGTATTCTTTCAAGGAAAATTTAAATAGATTGATAACTCTTTAGCTCTTTCAATGTGCCGTCGAACTTTAAGAGCTAAAAGCCTGCAATAACTTCAGATACTTAAATATCTGTAAAAGCAAAAGACAGAATGGTCTATAGAATAGAAGCTGTCATAAATTGAGACTTGAATTGAACTATAATAATAGCTGTGATATATTATTGTAAAACTTCTCATAGAACTCTAAAGAAATCTTTGTCTAAGCTGCTGTCAAAGTTGAACAGGCATTGTCCACTTTTGTAATACATGCTGCTTATTGTTTCATAATGTTAACTTGGCTTAGTATTCGTTTTGGCCTAAAGTCTAAGCCATGTCGTTTGGGTCAACGCATAATCGTCAGTAGCTGACATTTTGATACATTTCGCAATCTGCATATATATGCCATACGATGAGGTATTCGGAATGTTTTTTGTTGTTGTTGTTATTGTTGTTGTTGTTGTTGTTTGTCTCCCAGTTGTATCTGTGTGCTATGTAACACTTTCTAGAGCTTGCCGCACATTCCGACACCCCGAAAACCTGTTGCTGTCGCTTGTCTCTTTGTTGCTTTTGTTGCTTTTGTTGCATTTGTTGTCTTTTGGCTAGTCTCGTACTTTCACCTGTTTTAGGTTTTTTCGCGCTTTGGCTTTAGTGTTATTTGGCTTTATTTTGTTTTACAAATCGGGTTAGAGTCATTAATTAAACACGCCACGGCAAAAAGGGCGTTGAGGGGAGTCGGGAATTAGAGCCATGGGCAGCATCTACAGGTTAGGTCTAGTAGGTCTATGTCTATGTCTATATCTATGTCTATGTCTGTTCGTACTCTGTTTCAGTTGGTCACAGTTGGGCGCCGATTGGCCTGGCTATATGGCTATATACCTATATAGCATCATTCAGGTCTGTGTTTGTTTCTAACGCATCGCATTGTTCGGCTCCTGACAAACGTCGACCCACTGACTTTGTTATATGACCCGTAGCACGTAAAGAAAAATGAAATACAAATGACTACAGCAAATTTTACACCCATTATGGGGATACACATAGTTGACCTGTAACAATAACCGACAGATATGAGGCTTAGATTTGGGACTATACCCGTAGCATAACCCCAAGTCTAAGCTAAAGCAGTTGACAGTCGAAAATTAATAGCTAAAGATTAGATACAGAATTGCTTTTCATTGCATTTGTAGCTTAATTGGACAAAACACTATTTAAATCTTTATACAGAGGTGTTGAAAATGCACTAAATGTAGATTTTGGATACCACAATAGGCGTTTAATTTGGACATTAATTTTAAATTTCTGATTTCTTTTAATTAATAATATTAATTTAATATAATGTACGCAATTTATGTAGAATGAGGTTGACTCCAAAGGCTTTTATGTAGTTAAAATCAGCAAGGATTTTATAACATTTAAATTAATAACTTTGTATTTAAATTCATTTGGCATGAATGTTTATTTATTTTAGATATTATTCCAAAAAAAATAATAAATAAATATTTTTCTAAAATAAATAACCATTCATGATTTTAATACACAAATGTAAGTGCTCTTAGCTAAAATACCTTTAGCTTTTTATTAGAACTTAACCAAAATGAAATTCGATGGGTCCTAGAGATTAGCTAAAAGAACTACCAAACGGTTCAAAGTCAAATCAAATCAAGTTTCTAAGCTAAAATTAATTCTTTATGAATTAGCTAAAAAGGCCTATCAAACAGTCTGTTTTCAAATTGAATCGATGTCAGAGTCATCAAATTAGGAGAAATTCAATGAAAATAAATAAAATATATTAATGGAACTGTTAAACAGTTCGAATTCAAATTAATCTGAAGTTAAAGTTTCTAAATTTATTGAAAATTAAAAGCGAATCCAATAATAAAATATAAAGTTAAATTGATAAAAAAAAATAATATGCGTAAAATTAAACAAAATAAAATGTTGCTTTTTCTCGACAAGTTAAATTGAAATCCCTAAATAAATTCCCATTTAAAATACTGATTGTTAATTAACTAAAAGCAAATTTGAATTTCAATGCTTCGAAATGTATTATATTTATTAGCCTAATGTTTGCTTATGATTTCAGTCTGAATGAGACTTATGATCTGCGTACTTTGGCCATTTTTTCAAGTCTAGACAAATAACTGAAACTGGCTTGTGCATCTGCTCAATTGAAATTTAACTGGCAGAAAAAGTCGCGGCAATAAACACGCGCAGCTGCAAAATGCCACACTCAATAACACCACACAGAACAAATACCAGAAATAATGATAATAACAAACAAAAACAAAAACAAAAAGAACAACAACAAAAAGTAAATAAATAAAATACAAAAACAAACAACTATAAGCCACAACAACAACAACAACAACCTGTTGCCATAGTGGCTAAGTGACCCACATGTTGGCCACTGGCAAAACTTGTTCACATTCAATAATACAAATCGCTCAAGAGACGGCCCGAGAGAAAGAAAAATGCGCAATAAAAACATCTACAAAAATAAATGTACGTGTATAAAAAATGCTCGTAAATATGCGTGTTAGCTGCCAGCATATGCAAACAGCAGCAGCAGCAGCGGCAGCAACATGTGGCATGTGGCAAGTGGCAAGAGCTTAAAGCTTATGTGCTAAGCAAGATGCATGCCATATATCTATGCGTTTTATCGTGCCTGGCCTATTGGAATGCTGAACACTTGACAAATACAACAACAACAGCCACAACCAGCATGGGCGTAGCAGTTCAGTCGGACGCGCCCGACTTAATACCCTTTGCACTATATTTTAAATATTTTTTTTTTTAAGTCTCAAAATAAATACACAGAGATCTCCATAACCACAAGAAATGTCTACACAAAAGATCAAAAACTAATATCTTAAATAGATTTTTGTTAATTTATTACAATATTCCAATATATATTTATAACTATAATTATGTCTTAATTTTAAATCATATTAAAATATACAACAATTTTCACAATAATAAACAATAGTAATTTAATTGGTAATTTTTTAGCAAACGTTTGAACGCAACGGACAAATTAGTTCAACGATCTGGCAACGCCGACGCAATGATGCTGGCAAATTTTTAGCTTGTTGTTGTGATTGACAAAATAATTGCCTATCGGATAAGCTAAACTTTGATGCATCATATCTCTCTTTTAAGTAATAACCGATTTTGTTGAAATTAAGAGAATTGCTAGATATTAATGATCTCTACCAACGGTCGAAGATTTGAGAATTGTGGAATTTGAAGAATTTGTGTAGATAGATTTGTATCTCCTAAAAAAAACGCCAATTTAGTTCATTTTATATTGATTGTTGGCGAATACGACATTCAATATTTGAACTTAACTTGATCTGTATATGGTATAGACCTACCTAGATCAAGATCTAAATGTTCACAGACGGACGGACATCCAGCGATACGGACAGACGGACAGACAGGAAAAAGTTGACTCTTCTCGTAGCCCTGATCAGGAATTTATATACTTTTTAGAGTCTGTCACGTCTTCTTCCGCCTGTTATAAAGTTTACAACCCTGTTTTTAACAATTTACAGGGTATAACAGCAGCACCAACAACCACAACTCTAGTAACAGCAGCCAAAAGCACCGCCAGCAACAATTTTATCACACAAGTGTTAGTCGGAGCTGCTGCTGTGCCGTTCTGGCTCTCAACTGGTTTTTGAGGTCGTTAGGCAGCAGCAACAGCAGCAACAGCAACAGCAGCAGCAACACTCACAGCGGCAGCAGCAACTGTTGCTGGCAGGCGGCAGCATCATCCGTTACCTTCATAGAGCAAACAAACTGTTGGAAGTTTGTGGCATGTTGTTGTTGTTGCTGCTGCTGCTGCTGCTGCTGCTGCTCGCTGATAACTGTAAGCAGTTAGCATTCGAGTTTCGGGAAATTGGAACACACATAGCTATATACAGGTATTTTGGCGTTTTTGTATTTTTTGTCGACTCTTATTGATTTTCAGTTTTGGTACGGTTTTCTGCACATCACTGTGGCATAGTGAAAATATTTGATTTTTTTCGCCAAATGCCAAACTGTGACTCTGGCGGCTTTTATGCAGGCCGTTAGGCTCGTTAGGCTGGCCCCAAAAACAAAAAATGCCAAATCGATGCTGCAATGATAAATGCGACTACGGATCACCGTTTTCAGCTGCCAGCATATTCTTTGGCTAGCTAACGTGTCTCTCAAATATTTGGCACATACTTCTTGAAATTGGTCAGGCCCTCGGGGCTTAGATAAATGGTTTACATTTTGGAAATTTAACAAAATGGAGCAAAGGTTAAGGCTCTATTTGTATACCCTGTGCCCATTAAATGGGTGGAAACAGTGCTTATAAAGAGATAAAGCAGGAATTCTCGGAATTTAGAGAGGTGTATACCATAGGCAGGACAGGTTTATTTCAAATATTGATTAAAGCCGAATAACAAATGCAATATTTAATCGGAATATATACTCTCTATCATTATAATTATGTATCTTAAAAAACTTATTGAATTCTGTTAATAAGCACAGAAGATATTAAAGAGACAATATTGCAGGCTTTGCGTCTTTCGCTCTCTAACAGCATGGCGATAAATGCATGGTAAAGACGACTGATCGGCTTTGTTCTTAATAGTTTTACATTGTTTTAAAGTTGGAAAATAATTTAAAAAAAATATATTTATAATAGCAGGGTTTTGGCTACAGAATGAAAGTACTACTTTGTACTATGTGAGGTACAAAGTTGAAAGAATTGGAGAAAGAGGCTAAAGGAGAAAGATACTAATAAGTACGGCATATGAAAATAGTTGTAGAAAGTGCTCGAGTGAGAGGAAGTTTAACTGATCTACTTCTAGTTGATTGCTGCCAAATTGCCAGAGGTAATTGTTAATGATCTAGCTACTCTTCTGCTGTTCTAATCGCATGATGAAAAACCAATTTGGCTGGAAAATCTACTGGAAAATTGGCATTGCCATATGGCAATAAGTACGAACGAATTACTCGTAAATACCTTGGCATGTTTTGCTCTGTGTTTTTCTATATTCCCACATTTGAGTCGAAGTTGAGCTGTGGCTCATCAAATCACGTATAGAATACACTCACACTCACTCACACTCATACCCACACTCACACTCACTCACACAAAGTACACTATTGTGGGTGCCTAATGGTCGTAACAACAATAATAACAATTGCAGCACAGAACATGTAAAAATGTCAATTACTGCAGCGATGCCTTTGAGGCTAGACAATACTCTATGGACTAAGCCCAACGATTTGATCAATCTACCCAATAGAGTTCTATATATATCACTATAATTATATTGATTTCGTGCTTACTTTTGTTATAGATTGTTATGGTATTAACTAAAACTCCTATTTTGTTGGCACATTAGGTAAGCAATTATATTTATTAAACTATTAGTAAGAATATTTAATCGGGCAAAATATTATTAAAAAGCAGTGACAAAATAATTTTATTAAATTTGAGTTTAATATGCTTAAGTCAATTTTGGAGTGAGTATTCAAATTTTAGCTGTACTGTATTTTCTTTAATTAAAATTATTTTTTTCGATTACATAAAGAAGAAACGGGAATTCTAAAAATTATAATTAAATTCATGACAAAACTGACTTTTAAAAAATATATAAAAAATTCAAGATTGTAAAATAAAAAGGAAACATAATCTAATTGGTTATGTAATTTGAATACCTAAATATAAACTAGAAAATATTAAATATAAACTGATATGTATATAATACCAGTATTTTTGTTTTATATTTTTATTGTTAGTTAAATTTATTATTTGATTATTATAATTATTTTTAATTTGTTGTCATTAATTTTTTTCCCCCAACACGTGTAGCAAATGCCAAAGCTTTTAAAATTTGTTTTATTTTCCCACATCAATTTCACTTGAGTTTTAATTGAATTTTACGATTTACACAAAATGTTATTATTTAAATTCTTGTGTTTAGACAAATTAATAAAAATAATATTTTCATTTTAAAAGCCCAAAATATGTAAAAATTATAAAACTAAACTGCCGAGATATTGTAAAATGCCAATATGGAAAAAAACAAAATTGTAGCTCTTATAGAGTTAATAGCTTAGAGCTAAAGCTTAGAGACTTAAAGAGGCATTAATTAAAAAGGTTTTGTGGCAAAATGCAATTAGTTATAAAATGTGCCATAACAAAAAACTTTACTTGAAAATTATGATTAATTTTGTATACAGCATATGAGAAAAAAATCTTAAATATTATAAAGAAGTATAAATAATGCTAAGCAGATTAGCAAAAAATCTTTTGAAAAATAATGCCCAATTTGTTGCATGCGAAATGCAAACAAAACAAGTTGCCAGAGAACTGTATAAATCTTGGCAGATATAAAAACATACATATGTATCTATATAGATTTGTGTATTTTGTATTTATTGGCCAGAACTGGGTAAAGTCAACAATTTAAATTGGCATGCGTGGTGGCCTTAAAGCGATGAGCCAACAGCCAACAACAAAAATTCCAATGAGCGAGAACTCTTATGTCTTGGACTTTGAATATGATACAAGCAAAATCAAATTATGTGCGCGTCTAGCTGGGAGTGTAAGTACACTGAGAGAAAAAACAAGAGTTTGCGTGCCTTTCAAGAATAAAAATTATCATAAAAGTGCGTTTTTTAAATTCATATTTAGTATATATTATTAATGTCCACCAATTCTGAAAACTTAAAAATCGGTTTTTAATGATGAAAGATATGACGCATCAAATTTTGGCGCTCACAACAGCAAGCGACAAGTGTGGCAGCACCAGTCGGCGTTGCCAGATTGTTTATAAATACTATATTGTAGTAAAAAACAAAGTATCTTTATTAATATATAATTTTAAAATATAATTATAAATATATTGTTGGGAAAATTTATGTTGTTAAATTATATATATTTGGGCTTAATTTTAACTCATTCCCGATATATAGCTTAATTTATAGACGTCAATTTCGCTTTGTACTAGAACAAAACAAGATTAATTTGAGAGCTTAATTTTGTAGAACAAATCAGTAATTATTTTGCTAAGTGTATACGCTTACTAGATATGTACATACAGCTCATTCAATGGCAGCAAATGTCTAAAAGGTATACTATAGACTATGTACAGACATATGTATGTATTCAGCACCTGCCATATGTCAGAATTGTAGTCAAAACTTTTGAGCTCGAGTGCTGAAGTATTTGCGGCTTTAACACGTAGGTGGGCGCAATTTGCAACACGTTTTGCATATTTAGACAAGCTCTGTTAGTACTTCAACAAGAGCCCAGACAAATCTCAGCCAACTATTTCATTATGAACTTCAGTTAATAGCAGGCAAATTCTTCACACGTGTGGCCACTTGTTGTCGTGTATGGCGTACGAAAGTAGGTGGTAATAACACTTGAATCTAAGCGCTTTTTTATATAATACGTACTCTAGTCCATTGCTTACCATTTGCTCCAGTTTGAGCAGATAGGATATGGCCGATTTGCCTGTCATGTTGCTGTTGATAATGGGTATCTTTACATTCACATTGATTTGCTATACAAATCGATACAATTCAATTGAGTTTGATTTCTATTGTAGCTGGAACAATGCATTGAACGTAGTAAATATGAAATTCATATGCATGACACACAAAAAATACAAATAAAAAATTATACAAAAAAACACACACACTGAGTTTTTGACCTTGCCAAAAAATAGGTATAAAAGAAGGTATAAAAAGCTGTTTTAAACAAATTTATATTTGCTGATCGATTTACAATTGGGTCAGCTGCCAAATTGCATAAGCAGCAACTTTGTGCTTCAGTTTCGAGTTTTTTGCACTATTTTTTAGCAAGCACACACATAGATACAAGTACACACACACACACACAGGTTACGCGTGCAGCAGACTGAGACACGTCTGCAATCCTCAAGATACAAAACAGAACAGTTCTTGGTCAAGTCTTTGGACCGCAGCTAAGCCAAGCTCAGAGCTTAATACAAAGAGCCAGAGCACAGTGAAAGAACGCCAGCATGAGAGAAAGACCCAAAGGCAGAGAAAAAGAGAGAGAGAGAGGGAGAGGAGAGAGAAAGAGAGAGAGAGAGAGCAAGACTGAGGGAGATGGCGTAAGAGCGCTTTGAAGATAGGCAAAGAATTGCAGCTGAGTCTCAAAGAAATGGGCGACCTGGTCAGGTGGCTTTTTCTTAGCTCTTGCCCCAGCCACAGATACAACTACATATGCACAGACACATGCACATATAAGCTTACATACACACACATATGCACATCTCCAAATAGAAACGTATACATATTTATGCTAATGAAGCCACAAATGAAAGCCATCAAAAAATGAACACAAAAGGCGTCACAGTGTACGCCTCAAAAAGCCACACTCAACAAAATACTTAATGTGAAATCAATCAAAAGTTGCAGGTGCAGGAGTTGCAAGCTCTCTCTCTCTCTCTCCTTTCTCCTCTTTCTCCTCTCTCTCTCTCTCTCTCGTTATTCTTTCTGCCTCTGTCTCTCTATTCCTGCTCCAACTGCTTTATACTCTCTAACCCTGAGCACAATTGTGTTAAAAGAGTGTGTTTTTTACCATGAACTCTTATCTGAGAAACATTGAAGATATTCAACAAACATGCAAAAGCTTTCGGAAAAGCTATAAAATATAGAATAGACAAATTAAAAAAGTTATAGTTGGCTTTTTAAATTAAAATAAATATATATACCTATGTATAACGCGTTAAATTTTAATTTTATACAAATTAAAATACTTTTGTAAAATTTAACCAAACATATTTTCCTTTTTTCTAATATTTATACCCTGTACCCATTTGAAAAATGGGAAAAACAGGGTTAATTTTAAATTAAATTTTATTTATTTCAATTTAAATTTTATTATTCTTAATATTAATTTGTAATTTAATTTTTCTTGGCCAACTGGTCTTAGTCGACACTTGAATAAATAAATAAATAAATAAATAAATAAATATAATTTAAAAATATTTTAAAAAGTAATTATTTTGCTTGCGTTGTTGATGGATAGTTAACTAGAAGTGCTCTGAGAAGCAAATTGCAAATCACTGCACAAATATTTATGAACTTAAAAAATATGTGTTTGGTTAAAACAATTTAAAAACAGACAGAAAATAATCAAGTTTTTCTATAAGTTTTTTTATTTATTTATTATTATATTAATATGTTATTAGCAGAAAAACATGGTTATATTTTTATTAAATTCATCACATTTTCATTGCACTTTTGGTATGTTTTATTTTTGTATTTCTTCAAGTCAAAACCGTGGTTATGTATGCGCTGCGGCACTTATACAATTAAACTATTCGATAACACGCTGTGATCGGAGCGAGGGCCATGTTGCATGTTGCATGTGGCTGGCCAAATCAGGGGCAATCATAATTCAATTGCAGTTCGAAATGCGCTTAATTCGCGCGTAATTGAAGCCAGAGAAATGAGTTTCTGGCACGCAGCAATTGACAAGCTGGAGCAGTTTTAAGCTATATAAACGCGGACAAATGCTTTTTGTGGCCAGAATAAACGTGTCTTATCTATCAGCATGTGGAGCCCCAGCTGGGATTTAGCAATTGTGGTGCTGGTGGTGCTGCTGTGTGGCAGCAACTTGCTGGCACATCCAACCACAACCACAACCACGGCCAGCAGCTATGACAGCAAGTTCGATAACGTGGATCTGGATGAGATACTGGGACAGGAGCGTTTGCTAAACAACTACATCAAGTGCCTGGAGGGTCAGGGTCCCTGCACACCCGATGCCAAAATGCTAAAGGGTATGCTATCCAGAGAGAGTTTATCCATGGAGTTTTTCGATCTAATCAAACTTTGACTTCGACTTTAGATATACTACCGGACGCCATGACCACGGATTGTGCCAAGTGCACGGAGAAGCAAAAGTACGGCGCTGATAAGGTCACACGGCATTTGATTGATAAGCGTCCCGATGACTGGCAGCGTTTGGAAAAGATCTACGATCCTCAGGCCACATATCGCCTCAAATACTTGGCCTCAAAGTCGGACAACACTGGGCCCGTTTATGTCGATAACTATGATCGGGCTGAAGGTGATTCCTAAAAATCTAACAATTGTTTTACATAATCTTTTTTTTTTGTGCACTTGTATGGTCTATTATATTATATATTATTATTATATATTATATCTATTATATATATTATATTATTGCACCGATTCAAATAAATAAAGCAGTCTGTAGAAGTTTAAAGCGCTCTATTCATTTCAATTTGTGAACACAATGTCAAAGTATAAATTGGTTTAACTAAATCTTGAAACGCAAAACATTTTGTGTGGAACAATAGAATTGCGTTGGCAAGAATTTCACACAATTTGGCAAACGTTTATTGTTGTTTGGCTAACGACAACATTTCGTAATTACATGCCAGGTTCGATAACATTTTCTTAACGACTTCCAGCCTTTATATACTTGGTATTATTCAGTCTAAAGCTAACTTGCCTTGCAGAGTTGGAGTACGCAACTTTTACATGTCGGTGGCTTCCTACTGTGCTGCCTTTTTGTGGGTCTTCTAATTATTCTAATATGTAGAAGAATATTTTATTTCTGCCTCTACATCTTCAACAAATTCTACAGCTTGCATACCTTTTCATCATCTGTTTCTTCTGCCTCTGCTTGCTTCAAATACTTAATTCATTCTCTTTCTTGTTCAGCTCAGGTTTTAAAACTTTTCTACTGTCTAGATTTTGTTTTATCTTTTTCTCTTCCAAGTCTACATCTACATATTTCCACTTCAACTTCTGACTTCAACTTCTATTTCTTTCGTACTGTCGCAGCTGCTCGACTGTTGTCTTTCCTACTGTGCTATGGTTTTATTTGCAATATCTATTCACAAACATGTCGCAGAATTTGGTATTGATTGCTAACTTCTTAGCGCTAAACATGGGTTTAATTTCAACTGGAACAGTTTTTGTAAGATAACAAAAATCTTGGAAATGACAACAAGTATTTTTGCCACAGTTTATTTATTTGGCATGTGTGCATGCACTGTCAAAAAAATATGGGTGTTTATAAGTTAAAAAAAGCAAAATAATTTAAATAAATATAATGCATTATATATTATTATTTTATATATTATATTTATACCCTGTACCCATTGTTTTTTAATCTGATAGCGGATAATATTTTACATATTTTATTATAATATTTTTTTAACAAAATTTTTTTCACATATTAGATTTAAGTCAAAATATTTTTCTTTAAAAACAAAAATTTAAAAACAAACAAATTTTTTTCCTAACATTATTGGCAAAAGAAAATTTCAAGTGCTTAATTTGGCCTTTGCTTTAAATAAACTTGATATTAGATAATGTCATGTGAACAAGCTAAATTTGTATATATAATTTTTGTTTTTTTTTTTTTTTTTTGTGTTTTTTATTAATGCTATGCATGTTTTTTAGTTGTGTACATAGTTATGATTATGGGGGTATGCAAACATTGTTATCAACAGAACCCATCTTTAGTGGTTTTGTGTGGCAAAAGTTGACGCACCGCAACCACATAATGAACCTCAACATGATAATTAAGATAAATTCCGTCAACACACACACACACATACAGATACACACCCACAACAAGTTAAAGGTGAGTCGCAACATTGTGCATCTGTTTTTGGAGGCTTTTCAAATGAAATGTGACATCTGGCCAAAAAGGTGTGTCCCCACAGCCGCCGAGTGCGTTCCACACAATTCGCATGAAATGCACAGAGAGAGTTGCTGTTATTGTTGCTATTGTTGTTATTGTGGCTATCAGTGTTGCCAGACTGGCCAGCTTTGGGTGCGCGCTTAAGATACTATATAGCTTAAAAAAGCTACAAAAAAAAAAAACTACAAAAATAGCTTTTAAAAATATATATTTTTGCTGAATATATTTGGCTAAATTTAAATACAAACAATACAAAACATTAATACATTGTTATTTTATTTTATTCAGCATTAATAAATTAGTAAATTTAATATAATTAAAAATTTAAAAAAAAAATGTACTTGTTTCATATTTCTATTTAATTAAATTTCATTTGTATTAATTAATATGGCCCTTCTTTTGGTAATTGCATCTATCATTTGACAAAATTAAATCTAAATACTTTCTCGGAGTATGTTAAAAATTGCAAGAATGTTAAAAAATCAAGAATCATAATTCATATCTGTAAATTTTAAAATAATATTGTATACTCTATAATTCTAAATTTCTGCTATGTTTTAGAAGTACAGGTTTTGGCAATACAATTTTATTTGCTTGAATTACGAAGCTTTAAGCCGTCAAATATTTTTCACACCTTTATTCATACAGTGTCGACATAATATAAAATCAGAAAAAAGTTCATAATGCTATAAAAAACAAGTTAAATGTCGCAAAATATTTAAAACTTTTAAAATATTTGATTTTATTACCTTATTATTTTATTAAAAAAAATGCTTGATTTGAAGCTGTAAGATATTTGCAAAGCTTTGCTGTTTTGAAGTACGTAAAATCTGGCCTATAAAAGGCCAAATCGGCAACACTAATTGTTATTGTTGTTGTTGTCATTGTTTGTTGCAGCCTCCCGTTAGTCAATGCAATTGTCAAGCAACTGCAGCACAATTGTTAAATGGTCAAGAGAGCCGTAAAGTTAAATTGAGTTGAACGAACCCCGGCCAACTTGGCTGGCTATAATTTGATTTGGCTTAGCCATAGTTATAGCCACGTTATGCTATGGGGGAGGGGGAGTGGGGTCGGGGGAGGGGAAGGGGGAGCAACGTGCACCCCGTTGGCCATGCGGTCGCAGCAGGCAAACTTCCGGTTTCATTTCATTTAGACGTAAGCCGTATGTCTGTATGTCTGTGTCATGTCAGTGATTCCAACAATCCCAAAAGCCAGGCAAAATAGTTGATTCATTTGTTTTAGAGTGTATCTGTATCTGTATCTGTATCTGTATGTGTGTGTGTATTGTGTTTCTCTCAGTGTTGTGGTGTGTGTGTTTTGTTTGTTGGCGTCGCTTTGGCTTTTGCGGTGGGCTGCGCTTGGCTTTGGCTGTCAATCAAATTCGTTGATGGTTTTCCGCTTGCCTTTGACTGCAATCCCAACCAAACTGAAACTTCCCATTCCCATTGATGCTGCTGCTGCTGCTGCTGCTGCTGCTGCTGCTGCTGCTGCTGCTGCTGCTGCTGCTGCTGCTGCTGCTGCTGCTGCTGCTGTTGCTGCTGCAATTGTTGCAGTTGCTGCCAACGTTGGCAAAACAAACTGCGGCTGTTACAAGCTTCTAAGGTTGCTCTGCCTTTCCGGCACACAGCGCACAGTGGTTTCGAGTCGCTAGAAACTCTATTGAAAACTTATGTACCAGTGTTGCCAATTAAGCCAGTTTCAGAATTCTATTTATGCTTTTAATAAATTTATTTCATAAATTTATAACAATTATTTTTTATATTGCAAGTATTTTCTTATTAATTTCTATGTATTTTTATATATTTTTTATGCTATGCAAACATTTTATTTAGCCTTTTCTTTCAACACTTATTACTTTTTAATAACATTATTGACAATTTTGTTTCTTTAATTAATTTACAATTGTTTTCGCCACACTGTGCAGCTGACTGCTTGCTTAAGTGCGTAGGGTCTGGCTAATTATGCATGGCATAGAACTATTTAGTGCTTACTACAACACAATAAAACAGTCGCTGACATCATTAACAAGCCGTACCATGAGGGTTTCTTACATGAAGTTCAGTGCCTCTTGGGGGAGTACATGCTGGGGGCAACTACGTATACCCTGTAAATCTCTAGAAACACTGCAGATGTTGTGAAGGCATTCTAAAATGCTATACAAAATTCTATAACCTTTTTACCAAATCGTCATAGCATATCATTGATGATCGATAAATATCCATATGCTATAAATCTGTTCAGATAATTTCACATTAATCGATAGCAAAATAGATCAAATTTTGTCCAGGGTATTATAAAGTGCAACAGTCTTCGCACATTCTTGTTACCGGATGAACGACCTCGACCTGGCTTCCACAATAAATTACACTTGGACGTAAGTCGAGTGCGTTGACTTGGCTAATAGATATGACACATGATTATGGAGTTGGACACAAATTTAAATACCCTATGCTAGTATGAGAAATGTTTGCCAGCCCGTTTTTAATTTTATGACTATGTTTATTTTTATACACAATTTTTATTTCTTTTTTTTATTTTTTTTATTTTTTTTTGGAGCTGAAGTTATGAGTGTTTTGCAATTTTCATGCCAACTTGAAATGTTTTTGAATAATCATAATTACGCGCTCGTAATGCGCTAAGCTCAAAAACCAGCCAAGAGTTAAATGTCAAAACCATAGACCTCCAAACGCCCTAAATGCCCCTCCGCAAGTATTATATGTAGTACTATTTCTCCCCTCATTTTGGCTCATTTAGTAACTGTTATGATTGTCGCAAGACGAAGGAAAAATGTCATTGTCAACGGGTCGCAGCGTTTAATAAATAAATTATATAATTACGAGGTGGCAGGGTTTATTAGACCCCGTACTTCAAAAAAGTGCAAAAGGGTATATTTTTAGAGCAAATGAATAAAGTGTCAGAAGAAGGCGTGGTAAACCGCACAAAGTATATATAGATAGATATATATAGAGCCATGTCCGTCTATCCCTCTGTCTGTTGTTCCAAATCCTAAATCACCTAAATCTCTGCAACTAGTATAAGACCCTTATGGAGACCCCATTTTGGATATGTAGGTTCTCCTACTGTAGGGTGACCAAATTTGTTTTATAATTTTGATCTCTCTTCCATCCCCCAAGAACCCCAAAAGACCACTTTTAAAGCTACACACTTGTAGTTGAACTACATAACGATGGGATAAGAAACAGCGAAGATATGCAGCGGACAATATGCTTGACTGTGTAAGTACATTAAAAACCCAAAGTACATGGTTTCCCACAGTCGGTTACGTACGACTGATCTGCCACGTCTTTACTGTTTTTTGTTTTCTATATGTATATTGTTGGCTCGAGTAATCCGGCGTATTGCCACGGTCGAGTGAATGCCACAAAGTCCAAGCTGAAGTGACACAAACAGGCGACACTTTGCAACATTTTCAAGTTCATATCATGCTCGTAACTCAACTGTTGTCGGCAATTGCCTGCATGACTGATGATTGCCTGTCATCGGGCTGATTGGAATTCCTGCGAAGCGCGCACGTCTGCCCGCTTATTAGCCATGGCTAAATTATGAACTTCCTTCCAGCCTGCATATCATTTACCTCTTCCAGCAGGCACAGGCAAATTGCCAGCACAAAGAAAAAGGAAAGCAGAAAAAAAAATATATGTATATACATATACATATATTTTATAATTGCCATGCAGCAAAAAAAAAAGACATCAAGACGGACAGACGAGCAGGCAGCGGTCGATGTCGGACAGGTTTGCTTTGGATAAGCAGCTAAGACAAAAACTTAGCCTAGAATTTTAAACAAAACCTGCTAATGGCATAAGCCAGAACTTGAGCCACGTTACTGACACACTTGTGCCTGGGCAAATGTGGTCAAAACTGCTAATCGCATAACTTTGTCTGCTCGACGAGTGGGTCAAGGCTCACAGGTAATTTACCACTAATTGCAAAACTCATCGAGATTACGGCTAGACCCAAATTATTTGATGCATTGATAAATAAGTATCACGGAAATTGGTGCATTTTTGTCGGCCTTACAAGACTACGATAAGAATTTCGAGCACAACACTCGAACATGTCCAGTAAACGCAGTTATATGGCGTAAGACCAACCGGAAAACTACAGTCGGACGTAATCGTAGCTGCCCATTATTTTTTGTAACTCTGAAAAGCAAATTGTCTGATCAAACTGCAAAATTAACGCAGGTGTCAAATTTTAAAGCTGTAGCTTCAGATTCATCGCTGAATTACTTTCAAAAATATGGTTACTTTGGATATAGAGTTTACGAAATAATTCAGGCAGATGTTACCAATAAAAGGAAACCCTGTACTTTGTATTTTATTAATACACTCACAGAGGGAAGTATGTACATATCCAATACACTAACCGCTCGCTTATGCAACTTAGAAACTTTCAGAACATTGTCTGCTGTATATCTTCGCTATTTCTTATTCCATTATAATGAAATTCGCAGCATCGATGTAAAATTCCATGGGCTACGTGCATGCTAAACAACAACATTCGCCCCAAAGTGATTAACCCTATTTTTACCCATTTTTAATGGGTACAGATTATACAAAAAATTAAGCGTAAAAAATTTATGTATAATAAAAGTGGGTTCAATAAAAAATATCAAAATTTTAATGTCAAAACCAATTTTATTTTTACCAATTCAAACCTAAAACTAAATCATTATTTTTTTGCTATTTTTTAAATTTGTAATTAAAGTGGCTTTGTCTCAAATGGTTTTAAAATGCTGTATTCGCTGCTTGCCAAGATTAAGCCAGATTCATGTTGAGAAATTCTTGAAATAATAAATATTTGATCTCAATTAAATGACAAACGATATTTAAGTTTTTGCCGAACCATAAGCATTTGGGCTTTGTGGTATTTTAGCCTTGGCTCAGCCAAAAGCAAAACCGAATAAAAAATAAAAAATAATGTCAATAGCCCGGTTAATTGTTAATTGCCTGAGCATGTTCAACAACAGATTTATGTGCACTTCAAGACAATTACATTTACAATTACAATTACAATTGTGATTATAATTATGATTATGTTGAATAAAATGCCACAGCAAACAAACGCTAAGCAAAATTGTTTTCAAAAGTGGCTTATAAATAATAAAAAATAAAACAAGACCATATATGCATAATAAGCCAATAAACCCATGGATGCCCCAAGTCCAATTTTTGTTTACTAAAAATAAATTAAGTTTAAACCTTTAGTTTATATATTATGAATTAAAACACAGCTTACCTAATAAATTTATTTAAAATTAAATTTAAATGTATCTTATTAAAATACATTTGTAAATTTAGTATTTAAAAAATAAATTAAGTTAAATCTTCAATTTAAGTAAATTAAAGCAAAGTTTAGTTAAGTTCAACAATAAAATTATTTAATTAATAAATTGTTGTTTTGTATGACAATAAAATTAATATTTTAGTCATTAAGAAAGACTTTCCATCTGCAGCTTTGGTAAATTAATTGAAACCTTTGATTTGTAAAAGTTAAATTAGTCAAAGCAAATTTTATTAATTATGTTTAAAAATTTAATTATTTTTTCTTTGTATGACAATGAAATTTCAGTTATGTTAATTTTTATGCAGCTTTGTTGTTTTATTGAAAACATAGATTAAGTTTGAACATAAAATTTGTAGTTATTGACACAAAGTTGATTTAAAATAAATATTATCATTAATTATTTAATTTGTTTTTTTTTTTGTGAGTAAGAAAACTAATCGACGAGTATATCCAGCTTTTTGATGGCTTTGTTTTAGTGGGAATGCTGCAATCGGACGTGTTTCATGACACTTATAGCTGAATTCAACTTGCTTTAAAGATAGACAGATAGACAAAAAAATATGGCTTTATTCAGTTCTTATAAAGTTCTTAATATATATAATTTTTTGCAACTTCAGTATGTTTTACACAAGCCCGTGCGACCTTTTGAGCCAAGTATTTGTAGTACAGGCGCTCGAAAATAGTGCAATTTTGCAACTGTCTATGTGGCTTTATGTTTTGCCAGTGTGTGACTTAACTAGGCTAATAACTTTCGGACAACTTTCGGCGAAACATGTTTAAAGACTAATCAAAAACAATTGCATGTCGTTTAAGCAGACAACTACAACGACAACGACAACTACATAGTACATATAACATGCTAGTTTGTACATTTTCGAGTTGCTGTTGCTGTTATTGTTTTCATTAGTTTTGGTGACTGCGTAACAGAGTTTTTAATGGGATTTTTCGATTTTCATGAATCCCACAGCAACAGCAACAATTTCTCAGGCTACTTTGAGCTAATGAAACGTTACAAACAATGGAAAATGCCGTCGATAGTTTTTACACATTTTCTTCTACTCTTTTAGTTTTAGTTTTTTCTGTTTCTTTGCCTTTTTTCATTTTTTTTTTTTCATTTTGCTATTGTCATCGTGAATTGTTGTTATAGAGCTAGTTAAACGTGGTAAACATTTGGCCGCACATTTCCATATCAAATGTCTAACAGGCCATTGCCATCGTTATCCGACACAAGATCAAATAACTGCCATGAGAGCTGAGTAAAAGCCAATCAAAATTATTTCAATACTACATATTTACAATACTTTTTCCTTACATTTACAACATTGGCCTTATCAAAGTGCTTGTCTTATCGTCCTATGTAGCAACCTGCTTACTTGCGTAATAAGGTTAAGCAATCGATGCGTTACAATAACCCAAAAAAAAAGAGAGAGAAGAAACCCAAACAAAACAAACAGAACGATAGGGAAAACGAAAATGTCAACAAATTTAAAAAAAAAAAACTGAATCGAACAAGAAGTCAATCGTATAACACTTGGCTACCTGTGCCCACAAACAGATACAAAAAAAAAAAAAAAAATTCAGATATAAGACCCCCAACCCATGCCGATACCTTTCAGTCTAGTCATAAATGCAACAGCGTTTCTTTCCATTTCCATTTCCATCTCCATTTTCAGTCGCAGCTGCGGCAACTATAAACGACTTTTCAGAATTCCAATTTCAATAAAAAAATGCATTTAAGCCGATTTAGCTCAACAGATCTCAAGGTAAATCTATGTGCTGTATCTATGCGTACTTATGTATCTGTGTCATCTTATCAGTTGTCATCGAAGCTTGATAAGCATTCAGTTTGTTGTCATACCAAAATTCCCTTGTATATGGTCAGTTATACTGACTGTTGTATGTACTACCAATACTATATATACACGCGAAATAGAAGAAGTAGGTGTATCCCTCAAAATATGTATATAAATTTGAATATGTTATATAAATATTATCAATATTGAGCTGTCTGATACGCGCACAGATCTCGAAAGCTATAAGAGCTAGAAATATCAAATTTTGAATGTAAATAGATGTATAATATACGCAGATCGCATTTATTATAAATGTTGGATGCCACGCCCCATTCACGTCCTAATCGATTGAAACCGAATAACAAGCGTTATATTGTACATATTAAGTTTTTATCCAGAATGTAATTTAAAAATTGTTTTTCAAGCTTTAAAATCTAAGTTTTAATCTATTATGTGACTAATGCTCTAAATTATAAGTATTTCTGTACTTGTAGCATTAGGAAGTTATTCAATAAATAAATAAACATTAAATATATGCTCTTTACGATTGTATTTATCTATCTTGAAAAGCGCATTAAAATCGCTTTCTCATCAAAAAAGTTATTAAAGAAACAATATTGCATGATACAGACAAAAAATCAAAACAGCGCTTTGTTTGATATATTTTAAAAATATTTTTAAATTATATGTAAAATATATTTTGCAGGGTATTCTACATTCAGGCGCGACTTATCAACTTATCACCCTACTTATCAGCGCCATCCTTACTGGTTTTCACTTGCGCTTTTTTGCTAATCTTAATCAGACCAACATCAGGCTTTAAACAAGCGAGAGTAGCACTACAGCATGCGATATAATTACAACACTTACACTGCGAAAAATAATGCAAGTTTTAAATTTTGAATAAGAGCAAGAAAAATATAACAAAATAAAATAGCAGAAAAATAAAGAACTAATAAAATAAAATGTATTAGGTAATTTAATTTAATTGAAATTATTAAAATTAATTAAAATGAAAAATTATTTTAAAAATTCAAATTTAAAGTTAAAAAAAAGGAAAAAATAATAATAAGCTGCCTTAACCCTTTAACGTCTCAGATTAAATAGTGTTTTTATGGAAATTTGAATTTACAAATGAAATTAATTAACGAAGGCTGAAGCTGTTAAGTTATTTGCTTGTGACATTTTTTTCAACACTTTTTGCAGCTCTTTGAAAGGGTATGTGTGTATGGCTGTTATTACTGCCGCCAATTAAGTCTATGTTAAAAGTATAGTTAGTATTATAGACATATAGACATACATGCATACAGATATGCCAGTTTCGAACTGCTTTCTATATAGACAACGACAACGCACGGCGCGTAGAAAACCAGAGTGAAATTCCTTGAACCAGTCCACTTGACGCTCTTTCTACTGCCACTCTTACTGTTGGCTGTCTCTTCCTGCTGTTGCTGTTGCTGTTGACAGACTGCAACATGTTGCATGAGGAGGGAGAGCATACCAATACCAAACAGTTGCACGACGATGCGGAATCGGAATTGGCATCTTTATCGCCATTGCCTGTAACTGGTGCGGGCCCAAATTGGTTTCCTTCACATGTCCATCCAGTTTACAAACTAGGCTAACCTGTCGCTTGCCAGCAGCTTCCCTGTATTTAACTGCCTCTCCCCGCTCTTGGTAAACCCCTCTGCCAACAACTGCCTGGGTTTTTGGTTACCTTTCCAGGTGTCTGTGTAAGCAGGGGCGACCATATTGGGCGTGTTTGTTGCGTGTTGCGCAACACATCAAAAGCCAAAAATGCCGAAAGTCTGTGAATCTGGACGCAACCAAAAAGTTTCCCTCAAAAATGTTGTCAAATTTGCATAACATTTCATCCAAATCGCTTATTGTACAATAGGAAATGGAAATGGAAAATGTTGTTGGTGTTGTTGGTGTTTCTGTTAATCCCCCTTAACGAAAAAATGTGATCCAAACAAGTAAGCAATTTGCATACATAGCTCTACACTTGTTCTCTTTCTCAATCTTTCTCCCACTCTCCAGCTATCTCTGCTCTTCTCTTCTCCTCTCTTTTCTTCTCTTCTCTTTTCTTCTCTTCTCATTTCACTTTGCTGCCTCGTTTGCCACATTTTCATTGCCAGTGGCAAACGCAACAGCCAAAGTTGCGTGTGACTTTTGGCCAGATCTTTCTTTCTTCATCATCTTGCTTTGCTATCTATGAATCTCTTTTTCTTTAATTTCAGTTATAACTTGTTTTCAAAATCATATTACAACTTTCTCACGATCTTTGTGTACGCATCCAAGCATACAGCCATTATTACACCTACTAACTAGTTCAGAGTTCCTCTGGGAGTATCCTCAGAACGCACAGCACAGCATCTGCCATACTAATGAGCTCCAAAGTTTTTCCATCGTTTGCACCATCTTTCTCTATTTTTTTGTTTTGCTTCCTAATTATGTGTATCTCATACACTTTTTTTACTACTTTCTGCCTAGTTTCAGCTGCAGTGTGTCGTGATATATGGGGTAATTCAGCCTTAACTTTATGACGGTGTCACATTTTGTGGCGCAAGTGAGTGTAACCATGAAAACAGTATTGTTTTATGGCCGAGTTAGCAATTTGGAGCATTATATTCAGTTGTTAATCTACTTGCAGTGCAATTCACTTCCTAGCCAAACTTTTAATGGTTTTTGTCAGCATAAAATGCTCGTGTATCAGGCTGATTACTGAAAGCAGTCGTTAGTTCAAAACACCTGACTTCCTTTCCATTTGTTTTTATTTTTCTAAGATTTAGCGACTAGCTTTATCTATTATTTGCTAAATATTGTAGAATAGAATAATTTCAAGAAATGTTGTTTAAAAACTGATTATCCCTATTTATTGACAACATGTTTTGAAAACTATTAAGGTCGAAGGAAATTAGTCGAGCGGAAGGTTACAGTCAGACGTAACCGACATTATCAAAACTTGTAATTTATATTTTTATAAAACCCCCACAGTTTAACAAATTGTCTCTTACATATCTTTGATGTTTCTCATCCGATCGTAATGCAATTCACAGCATCTATAGATAACGCTATAGGCTACTTTTATGCTTAATAACAAGCCTCTAGTATAAAACAGTCTAGTATAAAGTATAGGAACACCGACATACCGAAAAAGGTGTATCGAGATCTTATAATTTCTGAGATTTAGGTGTTCATACGCACGGACAGGTCAGTTGCGCCAACTTAATAGACTTTTTTATACTTTTTAAACATTTTTTTAACACCAGATTTGAGCGTTATATTTTGAACATATTTAATTAGTTTTATTTTAATTTAGAGAGCTGTGAATTAGATTAAATATGCTTATGCTTTCTATTGATAACAAACTACTGAATTGGTATAATATTTGCGATATTTTTACTTGCAATTATTGGTAAGCTCATCAGAGTTTAATGTTAGCCGTGTATCTATGCAGTAAAGCCGGGAAATTTAGCCACATTATCAGCAAATTAACAGCTAAACAAGGCTTATTGTTTCAAGGAAGCCAATGATTGTTACACGACTTGGCTGGAGAGCACTCTCTCCTTCTCGTTTCGCACATGTCTAGCTGGCTTGTTTTAAGTTGTAATTAATTTCGTTATTTAATCGGTCTTAACATTAACGCACCTGCAACACAGCCTGAAACAAGCGCCGAGCTTCGAGAGTCAAGAGTTGAGAGTCGGGAGCCTGCCCCAACAGGTGTCCAGCTGCAGACTGAGAGTCGTCCATAACTTTCACCCATGAGGAGCAAGTGGCAATGGAAATGGAAATGCTGAAAATGCTTAGGTTTTCCTACGACTGCAGTCAGGATAGGCGGAGGTCAGCGAGCGGCGGGCTAATCGAAGGTACAATTTAATAACATTTTGCATATTTTGGAATTAACATAGACCATTAGCAGAGATTTGAAATCTCATGAAAAATCGCTGTGGCAAAATCACAACAAAAAACGACGACGAAAATAGTGAAGAAGACGCAGAAAAGAAGTGACGCTGTCATTGCAGAGGCTGGGAAAGTGTAAAAAAATCTCACACATTTAGCAGCATTCGCAGTGCAATTTAATTATGTTACAAGCTGATGCAGAGGCAGTATGATGAAGCGTATAAATCTGAGACACGCCCTTACCAAATCGGCCAAGAAATCTTCAACGGATGCTGGGAATGGCTTATAGAGTTTTACGGTTAACAGTTTACAGTCTTTACGGTCTTTGATTACTTAACTTATACAACAGTTTTGCGCAGCAACTAATCAAATTAAATGTTGTGTTTGTTGGTAGCAAACAAACAAACAAACAAACAGATCGGACAGCAGCAACTGAGCAAACAAGACCAAGTAAACATGGCTGGAATGGGAATGGAAGGTGGGAGAGGGGGAAGCCACATCCGGATAAGCGAATTTTTTAGCTGTTTTTTTTTTCTTGGATTTTTATTTTGGAAGCTAATCAGCATACGCACACAATGCATATTTATATATTCAAATTGAAATATTTTGAGGTGTGTAGAGATTTCGATTTCTTTTGGCCGCTCAGAACTTGAGGCTGTCTTTTCGAAACTGTTGTCATTGATCGATGGAAATGAAAGTCGTTTAAGACTACATAGTATAGACATCATTAGCCGCCAAGTCCCCAAACATTGCCCAGGGATATCGAGCAGACTTAGGGACGTTTGGGAAAAAAAAACAGTCGAAATTAAGCAGAGTTTTATGGTGAAAATCTGCAACTGCAGGCGATGTTGATTGCTATTTATAACTGCCGCCAGTGATGGGCAACAAAAAGTGGCAGCTAGTGGCGGCTAGTGGCAGCAACTAGTGGCAGCTAATGGCAATTGCAATGACAGTCAGCTGAATGCTTGCTTTATGGCCATGCAGCCAAAGGAAATGGCTCTAACGAACCTATAGTGTTCTTTTGCCAATGAGTGTGCTCGCGTCATTATGGCCTTAGATACATTTACACACTTGCAGATACTTTGCAGTATCTTGCACAATCAGCCAAATGCACTGCGAAGGGGCCGCATAATAATAATGAAAATCAAACTGCAGAACCGAAACAATTTTCCCAACAAATTATGACAGTAAAAAGAACGTCGGCGCGCTAACGTTGGCCAAAAGAAAGCAATCAAAAGGGCCAATCATTCTTTTGCCCAGGCCAAGCGCAACGGAGCAATTCGTGAGTGCGCCGAGAGCGCCAAAGCACGGAATCACACAAAGCAAGAGGAAGAGCTGTATGCGCGTGGACAAGCGGAACAGTCGGACGTAGTCTGCAGCAAAAGAGCCAATACGATTTTATGCGCATGCGGCACTTGAAATTATGCTCAATTATGAAGTGCGAATGCATGATAAAGATTTGTATACCCTGTACTAATGAAATGGCTAAAAGCAGGGTTAACAACTTTGTGCGAACGTATGTAACGGACAGACTTTCCCAGTATATATATATATATATCTTTGATCAGGGTAAATATACAATACGCATTTCAATTTTATTTTAAATACGTTATGTCACGCCCCCTTTATGCTCTAATCGTTGTAAACCGAATTACAAGCGTAATATTTAACATACAAGATTGATATTTAGAATATATTCTTTTGACCCTTTTATTTATCTACCCAGAAAAGCGCATTGAAATTGTTCAATTAACACAGAAGATATTAAAGAAACAACATTCAATAAATATGCCATAATTTGTTGAACGTGCACAAATCATTTAATCCTAAACTGTTTTACTAAAACATAAATATCATTGGTCTTGAGATTTAGAGTTCCCATGACTCTTATTTTAAGCCAAACTGTTGACTGTTCTAATGCTCAAACTACCCGCTTTGGTCATTTTTAAGGGGCATTCAACCAAAATACAAAATCAAAATCAAGAAGCAACTGAAATTGTTCTACACACTTTGCTGCTTCCAGTACTCTATTTTATGATGTCTGCTTTTTAGAAGCGAACGGCGAGGCATCGGGGAAGTCATGTAATTGTACGTAGTGTAATATGTATATAATGACAGCGAGTGAGCAATTGCCGGTACCGGGGCAGAAGGTGCGGCTGGGGCCCGAAACACGGTCGTCACAACTTGACCCCGACAACGACCCCGCCACAGAGGCACAGAGGAACAGAGGGAAGAGCAGCAAAGAGAAAGAGGGAGCATAGAACAAATGGAAATTAACACTTGCAACGTAACACAAAATTAGAGTTTTACATTTAACAAGAGTTCGAAGTGGAAAGAGAATCCAAATGTAGTTCCACTTGTCGCCCAGACTAATCGTACCCATATCAGGTTTGTTGGTGCAATTATGAGGCATGTAGGACCACAGAGCTACCAAAGTTTTTAAACTTTATTTCTCAGCAGTCTGACTTGCGTTTCGACCAAATTCTCACTGCTAATAAATAATTTTATGACCAGCATTAAGCAAATGTTTATAGCTTTTGTAATTGAAGTGTAAACAGTATGGTTGGTTTTACTATAAGGAAATATCTATGGTATATTTGCTATAGTTTAGATATAAGTACATAGTTTAAAAGTTTTCTTTTAATTTTAGTTTAGCGATAAAATCCAAATAATTAGATCAAATGATACATTCATAAAGAAATTAATAAGGTAATTTTTCTAAGGGTTTTTCAAAGCATATACATTTATAATTTGAGCGTAATAGGTTTAATTGTAATTATAATTTTATGAAAAGTTTAGATATGTAATATTTATTAATGAATATATATTTAGTGATATAACAATATTGAAGTTTGAATATTCTAATATTTATTATATATGATATGCATTACATTTCTGATTGGGTTATTTGAAAAGAATTAATCAAATTAATCGATCAAAATATGTCTTTAAATTGTCTAATGAATAAAGTAGCTTATCCAGAAATCAATGAAGGAAACTCCAGAAATGGAAATGAAGAAAAACTGTGCCAAATCAACCTATATTTTGAAATATACAATGGAGTAATTTGTTAAGGCATCCTAGAAGAATAATAAAGAAATCCAAATGCAATAAAATCAGCCTATATATTTTGTCAAGGAATCAATGAAGAAAAGTTATGCAAAATCCGACTATATTTTGCACTATATAATTCAGTGATTTGTTAAGAAATCAATAAAGCATAAATAATATACTAGTCTGAATGCACCAAAAATCAGTCTTTGCTATTGCCCTTTATAATCAAAAAACTTGCCAAAGGAATCAATGGGGAAAAATTAAGGAAAATCAGCCTTTTTTAGTGCGCTATATAATAAAGCAATTTGTTAAGGCGTATTATCTCACAACAAAGTATTGCCACTATAATAGGTTTTTCAATCTGCCGTTGGCCCCAATAACCTTTGCCAGCATCGAGTCGAGATTTGAAATTGCATACAATTTCGCACAATTTGCTAGGGCAACTTAAGGTCTTAAGGTTTGTGCGCCCCACCGTTAGCTATAGGGTGCCCAGCTGGTGTCCTACAGGCTGTCCATGGGTGGTGCAACTGCAAGATGAGCCGGTAGGGACAGTGTCGATCAGTCGAACGCACCCGACTATAGAATAGCCTGCATACTATATTTTAAACATTATTTGAAGATATTAATGAAATAAATTATAATGAAGCATGATGCTGCTTCTTACTTTTTTGTCTCTGCCTGTGAGCGAGTGAGACAAAGCCTGCAATATTGTGTCTTTAATAACTTTTGTATGCATTAACCGATTTCAAGGAACTTTTCAGTATAGATAAATATAATGTTAGAGCGTATATATTCCGAATAACAACCTTCAATGTTGAATATTACGCTTTTTATTCGGTTTTTTATTGGCATATCGGTTGGATGCATTAGCTCTTGAAGTTTTCGAAAACTCAGCAATCAAACGAGCGGAGATACGGACATAACTAAATTATTTCTTTTGTCAAACTGATCATGAATATATCACGCCTATTTCTGCCTGTTAGATACAAGATTATTAGCACTATTTTTACCCATTTCAGGGTATACAAAGGGTTGGGATGGTTGTCGCAAGGGAGTCGCGGGTAGAGCAGAGCAGCATCCGGTGGCCAGCGTCTGGTGCAAGGCTTTCTAGGCCCACCCAAACGGCAGCAAAGCAGAATGGATAAAGCAGCAGGCAAAAGAAGAAGAAGAAGAAGGAGAATTTGAATTTTATGCACTCACCCGTACAAAACAAAATGGCAGCGCCTGCGGCTCATCGTCAACATTCTCCATGGAGCCGTTTTGATTGTGCAGCTTGGCCAATGATTTTGTTGCAGTTGTTGCTGTTGCAGTTGTTGCAGTTGTTGCAGTTGTTGCTGTTTCGTCTTCGGTGGCAACTGCAGCAGTTGTGCTGGTTGCAGCTGCATCCATTTTGAGAACAGCCAGGGGCAACACGTTGCGTTTCACAAATCAATTATTTGTTTATATATGTATATCTTTTTTTTTTGTTTTCCTTTTTATGGCAATTACCACGCGGCGGGAGCAACTGGTTATAATTGTAATTGTAATTGTAATTGTAGTTATAATTAAACAGTAAGCAGTAGTGTTTTTGTATGTGTGTATAATTCAACTAATAACATTGCAGCATTTTCTCGCTGTGTAAATCTCTCTAGCGACTCTCTGGCCCGCTCTCGGCGCTTGCACAAAATTTCACTTTTTTGCCCGTTTTCAGTTTCAGTTGGCAATCTTCATTGAATTGCGATTAAAGCTCATTATGTTGCACTTAGCCAGCGGCATGCAACAGCAACAGCAACAGCAACAACATAGTAGCCACAAATGCTACACTCTAAAAAAAGCTTTAATTACTATTGTAATTGTTTGCTGATTAAACATACATACATAGTATGCGCTGTATCTGTTTCTGTTTCTGTTTCTGTTGCTTCTACTATTGGGAAAGTTGATCTCATCTGCTCAGTTTTCGTTCCGCTTTTCTGATTTATTTTATGCTGCCAAGTGCTATCATTACCTGCCCCTAATTACCAATTAAATACAATTTCATCCCACACCACAACCAACATATGCACAGTTGATTCAACTCTGCATATACTACGTATTCCATAGCCTATCATATCTAAGCCACTCTTATCACTAATAACAGCGAATTGCCCATTGTTCATAGTCCTCAGCGAGATTGTGCTTTATGGTATCATGATTCATCTGTTATCAACAAGAACAATAGCTAAATGTATCTGTATCTGTGTCTGTATCTGTATCTGTATCTGTATCTGTATCTGTATCTGTATCTGTATCTGTATCTGTATCTGTATCTGTATCTGTATCTGTATCTGTATCTGTATCTGTATCTGTATCTGTATCTGTATCTGTATCTGTATCTGTATCTGTATCTGTATCTGTATCTGTATCTGTATCTGTATCTGTATCTGTATCTGTATCTGTATCTGTATCTGTATCTGTATCTGTATCTGTATCTGTATCTGTATCTGTATCTGTATCTGTATCTGTATCTGTATCTGTATCTGTATCTGTATCTGTATCTGTATCTGTATCTGTATCTGTATCTGTATCTGTATCTGTATCTGTATCTGTATCTGTATCTGTATCTGTATCTGTATCTGTATCTGTATCTGTATCTGTATCTGTATCTGTATCTGTATCTGTATCTGTATCTGTATCTGTATCTGTATCTGTATCTGTATCTGTATCTGTATCTGTATCTGTATCTGTATCTGTATCTGTATCTGTATCTGTATCTGTATCTGTATCTGTATCTGTATCTGTATCTGTATCTGTATCTGTATCTGTATCTGTATCTGTATCTGTATCTGTATCTGTATCTGTATCTGTATCTGTATCTGTATCTGTATCTGTATCTGTATCTGTATCTGTATCTGTATCTGTATCTGTATCTGTATCTGTATCTGTATCTGTATCTGTATCTGTATCTGTATCTGTATCTGTATCTGTATCTGTATCTGTATCTGTATCTGTATCTGTATCTGTATCTGTATCTGTATCTGTATATCGCATACGCAGTACGCTCATGTAGAGCGACCCTCTAACCCATTCCACTTTTGGTTAGCATGCTTTGTTTTTGTTGTTCGAGTATAAAAAAAAATAGAGGTTTTATTGATGCTTTTGTCCGCTGGCTTGTCGCTTTCTACGCTCAATGGCATTTAACAAAACGCTCTGCAGCTTAAAGCGTAGAATCTGCAAGCAACAATAAGCATAGATGGGGCAGCAACAATAGCTACGAGTTTCGGTATGGCAATGGGCAATGGGGGCAGCAGCTGCTGTGAGGGGGCAGGGGCTTTGGGGGAGGCGGCATGTTGGCTAACTGGTTGGCATTTTTAATTTGTTAATGTCAAGAATTGACACAAATACTGGCATGGCTTAAAGTGTGCTGTGTGTGGCATATGCCACTGTGCAACGGAATCACCGATTTTTTCTAGCCAGATCTGACTGTTTTTGTAGAACAAGAACATATGCTGGAAAAAATTTGACTGCGTATAGCGAAAATTTTTACTTCTTTCAAAAATAATTCAGCTTTTTATTAAAAGCACAAAATTCGTACTAAAATGACCATTCATTTAAGGCAAATATTTTTATGGCTTTTATGTAAAAATTATTATTTATTTTTGTTGTGCTCTCCCCGCCAAAAATAGCTTTTTTCATGAAAACAAATTGGCAACACTGAGCAGTTGCAATGCATTTTTCACTTGTTGTCTTTATGTTTATGGCGCTCCGCTTCATTAACATTTCCACAATAAGCGCCAACTGAAGTTTATCGCTTATCGTGCTCAGCATTTGCATTTTGGCTTTGCTCGAGTTGAGCTTAACAGTATTTACCTTGCGCTCACAGTCACAGATACAAATGTATCTCAAAGTACACTTGTTGTCCGTCACCTTTGTTTACTTTCTGTATGTGTTTTGTTTTTTATTCTCTGCCGCATTCAATTCAGTTAACAAAAGATTTATAATCCGTTTGACACTCGCACAGCTTGATTTTTATCTAACACAGTCGCTGGTATCGCTGATATCGCTGATATTGTTGCACTTTCCACACAGCAAAGCGAAGTAAAAACGCAACCCAAACAAAACAAAACAAAACAAAACAAAAAAACGCAACAGGTTAAACTACCTGCCGAACGACGAAAATGTATCTTGCGTATGTTGCGCACGCTCAGCTCGAAAATTCAGATACAACTGAAATTATTTCGGCGGCAGTGTGACCAGCGGGGCCAGCAGCATGCCGCCAAAGCAGTTTCGGCGCTGTGTGACCAGCTATGGTGGAATTATACCAGCTTAAATACCTGCGGAAAAGGCATCGATACTTGTGTTACAGTTTCGCCAGTTTGGATTTGTCGTATTTCAAATTGGAAAATGTTATATATAATTATATTCAATATATGTGGCTTATATTATATTTTATATATATAATATAAATCCAGCATTATTTAATTTCATTCCACATACATATGCACTTCACATAAGCAACACATTTTATACATTTTTAAATGTTGCGCGGCATAATAATTTTGGAACTTGTTCTTTGTGGAATTGTTAAGTTTTATTAAAATGTCAATTTAATTGTTTACATTGTAACATTTGTCGGCTATAAGCTATTTACAAATATATTACATTTTCCAGGATTTGCCGAAAGAATATTCAAATTTAATTTTATTAAATAATAATTAATACATTATAATAATTCAATAACAACATTTTCTTTCATGAATGGGGTTTGTAGCTATGTATATATAGTCTAAGATCGGAAGCTTTAAAAATAACGAATTTTTAACAGATTTGTATGTTTTTATACCTTTTATCTTAGATATGGATAATATATTAATATAAATTACATAAAATATGTAAACCTTAAAATAATAATGTTATTTTATGCGATTAATATATGTCGTTAAAAAATAAATTATGTTAAAATGGATCGCAGTTTACGTGTAATATATTTAAAATAAATATTAAGTTTTTATATTCCATATTGATCTAAATTTTATTTTTTTGTTTTGCATATTTGCTTTATTTTTATATTTGCAATTATATATTAATAGATTATTTTATAATTATATTTTATATATATTTATATATTTTATCAGATATATTTTGATTTCTGGCTATTTCTGGCAAATTTCTGAATATACTACATTCGCAAAATACTATATTCGGTTGGAATTTTGGAAGACCATATTTCAGCGTTTGGTATTTAAGTGCGCACATGCGCTGGTCACACGCGGCGCCACAGCTGATGCAGCTCGCAATAAAAATAAATATCAAATAGGTGTTTGTGAGCGAAGAGTGAACATAAAGCGGATTTGTTATGCTCTGCCGTGGCATTAACTAGGTAAGTTGGCAAGGATCTCAAACAGGGCAGCCAGGAAGCCAGAACAATTACAAACGACCATAAAAAAGTTGGAACAAGTTATAAAAGTTGAGAAATCGACAAGGCAAAACAAACTGCATAATTACTGTGAAGTGGCGCTCGCTTTTGAATTATTTATTTTATATAATTTGTGGGGAAAAAGTGTCGAACAATACCGAATGGCCGGAGCAGTTCAGTCGGACGCGCCCGACTGTAGAATGCTCTGTGCCCTGTACCCTATTGTTTCGTGGATATCTTTTGTGTTTACTGACCGATTTAAATGCGCTTTTGAGTATAGGTGGATATAACGATCGAGAGTATATATTCTGAATATCAATCTTCTAACTTCAGTATTACGCTTGTTATTCTTCAGTTTTACGCTAGCTACTTGGGTTTTTATTGAGTTTGTCCGTAAAGGGGGCGTAGCATCTAAAATCTGAAACAAATTCGATGTGCGTATTGAATACATTTACCTACATACCAAAATTGCTGTTCTAGTTCTTATAGTTTCCGAGATCGACAGATGTACGAACATGCCTATATCGACTCAGATCAAGAAAATATATATAAATATAGTTTATGCGATCTAACACGCCTACTTCTGCCTGTTACATTTGCACAAATTTATGAACCCAGTTTTTAATCGTTTTTAATGCGAACAGTGTAGACATATTTTTACCTACTAGGCTTTACGTAGTATCCAGTGTCGCACTTGTCATAACTGAAAAAATAAACTTCGATCGAGTAGCGTTCATTTCCTTTGATTTGTGCTGTGTTATTTTTACGTTTCTCGGAATTGCATTATTTGCAAGAAAATCATAATTCAAATTGAATGTAGAATAGTTATATAGATATATATATATATATATATATAACTAAAGCAAGAGTTTTCCGAGTTTTCTTTGTTCTCTGTTTATTTTTGTGTATTTATTTTGGTGGCGAGGCCAGCGAAAAGCGCATATTATATCGACTAACAAAAGGAATCTTTCAGATCCAAAGATGTCAGCGGGACGCCCTAGAGGACAGCGTGGCAATCTGTACGATGTCATCACGAATTATCCGTACTATGCCGGTAATCAGCCGTTTGGGCAGTTGGATCTGCAGACCAGCTGCAAGGGTAAGTTGACACCCCTCTCCCTTCCCCTTCCGCATACTCTAGTCCAGTGTTGCCAAATCCGCTTTTGTACCGCCAGATCTTGCTGTTTTTGAAGAGCATTTGTCGGATATATAGTAAAACTTCCGCAAGCCACAGTTATGGGCTTTTTGAAAATATAATTGAGCTTTTTGTCAGCTTTTTCTTAAATAGTTCTTTTTTGGCATTAATTTGATCCATATTTGCCCATAACATCTTTAATTTAAAGAAAACCTTGGCTGTTTTCTGGCTTTCTTTTTATACCCTGTACCCATTGAAAAATGGGAAAAACAGGGTTATTAACTTTGTCCGAATGTATGTAACAGGTCGAAGGAGACGTGGCAGACCTCACAAAGTATATATAATCTTGATCAGGATGACAAGCCGAGTCTATATAGCCATGTACGTCCGTTCGTTTGTTTGAACGCATCAATTTCATTGCAAATATATTTTTTGCACTTCAGCAACAGCAGCTTTTTCTGGTCTTGAAAACAGTTGGCAACACTGCACCGGTCATATGTTTATCTGAAACTTGATTTCCGTAATCTAACCGAGTAACGAAATCCGAAATTCTAGACTCGCTGGACTTTGTGCAGCGTCTGGCGGTGCTCAATACCTTCAACGTGCACACTGGCTGTGTAAACACGGTTCAGTGGAATGCAGCTGGCACCCACATACTGTCCGGCTCGGATGACAATCATCTGACCATCACGGAGTCCAGCACCGGTCGCATTGCACTGAAAGCGAAGACACCACATAAACATCACATATTGAGCGCTCGTTTCATGCCCCACTCCGCTGGCCAGGCGGTGGTGTCGTGCTCCAGCGAGGGCATTGTGGTGCACACCGAATTCCGTGTACCCTACAGTACCGGCATGATCGGAGGGCAGCTGCCCGGCACGTACAATGATTGCGTCTTCAATAAGTTCGACTGTCACAACATGGGCAGCACCTATGATGTGCATCCGCTGATGGACAGTCCGCGCACGTTCCTCAGCTGCGGAGAGGACGGCACCGTGCGCTGTGTGGATCTGCGCATCAGCAGCGAGTGCTCGGAGAGCACCTGTGAGCAGCATCTGTATGTGACGGCTCCGTGCGGCATCGCGTCCATGGATGTGGGCAGCAGCAATTCGTTTAATCTGGCGCTGGGCTGTTCCGATTCGATAGTACGCATCTATGATCGTCGCTTTCTGCTGTACGGCAGAAATTCGGAACAGTTTACCTGGCCGGTCAAGTCGTATCCCATACCGTTGAGCTATGCGCGTCGCTATTATCATCCCACCTGCGTCAAGTTCAGTCCGGATGAGAGCGAACTGCTGGTTAACTACTGCACCGAGGGTCTTTATATCTTTGATCTGGCACATCCCGGCTTCAGTGACGCCGAGCTGCGCACGAGCGGCTGCTATACGCCGGAGCGTCAACGTCTCCTCGGCTCCGATAGGCCGTTGCCACGCCTGCGCTTCCGTGGCGATTGGTCCGATACGGGACCCAATTCAATGCCAGCCGCCCAACGTGCGCAGACCGTGCACGATGTGGGGCAGGCACGACCTGCACTGGAGCCGGGCGTGCTGAGTCGCCTCAGCGACGAGGTCTTCCGTATGCTCAACACGCATACGAGTCCGGCGAACGGATCTCATACGCCTAGAAACAATACCGGAAGGAACAGCAACGGCAACGGCATCGGTAGCGCCAACAATGAAAATGGCAATAGCGCCAGCGGTAATAATGAAAATGGCAATAGCGCCAGCGGCCACAATGAAAATGGCAATAGCGCCAGCGGCCACACCGAAAATGGCAACAATGAAAATGGCAGCAACGCCAACCGCAACACTGAAAATGGCAATAGCGCCCTAGGTAACAATGAAAATGGCAATAGCGCTGGCAGTGCTATCAACAGCTCGTCGAATCGCAGGCAGCGCATTAGCTGGCAGGATGCGGTGCATCGTACCATGGACGAGGAGGAGACAACAACTGGACGCTCCAGATTCCAGTTGCTGATGAATCGTCCGCCTGGCTATAATCGCCAGCAACAGCAGGCGGCTCCTCCACAGCCTACAGCACCGACCGAAACAGCTGCAGCCACAGCAGAGGTTGAGCCAGAAACAACACCGTCAACTGTACCAACAGCCGTAGCAGAACCAGATGGTATATATATCGTACAATCCATAACATCCCATAACCATATCAATAACTCATGTTTGCTTTCTTTCCCCATCCACAGAGAAAACGTCCTCGAATGTGGAACCTCTTGATGCTTCGGCGAAATTTCCACTCAAGCAATTCGACTATGTGAAAATGAAGTATGCCGGACATCGGAACACGCGCACCATGATCAAGGCCGCCTGCTTTTGGGGCAGCAAATTCATAATGTCCGGCTCGGATTGTGGCCATATCTTTGTGTGGAATCGTCACACTGGCGAGGTGGTCAAAACTCTGCTGGCAGATCGACGTGTGGTTAATCGTGTGGTGCCGCATCCCAGTTTACCCTATCTGCTCAGTTCGGGCATCGATTATAGTGTTAAACTGTGGGCTCCTGTGGGCAAAGTCTGTTTCGATTTGAACGGAACCAATGAGGTGTGTCAATACTTTCATAATATCAATCAGGACTTGTGGATTTAGTTTGGTTGTGCTCCGGGTTCGGCTTCGTCGCTGTATTGTTTCATTAAATATATAAAAAAAAACAAACAATAAACTGTAAGGACGAAGCCGATCAGTCGGACACGCCCGATTATATAATCCCATTCACTCTAGATTTTAAGTATAATTTTAAAACATTTATAATGTATCACCTGAAGCGCAACAGCAATGCTTCTTCCTACTTTTCTATCTGTATCATGCTTTAAGTACCGCTCTGCACGGCAAAGCCTTCAATATTATTTCTTGAATAACCTCTATGTTTATGCACCGATTACAATGCACTTCTTAGAATAGTTGAATATAATGGCACATTCCGAATGTGTACAATAGATCTCTTAGGTCGCCGTACAATATTCCCCCACAATAATAATATATTCCGAATAATGAGCTATGTTTACTGTTGCGCTATGTTTAATATTGCGCTTGTTTTATCGATTAGGGCGTAAAGATGGCGTGGCATCTAGTATTTGAAATAAACTTGATCTGCGTATGGTTTTCATCTATCAACTTTCGGAAAATGGCTGCTCTAGCTCTAATTGTTTCCGAATTCTCAGCACGTCGTTCTGTTGAGGAATATATGTTCTTATTATGGTCTGCCACGCCTCCCACTGCCTCTTACATACATTTTCAGAAAGTTATTAACCCTGTTTTTACCCATTTTATGAGTACAAGGTAAAAAAAAGAGCTTTTACAAATGAATGATGAATTCAAATGAATCAAGTCTGGTTCAAACCGAGTTTGGGTTCTGCGCGGTTCGGTTCAAGGTTTGTTTAAAAGAAAATAAATTTCGGAATTCCTTCTCCGAACCGGTTTGCTTCAACGAATTGAAAGAAAGCTTTGAATTTGTTTAATTGAACCCAGTTTGGTTCAAGGAATTATTTGGTTAAGGGTTCAGTTCAGTTGGTTTGAAGCAAGAAAAATGCAATATGATGCGATTTAATAAATTCTAAATTTAACTAACCCATAACCCCTTTCTATTTATATGCAGCTGATACGCAGCAACGAGATAATGCTGATTGAGACACGTGATACTATAACCGTACCTGCACACACAATGATACGCATATTGGCCACTTTGCACCATCGTCTACGCAGCACGGACGATGTGCCCAGGGTGCCAGCTGCCCGAGAGTTAACAGCTGCCCAGGAGCCGGATGCCCAGCAGCCGGATGCCCAACAGCCGGATGTCCAGGATGCAGCTGCCCCGGAGCAAGCTGCCCAGGAGTCAAGTGCACAGGAGCCAGCTACCGAGGAGAAATCGGAAACGGAATCGGAAGTGACAATGGAGGTGCAGGGGGAAACCCCCCCGCCAACTCCAGCTGACCCTGAGCACAGTGATAACATTGATAACGCCGATGACCCTCAAGTGGAGTCGAGTGATACCGAGAGCACTGCCGATGCAAATGCTCCGTAAAAAATTCTAGTCAATATTTTTATTTTAGAATGCAATTAACAAGTACAAATATTGCTGTATGCTTGTTATAGACTCAAAAATATCGGATGTGCTGCCTTTACCCCAGAAAAAACACAAATACGCTCCCCCACACACACACCCACACACACACACACACACACATTCCCCGCAATCTAGACGACCAAAAAAATAAGTTCATCTTTTAGCAATTCGCTTTAAAGAACTAAATTGTTTCTGTTTTTTGTTTGGCAAAAAAAAAACATACTCGTATTATTTAACACAATATATGTACACTATATAGATAATATGTATGTTTGTAAACTTGTTCCTTTTTTGCAGTGCCATTAAAGCAAATAAATACATATACATAATTCATTGCAAATTGTTTAAATAATGGCGGGCCGCCGTTACAAAATTCACTAATGTTATCGATCGATAGCACTTTGCGCCAGGATCTTTGACGGCTATCGATTACATTATTTTTATGCGCATTTTCACGGTTCAGTGCAAACTAAAACTATTAAATATAACAAAATGTAAACTAAAATCTTCAATATGGAATTTTATGCATATGTAACATAATCAAATAAATAAGTTGTATAATTGATTCTTTATGGTAGCTATCCATAATCCATATAGAATATCTACTACGAACTGTTCACTTTCAAAGAGATTATTTTAACCAAATGTCAAAATAATATTCATTTACAATCTGTAGCAAATCTGTGCGAGAATAATTTCCATCTGATCTTTATTTAATAAACTCAAATTATATTTCTTAAAAATATTGTGTTTAATTGGACTTAACTGAACTTAAGGATAAACCCAAATACGATAAAGCTTAAATTCAAAACCAAAAAATTCTAATTACTATGAATTTGGAATTGGACCGCATTAAAATTACTTTAAATCCTTCAATTCTTCAAAACTAATTAATTTTTAGATTTTATAAAAAAAAAAAATTTTAAAGTCAAAAATATAAGTTTGAATTCATAGATTAGACTAGGCAGATACTGCCAGCCCCCGAAAGGGATAAATCCGGGCTTGGACGATCTTAGACAAGATATATCATCCATAAAAGTCAAGTTGTTTCATTCAATTTTCATTATACAAATTGAATTCAAATATATTTTGAACCAAATGCTGTATTTTAATTTTTCCATAAAAATCAACAAAAAAACTAACTTAATTATGTATTTATATATTAAAAATTATTAATGTCCCTGACAGAAACTATTGTTGTTTTGGAGGGTTAAACGACGTCTTTTATTGAAAGTTCTTGTAAGAAGAAATATACAAGTGAACCAGGCTACAATTTATAGATGTTTGTAGATAGATATTTATCTAAACTACGATTTCTGATTTATTTAATCCTAAAAAAATAGAAATGGCCATTGTTTTGATTTGAAAAAACGCTTACAGCTTATAAATCTAGATAATAAAAAATTATGAGAAGTTTAGGATATATGGTATTCTTCATTATCCGGTAGTTGAGCCATATTTCCATTTGGATGCCGAGGAAAACTTGCTGCCTGTTCCCAACCTGGATCCCCACAACAATCACAAACTACAGATTTAACAGAGTTATAATTATTTATGTATTTTTCAATATTTCAATATATATGCCGTAACATAAAACACAACTGGGAATTGAGTAATGTGAGCTTAGGGGCTAAAACAGCTACAGCTACCACAATTGAAATGCACTCTATATATGCCGATATAGATATAGATTCATGAACATTCAACTGATATTATTTACACTTTGGTTTGCACCGTCTAATACCGTGCAAAAACAGCAGAATTTACATACATTAACACTAATAAATTGATTTATTAGACACGATCAATAGATGTTAAATTTATAAATAACTTATAATTATAATATAATATAATGGTAAGAATAATAATGTGCTGCTAACTGGCATTAAGTGCGACGTAGTTCCAGACTATCGGATGGATAATGCTGATGGTTGTTGGTAAAACAGCTACAGCTGCCGCATATATATGTGTATATAGCTATAGATTCTTGAACATTCAACTGATATTATTTACACTTTGGTTTGCACAAAACAGCTTGGAATTTATACTATAACTAATACATGGAGTCAATAGATGTTATGCCCAAACAGCGAGTTCAATTTATACTTAACTTATAATAATAATAGAATGTAATTATAATAATAATAATAATTTGCATGTGCTGCTAACTGGCGCTCTATATATGTGGACATTGATATAGATTCATGAACATTCAACTGATGTTATTTACACTTGGTAAAAACAGCTCGGAATTTACACTAAAACTAATACATCGAGTCAATAGATGTTATGCCCAATCTATAAATTACTTATGATAATAATAGAGGATAATAATAATAGTTATAATGATCTGCCAACTGGCATTAAGTGCGACGAAGTCCCAGACTGTCGATGCTCTCGTTTATCGCCATATCGTTCAGCTCGGATGGGTTATGTGGGCGTGCCACATTGGCCGATGGGGCGGGGGCGGAAGCGGGAGCTTGGGCAGCCAGGGGAGCGAGGGGAGCGGCGGGCGCCAGGGGCGGCGCGTGTCCTGCGTAGGTGCCAGAGAATATATGCGCCAATGCCACATACTGGCCGTAGTTGCCACCTCCATGGGGCAGGGGGGCGGCGGCGGCGGCGGCGGAGGCATTGGTCGCATCCAATGCTGGCGGCTCGATGCGGGCGCGACGCATGGGCGGGGGCTGCATCTCCTCCTGCCCCGCGTTGGAGACGCAGAGGCCGTGGCGGGCGATGGCCGCGTCGATGGCATTACGCTCCAGATCGAAGGCCGGAGCCCGGGCGATGGCCTCGCTGCGATAATGACGCACGATCTCCAGATTGTGGTTGACGTAGTTCTCGCGCTGCGCCTCGTTCATGAAGCCCTGGTGCCAGTCCTGCAGCTGCTGATCGGTCATGTTGTTGACTGAATAGGAATATATATGCATATACACATAACGATGGCCATGAAAATGAAAGGAACAACACAAATGTGTTTAGGCGTGAATTGGTTGCAAATTGTCTGCTGTTTACTATTGAATTCGTTGGCTTTTCACTTACAATTGGGCGCATAATTAATTCCCCGTTTTACCAGAGAGTTTTCCATTTTTCCTTTTCCTTTTCGTTAACAATATTTTGATTCTGTATTGTGTATTTAGGGTTGTTGCATTGGCATCGATGCAATCAGCAGCATACACACCAGTTATCGGAATCGATAGGCTTGCCCAGCATCGATACTTGCGGTTGTTGCTTGCTTGGCGCGCTGTAAACACAATTTGAATTTCAGTTTTAGCCGCTGTTAGCAGCGGTAGCAGCTGTTAGCAGCGGTAGCAGCTGTTAGCAGCTGTTAGCAGCTAGTCTCACAATTCCATTGATTTATATTTGAAAATATTTACTTATTCTTGTATATTCTATTCCGACTTCAGTTTAAATATTCATTTATTGAATTTTTTCTTATTTCTTGTATTTATTTTAAGATTTTCTCAGATAATTTGTAATTTAAATCTGCGTTTTTCTGGCAACACTGGTCATTCAAATTTATGATTGCATATTTTATAATTTATACTTATAAAAACATTACATACATAATTAAATAGTCACCGGTAAGTACAGAGTCGATCAGCCGAAAACGCCCGTAAAAGTATACCCTGGGTTTCGCTTGATCTAATTGCCGGGGGGTTAATTATTATGGAGCTCTCTTACTGGAGCAACTCTCACTGCCACTCTATCTCATCTATCCCATCTCTCTGTAGCCGAACTCGCGATGACCAAACTCTCGCTGGTTAATCTCCCGCTGGCCCAACTCTTGATGACTGAACTCTCATTGGCAAAAATCTCGTTTGCGGAACTCGCGCTTGCCGATCCCTGTGCGAATTCCCGCTGGCCCAACTCTCGCAGGCCGTCTTCTGCATGTTACAACATTTGCACAAAGTTGTTTAGCTTCTAAAGCAATTTCATCGGTAAAATAAAATGCCAACAAAAAACTAACCAATTAAATACAATATATTATCACAAAATTCAGCAAATCTAAGAGCACAAATAATATACATACATAATATCGGCATGAAATAAACGTTCTAGGTATAATCACCACTTTCTCGTATAGTTGAATTTGGAATATAGTAGATTTAAGAATCATTTACCTAATAATCTTGAAGCGGAATAATATTAATAATAATATCGCAATATTTTGAGACTAATAATCAATCAAATTATTCAATCAAATCAACTAATCTGTTGAATTAAATCAAATTAAATAATTAAAGACTAATTTGTATTTTATAATAATAATAAAATAAATAATAAAATATAAATACAACCTTTAGTTTAGGTTTAATTTAAAATTTCAAGTTTATGTACTTTCATTAATTTTTTTTTAATTATTATCATATTGATTAGTTATAATATTACAAAATTTTGTAGACTTTAGCTTAAGCGTACTTATCGCATAAAGAATTTTTAATTAAAAAATAAGTCGATAGCTTTTTTACGATCGATATTTATAGTATAAACTTTCGATAGCAACTAAAATCAGCTGTGCAGTATGACGCGTTTAAAAATTGAAATTAAATAAATTCAACAAAATACTTTAAAAATGATTTGATATTTCTTTCATATATACGAGAAATATGAATTTTTCAATATTCATTATTAATGACCTAAAAAATATATTGCTCTGTTGGGTATGTAATGCAGTTTTGGTATACGATAAAAATTGTGTATTAAATAGATTTATAGATTTTTTTATGGCATTCCATTGGCAATGCATCCAGTAATGCATAGTTCTCTATTTACCCCGTTGTGGAAGAATATACGATTTTGATTTATTGCAAATGGCCAAAACTAATGAAAGATATTCATGCTACGCTCGGTTACATTTAGCCAATGCAATTGCAATTGCAGTTGCAGTTGCAAAGTTTCCGCTTTGTTTGAGGCCTGTCGATTGCATGTTGTAACAGGTTGGCTTGCAACCGGGAATGCAAACTGAGGTAGCAGCCGCAGCGGCAGCGGCAGCGGCAGCAGCAGCAGCAGCTGATAAAAGTATCTTGAATGTAAAATTCTTAACGTTTCGGTTTGGAATTTATTATATCTTTGTTTTAAGACCCTGTACTTGAAAAAATATACAAAAGGATCTATTAAGTTAGTGTGAATCTATCAAAATGTGTTTTACAGGCTGATGTAGGCGTGGTAGATCTCACAAAGTATATACTCCTGATCAGAATTTATTATATTTTTGTTTTAAGACCAAGTACTTGCAAAAATATACAAAAGGATATTTTAAGTTAGTGTAGATCTATTAAAATAAGTTACAGGCAGAAGGGGCGTGGTAGACCACCCAAAGTATATACTCCTGATCAGAATTTATTATATACTATTTATTTTTAGACCCTGTACTTGAAAAAATACAAAAGTATATACAAAAGTATGTACCATGTTAGTGTGGATCTATTAAAATGTGTTTTACAGGCAGAAGTAGGTGTGATAGCCCTTACAAAGTATTATATATACTATATTCTGAATCAGAACGACGAGCTAATTCGATATGGTCATGTCCGTTTGGCTATATTTTAGCCGTATTTACACCAATATCTCATTCATTAAATTTTTTTAAACTTTAAGATCTTAAAACATAATTTGCTTAGAATTTTGATATCTCCCTCCTTCCACTAAAAACCACAGCAGCCTCCTAGATATCGCAAGCCGTTCACTTTTATTATTATTATTATTTTTATTTTTATTATACATAATTATTATTCTTGAAAAATTTCCTAAAGCTACAAGAACAGAGACTTATAAGTTACACCATTAGTCACGCTACATAATTACATAATAATACTTAAATTTAAATTTAAAACAATGAAATTAAGTTAAATTAATGTAAGAAATTTAATAAATTACATTTAAGGTTAAAAACAAAAATTCTATTATCGATTTAGTGAATAGTCTCTCATTTAAAAAAAACTATTAGTATTAAAATTCTTCTGTATTTATGATCTGCTATGCTGTACTCAGACCAAATATTTTTATAATTTGTATACCTTCCTTCCATATACCTTCCATATAAAGCAAAAATCCACAGCAGCCACAATTTGAAAGCTACAAACTTGTAATCTGTCAGTTACGTAGCGTATAATGTTCTCTATCCATGCTTTGAACTGTATAACGATCTGATAAGAAACAGCAAAGATACTTAACAGACAATTTGCTAGATTTTACTTTGAAGATGGTGTGAGGCATTGGTGCAGTGATTATGGAAACACAAAGTTTAGGGTCTCCTACTGTCGGTTACGTCCGACTGTAGGCATCGACCGATTGATCTGCGTCGTCCTTACTGGTTTTTTTGTATTCTTTTTTTGCTTTTACTTGGTTAGGTCTCTGGTAGCTCTGGCTGGGAGCAACAGTTCGAGGCCAAGTCGAACGATTGGGGTTGGAATCGCTGCATACACAGGTTCTGGATCGGAATCTTGGTGTTCCGGAGTTTTAAGGTTTGGGTCTGTTACTGTGTGGAATGCATCTACGTTGCCTGTTGCAACTGCTTCATTCTCTGCGTCTTCTTTTTTTCGTTTTGTTTTTTTTTTTTTGTATTTTGCTCATTTCGCATTTACCTGGTTTGTTGTAATTGGCAGTGAAAAATTCCAAGTGTTTTTCAAAGTGCTCTTTAGCTGGCCTAATACAAGCCAAACAAACAAACAAACGGCACACAAAGAAAGCCATTTCACAACATACAAACCCACATACAGATTGATATATATGTATGTATGTATAAAAAAACACTCGGCAAAAAACCCAACATTTCCAAATCGCAGTTAAGGGGCCGCAAATGAAAATATTTTCCAACTGTTGCATTGAGCAAAAAAAAAACAACAAAAAAAAAAACAAAAAGAAGAAAAATGAATTAAAAAACACCTTAGCAAAAGCTATATTAAAAATTCCAAAGCGCAAAAGAAAATATTAATACTTACATTTCGTTGACTTAATGTGAAACATTTTTGCCATTTACGAGCTGGAAATTAAATAAATAAATTGCCAACCAGCATACGATATTTTTTAATTGCCTTCCTTTACTGGTTACAACTTTATCTCAACTTAAAAAACTAATTTCATTTTATTCTCTTGGCCTGCTCGTTGCAGATTGAAAAGTTCATTCTCTGACTGATTTGTTATGAATTTACAGGGGGTTTATTAAGTTCCTTTTCCATCAAAAGTAAATGCCAAACGGCATCTTATGCCAACATCAGCAGTTGCTACTCGGAAATTAAAATTCGCCAGAGATTGATTGGAAAAAAGTTTGCAAACTAGTATACTATATAACCAAATTTTCTATACGAAAACAACAAACAGAAACAACTTGATATTTTACATGCTTATCGAACTCTATCAATTTTTATATTAAATCCGCAAGGTTAGCTTTTTAACCAGGGGTTTAAGGCTAAGAAATTTTAATTTAATTAATTAATTTTAATTTATTTTATAATACGTTATTAGTACTTTAAAAACACACTATTTGCCCTAAAACCCTAATATTTTTTACAACTTTGTCCATGTCTTGGTTTCTATGTTTAATTGTTAGAAATCGTTTAGGAATAAAATCCGATAAATACAATTTATCGAATTTTTGCTATGGTCAAAATATGGGGTATAATAATATATTACGTATGTGATTTATAACCTTAAAATTTGGAAAGGGCAGATCAGTCGGACGGGACAGATCAGTCGGACGGGCCCGACTGTAGAATATCCTGTGCCTTTTATTTTATGTACAATTTTATAAAACTGTCATACTAAGCGTATCAGCCTAGCAGCGTGCTTGGTATCGCCATCCCTCTCGCACACTATTTCCAAGCGTAAGGCGGCTGAGCTGCAACGGCGTGCGCATACAGTATTACGGCGCTTATATCTCTTTTCAGGACAGTTAATTATTATATTAGAGAGTATATATTCATCAATAACAACATTCTATGTTCAATATTACGCTTGTTTTTGAACTTTTAAGTTCAACTATTGTATAGCTTATATCTCCTGTGTTTATCAATCGATTTCAATGCGCTTTTTAGAATAGATAAATATAGAATAAGACAGTTTGTGTTCCAAATAACAACCTTCTGTGTTTGATATTACGCTTGTTATTTAACTTTTTGTGTTAAAAATTCGAGGTTATGTGAGTTTTATTGATTTTTGGGCGTAAAGGGGGCGTGGCATCAACGATTTGAAATAAACTTGATCTGCGTATTGAATACACCTAACTATAGCAACCAAAACGGCTTTTTTAGCTTTTGTACTTTCCGAGATCTACGCACTCATCCGGACGGACAGACAGACAGACAGACAGACGGACATCGCTAAATCGACTCAGCTCGTCTTCCTGATCAAGAATATATATACTTTGTGGGGTCTGCCACGCCTCCTTCTGCCTGTTACATACATTCTGACAAAGTTATTAACCCTGTTTTTCCCATTTTTCAAGTGGGCACAGGGTATAAAAATACGACGTTTGGCCCTAAAAAACCCATTGTTTGTTGAAATACATTCATGATTGGGTTTTTAAATCGTTTAGGATTAAAATCGAGGAAATACAAGTTTTTAAATTTTTCGAAATCAAAACACGATTTATGGCCCTTAAATTTAACTTTCTTGTCGAAATACAATCATGTGTAAATTTTTAAGTTCAATTATGCTATAATTAAAAAATTATAAATATACAATTGTAATTAAATCCTAAACCTGGCCAATACAATTTATCGAATTTTTAACCTTTTGCTATGGGGTGTCATACGTGACAAGTACTTCAAAAACACGATTTTTATCGCTAAAATTTGCATTTCTTATCCAAATACACCCATGTCTAGTTTTTTATGTTTAATTATGCTATAAAAATGGTGCAAGACCTAAATCTGGCCACTACTAGTTACCGAATTATTCGAATTATTATGGTCAAAATATGGGGTGTCATACGTCATTAGTACCTAGTACATATTCACACATATACAAATTTATATGAATGGTATGAATATTGTACTTGATTGAAATGCGAAAATCTTTGCCTTAGTTGTTAATACTTGGTATATATATATATATATTTCAATATAAGTATATGTATATATATGTGTGTAACATAGATCTGTATGCTTGTAGAATATGGATATGTATCTGAATATCTCATCGTGAATTGTACTTGGTGTTTTATTGGTTTGCTTGTCTTCTGCTGTTGTCTTCTTGTCTTCGGCGCTGCGTTTATATATAGACAAACCGACTGCGGATCGGCATAGACCTATACCTATAGATACAGATACAAACATATCGTAGCAGAAACATAGACATCGACATCGACATTTAACATCGACATCGACATCGACATCGACATCGACATCGGCATCGAAATCGGGCGAGTCTGCACACATGCTGAGAGGCTATAGCTACCATAGCTGTTTGGTTTTATTTTGTTTTTAGACCCTGTACTTTAAAAAAGTAAAAGGGTCTATTAATTTAGTGCAAATGACAGCTGTGTGTAACAGGCAGAAGGAAGCGTGGTAGACCCCACAAAGTATTTATATTCTGACTCAGGACGACGAGCTGAGTTGATATAGCCATGTCCGTCTGTCCGTCTGTCCGTCCGTCTGTATGAACACCTAGATCTCAGCAACTAAAAGAGATAGAGACACCATTTCTTGATATGCAGGTTCTCTATTATCCTAAGCAGCACGAGTTTGTTTCAGATTTTGAATATTTCGCCTCCTTCATCCGCGAATCATCAAAAATCTACACCTATCTCAAAAATCTTGAAAACAATAAGCGCCACAGCAACCACAATAATAGGGCTACTGACTTGTAATTTGGCATGTACGTAGTCTATGGTATTCTTCATCGATGCTATATGATTATTTATGATTTGAATTAGAAATAGCGAAGATATGCAAGAGACAATCTTTTTCAAAATGCGTATATGTGCCACTGCGGCCTACAGACCTACAGACCTACAGACTTGCAATTTTAAATGTACGTAGCCTACAGAATTATCAGTCGATGTTGTGAATTACATTACAATCGGACAATAAACAGCTAAGTTATGTAACAAACCAATTTTTTATAAATGTATGTAAATCCCACAACAGCCACAGTTTAAAAGCTATAGACTTGGGATTTGGCATGTACGCAGCCTATAGCATTATCCATCAATGCTGTGAATTACATTACAAACAGTAAAGAAATAGCGACGATAGATCAGACAAAGAAACCACCTAGATCTTGCAGACTATAAGAGCTAGAAATACAATTTTTTGGTATTTAGGTTCTCCTATACAGCAATCAGATCAAGTTTGTTTGGGTTTTTTGATAACTCCTCTCTTTCCTCCGCTAACCGAAAAAACAATTTAGCAACAAATTTCAGTTTAAAAGGTACAGTTCTAAAGCTAAAGATTTAGTATATGGCATGTACGTAGTCTATTCTATATCTCCACCGATGCTGTGAATTACATTACGATCGAATAAGAAACAGCGAAGAAAACACAAAGTACAGGGTCTCCTACAGTCGGTTGCGTCCGACTGTAGCTCCGTCCTTACTGGTTTGTTTTAATTTTGTTTTTTTTTTTTACACTTTCAACACAACTAGCCTTAATGTCTAATGATGTTTTGTTTTGGCCCCTTACGCGCGTTAAGTAGAAAATTATTTATAAATAAATGAATAAATCGAACAAAACAAAACGAGCAAAACACAAATAAAAGAAATAATCAAATCAAACACAACGAGCAGCGTATGGCCAAAGTAATAGAACCAACATGGGCTAGGGTGGGAAAAGGGGTAAGGGTAGGGGAATAGGTAGGGGGTAAGGGGTAAGGCTAGCCGAAAGGGTAAGGGTCACTGCCACCCCAAGATATTTCCTATTCGCCTTACTTACTCCATGAGTGCGTGAGAGTTGCCTGTTGACCCAGCTCGCCCGCACACTCACAAACACTCACAAGCACTCACACTCACTCACACACATTCACACTCACACTCACACTCACACCTAAATGAGAGCATGCGGAGACAATGAGCTGCAACTGTCAACTCGATTGCAGCTAAATCACTCAAAACCTCAGACTGAGAACATATTGTGCGACTTTGGCTTCGTCTTTCACTTGGCTTCGACTGTGACTTCGACTTGCTCCGCAGTGTTGGCAGCTTTGCGGAAAAAAGCTGACAGCAAAAAAGGTTAGAAAAGAGTTGGAGCTTTTTGCATGCATATAAGTTGGGCCAGCGAGAGTTCGGCCACCATGAGTTCGGCCAACGAGAGTTCGACCAACAAGAGTTAGGGCAGAAAAGGTTTGATCAGCGAAAGTTCGACCAGCTAGAGTTCGGCCAGTGAGAGTTTGACCAGCGAGAGTTTGACCAGCGAGAGTTTGACCAGCGAGAGTTTGACCAGCGAGAGTTCGACTAGAGAGAGTTCGACTAGAGAGAGTTCGACAAGGACAGTTCACCCAGCTAGAGATCGAACAGCGAGATATCGGTCGGCGAGAGTTGGGCCAATGAGAGTTCGACCAGCGGGAGTTCGACCAGCAAGAGTTCGACCAGCGAGAGTTCGGCCAGCGAGATTTCGGCCAGCGAGAGATCGGCCTATGAGAGTTGGGCACCGAAAGTTGGGCCAGCGAGAGTTTTACATTAGTAAACCTACTCCGGTGATTGCAGTGGGGCAAAGGGTGAAGCTCCCTAGACATATTTAATTTTTTTTAAGAAACCAGAATGGGCGGAGCAGATCAGTCGGACGGGTCCGACTGTCTTATACCCTGTGCCAAAGCTCGCGCTGCGCGCTCGCAAATACAGTATATATACAAAGTTGTCATACAAAACGTAGCAGCAATTCTTCTTCTTCTTACTGTGTTATGTGCGCCAGCTTTAAAGGCCGCGCTGCTAGAGTGCGAACGAGTTGCCGCCTGCAATATTGTTACGCTAATAACTTCTGTGTTTGTTAACCGATTTCAATGCGCTTTTCAGGATAGTTAAATATAATGAAAGAGAGTATATATTCCAAATAACAACATTCTATGTTCAATTTTACGCTTGTTATTCGGTTTTTATCGATTAAGGCGTAGAGGGGGCGTGGCATCCAAAATTTGAACAAAGCCTCATCTGCGTATGGTATAGACCTACAAACTACTGAAGACAGAATTTATATAAATGGCTTAGTGTCTCTTAAATTGGCGAATGTATTTTATTTCATTCATTGTAGGCGACAGGGGCGTGGCATCCAAGATTTGAAATAAACTTGATCTGCGTATGGTACACACCTTTCAAAAGAGACCAAAACGGCTTCTCTAGCTTCTATAGTTTAGAAAATCTTAGCGTTCATACAGACAGACAGACGGACAGACAGACAGACAGGGCTAAATCGACTCAGCTCGTCTCCCTGATCAAGAATATATATAGTTTGTAAGGTCTGCCACGCCTCCTTTTGCCTGTTACATACATTCGCACAAAGTTATTAACCCTGTTTTTCCCATTTTTCAAATGGGCACAGGGTATAATAAAAAGAATCATGAATAATAGAATAATTTGCATAAAATAATTTTTCATATGCTTAGATCTAGCCTTAAATAAACTAAGTTGGCAACACTGTCGCCTGCTGCGGCTTGCGCAGTAGTTGGCAACGCGTACACCGGCAGAATCTCAACCCCTCAACAGCAGCAATAACAACAACAGCAGCAACAACAGCAGCAACAATGTTGCTTGGAGCTGCTCAGCCGTTGAGTAACTTTCAATTGTTGCCAACTCAATTCAATTGCGGTTTATCTGCCAGCATGTGTGTGTGTGCATATGTGTGTGCATGTGTGTATGTGTGTGTTGCGTGTGTGTGTGTGTTGCGTATGCCCCCACAATAATTGTGGTCATTTCATAATTTTCAGCTTTTGCCTTTGACAGACAATGAGAGCGTCTTTAAGCAATTGCCCCCCACAATGCTTTATGCTTTATGCGCGCTCTCGCTCGCACATTGAGTGGGAGCGTTGAGTGAGAGCGTTGAGTGAGAGCGTTGAGTGAGAGCGTTGAGTGAGAGCATTGAGTGAGAGCGTTGAGTGAAATCTCCCGAACAGCTGGCGGCAACATTACGCCCACTCCTCCCAAAAATATGCGCAACAATGTGTATGTTTCAGGCAATCCCCCTTCCCCCTCTAGAACCTGCGCACCCGACCAGCAGCTTTCCGCTTCCCGCTTCCCGCTCCCCGTTTCCTAACCCCATCCCCCTTGCCCAGCGCATGTTTTGTTCAATTTATTGCAATTAATGCATTGGAGGCGTATATTTTAAATGCTTGCGACCAGTGACAATTTGATTGGGTTCAACAAACGCAAATTGCGAGCATGATGAAGCACATTCATACATTCATGCATATGTACATACATTCATACATTCATAGCTTCATACATTATGCAAATTAGCAATAGTTATGAATGAACAAATTATTTATTTGCCTCTTCAATTTGCCTGCAATTATTTCCTACTTAAATAGGGCACATTAGCTTTATGTAAACCTTTTAATACCATCCACCATGGTATAGAAACCCCTTTTCCAGATTAAAATAAAACTGACCTATTTATTTAAATATGTAAAACTCTACTAGCAACTTATTTAGAGCAATAAAAAACACAAAAAAAAAACAACAGAATGGGAGGAGCAGTTCAGTCTGATGTCCCCAACTGTTTTATACCTTGTATCCTATATACTTAAGGAAAAAAGTATTATTTTTTTTAGACAAATATTATAGGTTTTGAAAACAGTTTCGATTTATTGAAATTGTTAAAGAAATAGCTTATATATTACTATATTACTATTACTATTACTATAAATTACTACTACATATTTAATTTTATAGGTAAAGTCTGCAATATTGTTTCTTAAATATATTCTGCATTGGTTAACCGATTTTAATACGCTTTACATTATATTCAAATGCAATTTCGATCGATGTTGCAAATTGCATTAAAATTAAAGTGTGTGAGTATTTTTGAAACACAAGGTATATGATCTCTACTGTCGGTTACGTCCGACTGCAGCCTTCCGTCCGACTGATCTGCTCCGTTCTTACTGTTGTGGAAGTGATACTGCATGCATGTCGGTAATTATTAATAAATCATTTGTTGCTCCTTTAATAAAATCATTTATCTCAAGAAGCATCTTTCCATAATATCTTTACCTCGGCCTGAGCACACGTGAATTAACACTCAGATGACACTCAATCGGCGCTTCAGGGTGGAGTGCAAAGTGGAGGCTTTATGTTGAGTTTGTGGTTTACACGGCATTATATTAAATAAATAATAAATATAAATAGATAAATATCAATAAATTGTGATTATGCAATGCTTAAAGTTCTGATTTAAATAAGTAAACATCGTATTGCAATTAAAGTTCAAATCCAGTATTGCCAATTTTTTTTTTCGACAGAAACAAATCGTTTTTCGCGGGAAATATAGATATAATAGTTAAGAAATATTAAAAAAAAAATATGGACGGGGCAGATCAGTGGGACGGAGGCTACAGTCGGGCGTAACCGACAGTAGAACACCCTTTACTTTACCACTACTACTACTATATGTATGCAAGGCACACCACCCCCCACGTATGCAAGGCACACCTCCCACCCTCTGCCTAGTGCGGCAAATTGTTAATTCCATATTTTCGATCGGATCAAAATTCACAGGGTCAATAGAGAATGTCATAAGCTAGTTACGTACCAAATTACAAGTCAATAACTTTAAAGCTGTGGCAGCAGTAGCTTTTTGCGGTTTGCGGGGGAAGGGGGAGAGGTATGCAAAATCTACAACAAACAAATCCCGAATATGGTGTCTCTAGCTCTTATAGTTGCTGAGATCTAGGTGTTCATACAGACGGACAGACAGACGGACGGACGGACATGGCTATATCGACTCGGCTTGTCGTCCTGATCAAGAATATATCGCTCGTTTACCAGAAGAGTGTCATAACTCAAAATATAGGGACGGGGCAGATCAGTGGGACGGAGGCTACAGTCGGACGTAACCGACCGTAGGAGACCCTTTACTTTGAGTATATGTACATACAAACACAATCAGACGCACACACACTAAGCTACCCGCGTATGCAACGCACACCACCCCCCCTCTGCCTAGTGCGGCAAATTTTCCGTTCCATATTTTCGCTGTTTCTTATCCGATCAAAACAAAATTCACAGCGAGAATATCATAAGCTAGTTACGTACCAAATTACAAGCCAATAAATTTAAAGCTGTGGCTGCAGTAGCTTTTTGCGGTTTGCGGGGGAAGGGGGCGAGGTATCCAAAATCTAAAACAAACTCGTGCTGCTTGCTGAATAGGGGAACCTAAGTCCCGAATATGGTGTCTCTAGCTCTTATAGTTGCTGAGATCTAGGTGTTCATACAGACGGACGGACAGACGGACAGACAGACAGACGGACAGACAGACAGACGGACAGACGGACATGGCTATATCGACTTGGCTTGTCGTCCTGATCAAGAATATATATACTTTGTAGGGTCTGCCACGCCTCCTTCTGGGTGTTACACACATTTCCTCTTTGCACTAAACTAATAGACCCTTTTTACTTTTTTAAAGTAAAGGGTCTAAAAAGTGCGTTTCGAGATAAACGCGTTTAAAGTTTTCAAGCGCCGTGTATCTCCATACAAGGTGGAGTGACATATTCTCTTCTCACGCTGTGTGTATTGAAGATAGGATAATAAAATTTTGACACAAGATAGATTGATATCCAACGAACATTACTGCATTAACTCAAAAATCGCGTTTTTTGAGTTATGACACTCTTCTGGTAAACGAGCGATATATACTTTATGGGGCGTGGCACGCCTCCTTCTGGGTGTTACACACATTTTCTATTTGCACTAAGTTAATAGACCCTTTTTACTTTTTTAAAGTAAAGGGTCTAAAAAAATCAAAAAACCTGAAAAAAGCTAAGTGATTTCTAAGCATGTGTTATACATTAAAGGTGATATGGATAAATATCAATCATAATCAATCTTTATTTTAGTGTAAATTTTGCAAAATTTAAAAAAAGTTTATATATTAAAGAACACCTTTATTTTAGTGTGAGTTTTGTATAATTAAACAAAAAAAAACTGACAAAAAGCTGCATTATGTTTAAAAAAAAAAACCAAAACATCTGCTTTCCAATGCTTTTCAAAAACATCTAGATCTGGCGGGAAAAAGCGGAATTAGCAACAGTGGTCAAATCGTTAAATCGTTTGCCGCATAAACTTGGCGCACATGTACACACACACACACACACATGCACACACACGCTTCGAACGGTTCATGCAATACTTGTTGAGAAGCGAGCCCCAAGAGTTCTGCTCAGAGAAACGAGAAACGCTCAAAGTGGAGAGAGAGAGAGAGAGAGAGAGAGAGTTATGGCGGCGGCAGCAACAACACGTGTTTGAGCAGAACTCGGCTGAGCCGCTGGGCAGAACAAGAACAACAACAGCGGAAGCTGATTCATGCGCTCTGCACACTCAACTGAGAGCGAACTCAGTCGGAGAGCAGAGAGCAGAGAGCGGAGAGCGCGCTCCACACACGCCGAGCCGCCACGTTCTAACCCACTCATTAATGCCGCTCGCTCGCTCGCTCGCTCCCTCACGCGCTCACTCGCTCACTCGTCGTGTGTTGTGGACCAACTCGGTGAGTAAATTTTGCTCTGTGTGTGTGCGTGCGTGTGTGTGTGTGTGTGTGTAATGCGCGCATATCCAACAAACTGTTGGGGCTCGCTCTTCGGGCATGCTTGTCGTCAGTGCTGCCAGCTATCTTTCGCAACAGGCGAGCCAAAATAGCCAAAAACAGCTAAGTTTCTTATTGTTTTCAAAATATTTCAAAATTAAAATGACATTGCTTTTTAACAACAAAATATTATATTCATGTTTCAAAATATCTCCCACCCCTTCTAATTCCTACACCCCTCACCAAAACCGTCTTCCTGTAATACAATACCACCTGCCAAATTTTGTTCTGCGGTTTTAATAATTCTCCCTTAGAACAGGCCTTGAATAAACATTAAAAATTAAAATAATTATATTAATAAAGAAAATAATTAAACAAAAATATGGATGGTGCAGATCAGTCGAGCGGAGGCTTAAGCAATTAATTGTCTGTGGCATATCTTCACTGTTTTTTATCCGATTGTGTTGCTATAAGCAAATACAAGCAAATACCAAGTCTATAGCTTTTAAACTGTGGCTGCAGTAGCTTTTTGCATTTTGCTGGAGAAGGGAATAGAAGACCCTAAGTTTTAAAATATGGTATATCTAGCTCTTATAGTTGCTGAGATCTAGGTATTCATACAGACAGAAAGACAATGGGACAGACGGACATATCTAAATCTCCTCCTTCTGGGTGTTACACACATTTCCTCTAAGCACTAACTTAATAGACCTTTATTACTTTTTTAAAGTAAAGGGTCTAATTATATGTTTCCAAAATAGTATTATAGTTACTTGGTAGAATTGTAGTAGATGTATATTATTTACATAGTCTATTAATAAATATTTAATAAGGTGTCAAAAATACTTTGGTAAGCTTCCTTGGTACTCTTTAACATTTTCAACTCCCAGTTTATTCCCTTTATCGTTTCGTTGAGAGTTATTATAATCTAATATAAAGTTTGTAAAATGTACATTTTAATTTAATTAAAATGCAATTATTAAATAAGCAGATAATAATTAAAATAATATAAATTTAAGTTCAATATGGCACAAAAATGTGCTAATACTAAAAATATAAATACTAATTCGTCCTACAAAATAAGGGGCAATACATTTTGTTTTGTTTGAGAATTCAAGTGCAAATAGGCATCGTAGCCTGATTGAATACACAATATAATATAATATATAATATAATATAATAATATAATACTATATAATAATTAAGGCAATCAAAAGCATTCAGATCCAACTAAGTGCAAGGCATAATTAAATTCAGGACGAATTATATCTTATTACATTGAAAGTTGGTGAAAATATAAATGAAAATTGTGAAAATTATGAATTTCTTTTGATTAGGATTAGCAATTTGCTGATTCATTAAATTTTTCTTTTAAGCGTGGATACCCATTTCGAATGTTGAATGGTGAAATAGCTTTTGCAAAGCTCAAATTTATTTCATTTAACAATAAACCAACATTTAAGTAAATATTTGGTAAAACTACAGAGTACTTTTGTGAAGTTTATATCTGTCTATTCGGCAATCAATTCCCCCATATATCAAGATTATTACATAATTATGTAACAAACTTCCGTACCAATTTCCAAAACTTATTCTACATAGAGCTACATAGAGCTAATTAACCTCGAAAGAGCCGCATCCTTTAAAATTTACTTTAGGTGCTTACGATATTTTTGTGTAAAGTGCTTCATATCTTCGTTGTTTATTATTAAACCCTAATGCAATTTACAAATCGGTGGAAAATATGTATCATAGGCAATTAAAAATTTTTGCGGTTAGCTGGAAAATGAAAAGCTATCAAAAATCTGAAACAAACTGGTTGCATAGCAGACCCCACATACCAAAAAAGGTGTTTCTATATAGTTTTGAATATCTAAGTATTCATACGGACGGAAGGTCAGAATCAGCTATGTATATCGACTCAGGTCGTCGTGTTGAACAAGAATATATCGCTCGTTTACCAGAAGAGTGTCATAACTCAAAAAAGTACGTTTCGAGATAAACGCGTTTAAAGTTTTCAAGCGCCGTGTATCTCCATACAAGGTGGAGGGACATATTCTCTTCTCCCGCTGTGTGTATTGAAGATAGGATAATGAGATTTTGACACAAGATAGATTAATATTCAACGCACATTACTGCATCATTAACTCAAAAATCGCGTTTTTTGAGTTATGACACTCTGCTGGTAAACGAGCGATATGTGTATACTTTGTGCCCGTTACACATTTTTGTACCAGCACTAAATTTAAATACCCCTTTGAGCTTTTAAGCAATTTGATAATTTGACGTGAAAATAGCTAGGCTGGCAGCACAGCCGCTTGCTGTTCGTGTGTTGCTGCTCGTGGCTGCGAGCACACTCGTATATATACACACGCACACCGCTGCCGAAGTGCGCGCGTGTGTGTGTGTGGGTAGGTTGGCAGTTTTGCTGCACGGCGCTGCTCTGGCGCTGCTCTGCTCTGCTCGGCTCGCTCGCGCGCGCAATGAGCGCTTTTGCTGTTTTAATTTTTGCCTGAAATACTTTTTGAGCTAATTTCGTATTGGTAGTTTTGTTTATACCGTCGGTTGTGTTGGCGTCACATTTTGTATGCGAGAAGGCAAGCGCAGCACGCAGTCAACGAATCGAATCGAATCGAATTCAAATCGAATAAACACAATAAATAGCCCCAAATAGCCGAGAAATTCTGCTTCACACACACACACACACACACACACACGAACAGAGATTGCCACAAATACATGCTTAGATAGCTATGTATCTTATACTATGTATTTTGTGCTCTCTAGCTAAGCCAAGCGGCGGCAAGCGTTTAAGCAAAATGCTCTAAAAGAGAGCGGTTTTTTATGCGGCCAAAATAGCCAAAAAAAAAAAAAAAAAACACCAACAAAAATAAAAAACCCAAAAAACAGCCTGCAACATTTATGCATGGCAAACGCGTGCCGCCGAAAACAACAGCAACAACAACTACACTGCAAAAAAAGCCAGCGAAAATCATGCAAATGAAATAGAAATTTCATTCTTAACGGTGACGGCAACGGCGACGGCGACGGCGACGGCAGCATATCTCAATTGCAGCAGCAGCGCTGTGCGTGTATGTGCGTGTGCCTGTGCGTGTGTGTGTGAGAGAGCGTGGGAGAGCCTGGCGCGCGTGTGTGTGTGTGCAAAGTTCGCGCTCCTGCCGCCATAACAAAAAAAAATAAAATAAAATAAAATAAATCCATTTCATTAAATATAAATTCACTTGGTTTTTTTTGAAGTGCATTTTTTTGTGGTGACAATAAAGCTGAAGCCAAAGCAACTGTTGCAGCAGCCGCAGCAGAGATTGACAACAACAACAACAACAACAACAACAACGCAAACAGCAGCATCGGCAGCGGCGTCGACAGCGGCAGCGCAGCTTGCGCGCCATTTTTGTTTGCTGTTGGTTTGATGGTTTGTTTGCTGCACAACAAATATAACAAGAACAACAACAACAACAACAACAACAATAACAACAACAACAACAATCAACTAAACCAAACACATGTTGCTGCTGCTACAAATTTCAATTTGTTTGCGCCTGCAGATAAGATACAGTTAGGCGGAAGAGCAACAATAACAAAAAGCAACAACAACAAGCAGAAGCAGCAAAAGCGACACCTGCCGAGCGCCAGCAGAAGCTTAGATGCTGCGAGCGAAGCTGAGAGCCTGAACTGTGCCTGTGTGTGTGCGTGTGTGCGTGTCGCTCTGTGACAGTGCTGCCAGAAAATATACACATGCAAAACAGCTGCAAATAAACATAAAAAAATAATAGTACATAAAAAAATATATAAAAAATACATAAAATACAAAATTATTTACCATATACAATACAATAATAATTCTAAATTTATGTTAAGCATATATAGAACTCTGCAGCCGGCCAAGTTGGCAACGCTGCAGCTGCAACTGTATTTGCAACAACAGCAACAGCAACAGCAACTGCTGTGTGGATGAAAGCAAAACAAAAGCGAAAAGCAGCCAAAACAACAGCGACAGCGCTTACAATGTTATACATGCTTGTAAAGTGGCAGTAAATTGCAACAATAACAAAAATTCAACCGCAGCAAGTGTCAATAAAAACAACAAAAAAAAAAACAGCAGCAGCAGCAGCGGCAGCAGAATAAGCAGCGGCAGAGGCAGCGACAGCGACAGCGCCAGCGGCAGCGGCAGCAGCAGCGGCAACGGATAAACCAAAGCCCAGAAGCGATTTCGAACTTGGAGCTCGAAATACTATTTAAGCACACGGCGTTGCCAGAAATCGTCAGATTTCAAATATAAAACAATTTAAAAAAATTAAAATAAACTTAAAAAAATTTATAAAATAAACTTGCGAACTTGCAAATGGCGAATTCGATTTCGAAGCTAGAGCTCAAATTATTTGCATGCGGCGTTGCCAGAAATCAGCAGATTTGCAATACAAAACATTAAAAATATACAGCTACAAAATATTGCTTGAAATGAAAATAAACTAAAAATCAAAATACATCAAAATAAATAAACAAAATACAAATATTAAAAAATATAATAAACTTTCAAATCAATTAATAATAAATAAAATAAATAAAACTCGAAAAGCCGCCAAATTGGCAACGCTGACGGCGTTGCACAAACTTCTTGCAGCTGCCGACGGCTTTTGAAATTATTGTTTTTTTTTATGCCCGGCTAACGGCATTTCACATAAAACAACAACGTTGTGAGCTTTTTTTTGTGTGTGTTTTTTTTTTAATTTTTTTGTCGATGTTGGCCCAGGGCATGCGTCAGCCAACCAACAAACAGCAGTAACTAAAGGCAGCTACATGTCTAATAACTAAATACTAAAACTACAACAACAGCAGCAGCAACAACAACAACAACAACAACAACAACAAGCACACAACATGGACTGCGATTATTCGAAATTTCTATACAAAAGTAAGTACAAAGCAAACAAATCAAAATATCAAAAAAAAAAACAAACAATTCCAAAATATTATGCATATTTCAGGGTATATGCAAGCATTGCCCAAAATTCCCCCCCGCCCCCCCTGCAAACCGAAAATGAAACCCGAAAAAAAATCAAAATAAAATAAAACATTTTGCTAATCAGCGTGCCGTCGGCTGATGATTCATTCATATATATTCTTTATATGCCAGTGCATATCGCATAACATCAGCGGCAGCTATCGCTTAATCTGATGCGTGTTATCGCCCAAAAAAAAAAAAAAAAAAACAGAAAACAAAATAATATACACATATATACTATATTTAATATAAGTATATATATATATTAATCTCTTAGATATGGCTAAATAAGTACAAGAGCACGACCAGACCTCAGACTGTCTGTTACCAACCCATTCATAACTGAATTACATTCAGTTTGGTCATCGGATGTGCTCGTCTGGAGTTTAAGAGTTGTTTTCAATTTTTAGGCGCCATTGGAGCATTACGTTCTAAACAGAGGTTTACTCATTCTTCAATATTTTGGGTTGCAAAAACTGAAAAATTTGGAAAGTTACGTATAGGAGAGAAGGGAATTCTCTAGCTGGCTTATACTCCAATATCTTGGTTTGGAAAAGGTGGAAAAAATTTGAACATTATGTTTCAGAAGATAGGTTTAATCATTCTTCAATATTTTGGGTTGCAAAAACTGCAAAATTTGGAAAGTTACGTATAGGAGAGAAGGGAATTCTCTAGTTGGCTTATTCTCCAATATCTTGGATTAGAAAAGGTGGAAAAAATTTGAACATTATGTTTCACAAATATCTTCGGTTCAAAAAACTGAAAAAATTTGAATATTACGTTTAGGAGAGAAGGGGATTCGCTAGTTGGTTTTTTATCTAATATCGTAGATGGAATAAATTTGGGCAATTTGTATATTACGTACAGCAAAGAGAGAGATTCGCTTGTTTACTTATTCTCCAATATTGGATTGATAAAATTGGCGAAATTTTGAATAATACTCGTACATGCAGAGCAGAGGGGGATTCCCCAATTTTTCTGCCTATTTAAATTTAAATTTAATTAAAATCGCGCCATTTGTTTCTACACACTACTTCTACTAAATCTTTACCCCACAATGTATTATTCATAATCACCCTAACTAATTTTTTAACAGCGCTAAATAAATAGTATATATTTTTGCCATCTCATATTATTCCAACTTGTCGAACATCTATTCCAGTTGAAGTGAGCAAAACATAATATTTTTCCAGTCGTTCAATTTCAAATTAAAATAAACTAGTCATAGCCCATTACTATAAGTATGATTTGTTAGTTTTGTTGGTTTTGCCGGTTTTGTTTTGTTAAGACAAATACTATGAAATATGGTTTCTTTGATAACTTCTGTGCTTACCTATAAACAGATTTCAGTGCGCTTTTTATTGCAGTCCAATATGATACTAATGAGTATACGAATTTTGTCTATATAATATACTATGTAAATGAGAATTGAGAAACGTAAGAAAAGTGAGCTTTCGTTCCGAAATGGCCAGATATTTTTCATTCTGAGGTCTTCTAAAAACTATTTTAGTAAATGGAGAATATTGTTTTATGTCTAAAAAATAAATATATGTATATTTTATTCTCCAAAATTATTGCCAATTAGGCTCTAATATTCAGTAGAAGTTTAAAACTTCTAAGGAAATCCTGTTATCCCCGTACTTCTTAAAAATTTGTCCGGTTATGCCCATAGATCGAAATATCCGTCGGGATCATATTTTTTACACATTCTAAATTATAACCGGATTTTTCAGAAATTTTTCAAAATTTATCTACAATTCCACTCGATAAAAAAATTTAAATTGTAACTGCATTTTACAGAATTTTTTCGATATTTGTTTGGATATTTTTTTATAATTCCGGTCGATAGAATACTTGAAGCATACGTGCTCCAAAACGATTAGCATATAATTAACTATAGATTACACAACTTTTGCATCTAATTGTTTACTCTTCCAAATAGTTATAGCTTTTAGGCATTTCATATATTTATCACTTAATGAAAGTTTTTTAGAGCAGTTCGTGGCGCCATTTCTAGCTATTGCTATACTTCAAATATTTATGTAGTATATATTTCTTATCTGTACGTTTTCTAAAAAGAATTCCAGCTCTGTGTAAAGTGCTAACAACAAGATTTATGGTTCATCTGCATAACACTCACAACTTGGGGAAAAAAGTAAAATAAAAAGTGCGGCGTTCTATCCAACTCTGTCTGTGCTTTGAGGCAACTAACTAAAACAACTATTAATTAATTAGTTAATTGACGTGACAAAGCTGATCAAAAACATGTCATCCATTTCATTTGGTTGAATGTTCCTCTTACTTATTTATTTTGAGGTCCTGCGTAATTAATATGATATAATAATATGCCAATGTTATGTAAAGCTCCGGTCTGCGTTAACAAAATTTTTGAATAGAATCAAATGAAGTTAGCATAAGAGTTAAATATGTTACGATTACGAAATAATACTGTAAAGTTAAAATTAGATTATGAGCATGCCAAAAATTATATTTGAAAATTGTGGAAAAAGGCTTAATAACAACAGAGAAAAATATAATAAAAACAATTTGAAAATAAGCCAGAAAATGGTAGAACTTAAAAAACATACGTAACGTAAAGTTTCTGTGCAGAGTATAAAATAATTTTAAATAAATGCCGAGAATTTACTAAATATTTACAAAAATTATATGAAATTCCGGTCAAAATAAATTTAAAATTTTATTTGTAAGAAGTTCCTTTTCTTATGTATATATATTTTGTAAACTTGTATAAACTTGTCTATTTAGATCTTCTTAAAAAAAATTTCTTTAGGTTTACTCTATTCAAAAATGTATGCGAAAATTTTCTACAAGCAGATTCAATGGACAAGTTTTTCGATTGTCTAAGTTTGTTTAAATAAAATTCCTTTTGCTCAAATATAGTATTTCACAATTTTCATAATGCCGCTTCAAGTCGAAAAAAAGTGTTTCGATTGTTGTATTGAAAACAAATTCCTTCAGAGCTTCTTAAAAATATTATTTTTTGAAAGCCCAAGTTAAAATGAAAATATGTGAAACAAATAAATTGAAAAATATTGAATAAAAAATATTTGAATTTTTTGTTAATTTCCTAGCAAAATGAATAATGCATTTTGGGAATCGTTGTGAATTGAAAAGTGGCAACTGTTTTACTCATTTGGCAAACTTGGAGATAATGTCATGGGGTAACCTGATACGCGGGATAAGAAGTATAATTAGTAGTACTATACGGATATTTGATATTTTACGCGAAACGAAATAATTTGTGTCTAGCGTTGAAAAAACAGATTTTCATTTCATGGCTACGTTTCTGTTTGCTTTTTTTTTTTTTTGTGTAGTACAAATTTCGATAGAGCCAAGGGAGATAGAGAGTGCTGGAGATTGGGAAAATTTTGCAAGCTCAGCTCATTTATATCGGGGCACGAAATTGAATCCCAGTGCAGTTTATCAGTATTATTCATGGACTTCTGTTTGGATAATTGGTTTTTGCACTCGCCAAAGAAAAAACTGACGACGAGCAAAGCAAAAAATATTAATATAAACAGACGCAGGATGGCAACAAGTGTGCTGCTGAGGCGAAGGGTTTTTGGGGGGGGGCTTTGATATGATTGATATGAATGTATGGTAATATTGATGTGAATGAATGTTTAGCAACGGCTTTAACGCAAATACAGTTACAGTTTTGGCGCCACGCGCCCCCAAAATCAATTAAGTTATCCGATATGCTGATAAATAATGCCGCAAACAAATGTATACATTGAGAAATCGAGACTGAGACACGGATATTCTCATCGAATTGCCAAGAGCTAATCGAAAGGCCTTTGTGTGGATTTGTCTAATGAGACTGCCAAACGCCTAACTGTCACACAGTTTGTCAGTTCGCCAATTTGTCAAACAGTCAGAGCATCAATGCAGCCGTCAGTCGGACACCCCTGCATTTTACTTGTTTCCTGCACTCTACTTTAAAAATCTACAAAAGGGTCGATAAAATTAATTAAGTGGGAAGAAGGCGTGATAAACCCCATAAAGTATAGGTACTATATATTTTTGATCAGGTCGATGAGCTGATATGTCGATCTGTCTATCTCGCAAAATACGAGAGCTATAGTTACCAATTTTGGTATGTAGGTTCTCCTTTGCAGCAGTAATAATAGATCAAGTTTGTTTTGGAATTTGTGTACCTGCCTTCCACATGGCACAACAAAAAACAACAACAGTCATAATTTTAAAGCTATTGACTTGTATTTTGGAATATACGTAGTCTATGGCACTCTACATCAATGCTATAAATTTCATTACGCTCGAATAAGAAACAGCGAAGATATGTAACGTACAAATGTTTGACTTTGCAGAGGGAGGTATGCATGCGCTTGTTGTATAATCAATTATTGAAACCTAAAGTACAGGGTCGTCTACTGTCGGTTGCGTTCGACTGATCTTCTCCGTCTTACTGTTTTTTTTTTTGTATGTTTTTGTTGCACATTACTTGAGTCATACTTGTATAGACAGACAGACGGACAGATGGACAGACACAAGAAGCTAATTGAATTTGCTTAACAAACTGCATGTGTCAATACATAATGTAAGATGTTTAGATAGTATACGGTTATACATCAATACATATGTATGTACATATGTATGTGTGTACACTATTTAGATGTATGCACGCCTTACAGGCTACAGTAATTTTTGGGTTATAGGGCCAAGTCCAATGAAATGCTTTGGACCCACTTAAGACCCCAGCCAATGTTGCCACTTAGTGGCTCTTGCTTAATTCTTCTACTGGCTGCAATAATTCGCTTGAATGCATCGAGCTGCGACGGCTACTTGCGGGGTTTCTCGAACATACTGCTAACATTACTAGAAGGCACTGCTGCCCTCTCTACGCCCCCTCTACCCGCCACACCCTACCATCTCCTGCTCTCCAATATACATACATATTTATATACTGTATGCATATCGATCTAATTAATATCAACTTGTTCTGCATGTGCTGGTTAATAATCATTACTACTTAACTCAATTTTTATGGGTACACTGCGACAAAAACATAGCAAAATTTGCTTAGGTTTTGAATTAGCATCATTAATTTATCTGTCGTATATCTTTGTTGTTTTCACTCCGATCGTAATGCAAATTACATACAAAATTACAAGACTGTAGCTTCAAATTTGTTGCTGCGTTTACAGGGTGGAAAAATATGCATACAAATTTTAATATAATTTTGATCTGCGTAGGAGAACCCTAATACCGAACATGGTGTCTCTAACTCTTATAGATCTAGGTGTTTACATGGACTGGCTATAACGTCTCGATAAACAAAATCGATATATGTATTAATATTTTCGAATATAAATATTAGCGTTCCTGTTCATTTCTCTGGTAAATCAATTCTATATAAACTATCAAAATCAAACCCAATATCATTGATATTGATATATGATATTACGATATATGTGTTAACAGTATATTCTTACTTGATACAGACGCGACATTTTTGGTTAAAATTTTTTTACTGCTAAACTGCCGATTAGGTTCACTGCCTAGGAACCGGGATCCCCCGACCGGCATTTACGACAATAAAATGTTCCCAACTGATTTCGTAATAGGAATACCTAGTTATAAGTAGCTTTGCGAATATATTTTGGGACAAAGTTGTCATATGATTAATTCAATAATTTTGCAATATACATAACTGCTTATTTTGTCCGGTGTATACCAATACCAAGCATATATTGTTATATGCAGATGTTGCTATATATAGTCGAGCTCCATTGACAGTTTTGAATAGCACAATCACATCGTAAATTGATCGTATTAACAGACCGATCACCGAACCGCAAAACGTCAACGTCTCGCCGGTTTTCCCTCCAGACGGTGGAAGGTGCGGAGGGGCTGGCAGGGAGAAAGGGCGGTGTGTAGCTCTCACATAACCTTATGTTATCATAGCATTCATGCATCATGTACGAATATGAGTGTGAATGCGAGTACTTGCACAGCTACTCATATTGGTATTCATAACTATTCATTATTATCATATTAACATTGTTTATGTTTATGCTATGACACTGCCAAGTGCCTGAACACATTATTGGCATTGAGTCAGGCACAATACGAGGCGCCGTCATACAATATCAAATCAATAATGTTCACCTGTAATTACAAGTATTTAAGATTTGTTACTTATGGCTAACAAAATAAACAAGAAATCCGATTACGTATTGAATGAAAAACGTCATAGTAATCTGTTCTATAAGTACCATACGGTTTGACAAGCCCACTTCAATGGTAATTTTAAAGCTATATCCACCAAATTTGGTAATATTAGGGTTAAATGTGCTATTAAGCTATAGCTAAAATTTTATATAAATCGAGTGATTGGTTCAAGATTTACACACTGGCTTTTAATACGGATAGTTGGGATTTTATACAAAGCAAATGCATACATTTAATTTAAAGTAGGTAATTTTGAAGCTATATCTTTAAGATTTAACAAAATAAAAGCTTAATATGTTTTTGAACTATATGCGAAATTTAGTGGAAATTCATCGACAAGTTATAGAGTTATAGATTTGGCTACTTAAAGAATAAGCGCATAAATTTAAATCTGTAATAGATCAAATACTTTTGATTGGCTAACGCCAATAATAGCATTGGAATACACCGAGTGGTTGGCCAAGAGACAAATTGAAGCCTTTACGCCTGGTTGCATTTAATAGGCAAGACATAAATAGCTATATGTAGTGTATACATAGATGTACTTACATATGTATATACCCTAAGTAAATATGCCGCCCACAACGACGCACTTGCGGCAAGTGCAACTCAAGTTTCCCAGGCTGAGAGCAATCTTGAGCTGAGCAGGTTTATGTTGTAGCCGCAGTGCACTGAGAGAAATAAAAATGCCTAAGAATAACAAATGTATATGTATATATAAAAGGTATTATATAGTATGTTTTAGAAGAGCCTGAAATTGATCTAAAATTGACTTCGGGCGCCCGGAATGTTTACAATGATTTATCAGCAGAAATTGCAGCGCGTTGCCAGGCATAAAGCTACACTCAGAAAAATTAAGTACTATAAAGCATTTAAATGTATCTGGTTTTGTTCTAGAATTAATGTTCAAGTCGGCGTATTATCCTGAATTGAGTTCCAATTAAGTGGAAAGAATGATTAAATTAAGTACGAATCGTAGCTTATTCTAATCTTAAAATTTAGTGAAAATAGAATGGGGAATTTAAAGAATGCGCTCAAATGAAGAATTTCAATCTTGGCTCTAGAATTTTCTATCTCATTTAGCAGAAATTCTTGTTTCACATACGATAAGTCTTGATTTTTCTCTCAGTGTATATGTGAAGGCAAGGAGGGGACGTAAGCTTTAGAATCTGCCGATCAGCTAAAGTCGTTGGCACATTTCTTTGATATTTGATATGCGTTGCGTCCTTAAACGCTGTTGTTGCTTTTGCTTTCAACTTCCCTAGGCTCCAGGCCCCAACTTTGCCAGTCTCCGATGGCTCCCTCGCCCCCCGCTAACCGCTCCCCCGTCCCACGCCCCTGCCTGCTTAATGCCTTCGCGTCAGCTGTTCTGTCTTTTCAGTGGAATTGCCGGCCGGTCACACGTATCTGTATCTGTATCTGTATCTGTGTCTCTGTAGTTGTATCTGTATCTGTATCTATAGCTATCCCCTCCAGGGTTTGTCGCTGCATAGCGTCTTGAAAGTATTTAATACACACACACACACACACACAAGCGCGACACACACACACACGCACACTTGTGCATACTTTGTTTTGTCGTTTTCAACATTTTTCAACGTTCAGGAATTCAAAAAATTCTTTACTTTAAAGTAAAAATAAATTCCATGCAACATCCGCCATGTTGGCTTTGGCTATTTTTGCCGCCGTACTGCGGCAAACGGACCCAACCAATGTTATAATGGCCCAGAGCCAAAGCCAGAGCGTACCCCCCTCCCCACCCCTCTTCCACTCTTTGCAGCCCCTCTGCCGCCTCTCCCTAACACCGTCGCTCACGCCACTGCGCCCCCTACCATCGCATCGCTCAAGCTGTGCGTCGCCCCTTTTAGCTGTCTTTGCGCCGTACATCGTTTGCTACTTGCAACTTTAACACACATACATATATATAAATATATATATATGTATATAAAAATATATATATGTATATAGTTGTATGTACATATAGCGGTTCTAGCACCGATCCAGCACCGGCTCAGCACCTCTATATGGTAGTTCACGATGTGCGATGTCTTCGCCTCGCTTGTTATTATTCCGATTTGTGATTGTTATCATATCATTACGCTTAGCCAGCATCCGCCTGAGTAAATACCTAATTCTCGGCATTTAAATTGTTTATGGTATAAACTTTATACCATGCCAAAAATCTCTTTTCAGCTAAGCAAATAAGCCAAGTCTAAAAGAGGCCAGTCTCTTATTTCAACCGCCTATGATATAATTTCAGCAAAGCTTTATCTTAATCTTAATCTGATATAATATAATCTCAATTAGTTCTATTGTTCATAGTATATCATATTTTTAAAATTTTGCATGTCACGCCCCCTTTACGCCCTAATCTATCAAAACCCCATGACAAGCGTTACATTGAACATAGAAAGCTGTTATGCAGGATATTTACTCTCTGTCATTATATATGACATTCCTGAAAACCTAATGAATATCGTTTAATGCACATAGAATTTATTAAAGATTTAATTCTTATAGCAAGAACATTTAATTAAGTACAATAAGTAATTTCATTCCCTTACATTATAAATATTTAAAGAGATTTTAACTGCTTTATTTTTTAGAAATGCATACAAAATTTTGAAAACGAATCTCAAAAACAGAGTTTCTTATAATAAAATCTTTCATGTCGATGCAAATATTCAAATGTGGAATAAACATAGGCAAAATATCTTAAGATGTTTCATGAATGTTGTTCTAAAATTTTATTTACACCCATTCGGAATTTTATTTTTAAAACCCCATTTTAAAAGCTTTCAAAAGCTGGGATTTTGGGGTAAAAATGCTTAAAGATATATTATTATTATATTTATATGTCTTCAATATATATTTTTTAAATAATATATGATATTATTTTGTATACAGATGCGCATGATTTTCTTATTTATGTTTATCCCACGCTTAACAAGCGCTATCAAAAAGCACCACGTACGCCAGATGGCGCCAGCGTTGTCTGTAGTGCCATTTTATAACTTGCCTAACTTTTTCGTTTATTAAGCGATTTTCATCAAATTTTCAGCATAGTTTGATGAAACATAAAAGTGTTTACAACTCGAATATTAAATAAATATCTCGTACAGTTTTCTAAAGCAACTTCTATAAATGTGGAATTAAGTTTTTTTTTTTCTTTTATTATGCTTGGCATATTCCTCGAACTAGATTTCGCTCAGCTTCAATAAAGATCTTTGGAAATGTCGCAATAACTGCATAAGCACTTGATGAATTTCGCAAGTTTGAAAATCTCATAGAAATTGCTGAAAGCGTTTAAAGACAAATTTGTAAGCAGTTTTCTGGCTTTTGCGGGCGTTTTTTTTTTTTTTGTGTAAAAAGACAACGTCAAGTGCACTTCTATTGTGCTTAGAAGTTGGCGCGTTGTTGCTGCTGTTTTTTGCAGCACTTTCACAGTTTTTTATCTGCTTGTTACAAAATCAATTTTCCACAAATTAATGAGAGTCGCATTTTTTCCGTGTTACGCTTTGCCTTTGCGTTTGTTCTGCTTACTTTTTCTTTTATTTATTTCTATATAGTTTTATTTCCTTTTTCTTTGTGTTGTTTTCTTCGTTTTGTTGCTTGAAGTCAAACGTGAAATGTTTGCAGCAGCAGAAGCTGCTTTGGCAACTTTTGAAAAAAAGGATTCTTCCCATCGAAGTTGCTGGAGATTCAACTTGTACATCATCTGCTCTTTTCTGCACACAAGATAAAAATATTTTTTAATGTTTTCTTGAGCACAGCGAAATAATTTCAGGAATGTCACGTTGTATAGCGGCTCTCTGGCTCTCAACTCTATGGCCGAGGCAAAACTCTCAGCGTGCTCCTTGTATATGCGCATTGCGCATTTATTTTGGTTCCTTTGCTGCCATCTCCGACACTGACTCCCGACGCCCGACGTCCTACGTCCGACTCCCTACTCCCGACGTCCGACTCCATACTCCCGACGCCCCATACCCTTCCGACTTGCTTCGATACTACAGCTCCTGTGGTATGGAATAAAAGAATTTCTTATATAGCAACAACGGCTGCATAGCACACATACATCTGTCCCGTCTGTGCCCGTCTCCTCTCCAGCTCCTCAGCTCTCCGGCTCCAGCTTGAGCTGCAGCTCTTGCCCCCACCGCCCCTCGTCCGTGCCGCCTGTCTGTGCTGTACCTTCTTAGCACTCTATGCATATCCATGAGATTGCAGCTTGGCGGCAAATGATGGCAAGGGCAACGATAAACGTTCCGTTTCAGCTTCTTCATCTTCTTCTGCCTCAATTCGTTTGGTTTTTTTTTTTTGTTTTTTCTTTTCTTTTGATTTCATTTGAAAAAATTTTTTACTTAACCCCTTATCACTTGGGCCGGCCGCAACCGAAAAGAACTAAAAAGCCGCACCGACGCCGCCGTAGTTCTTGTCATCGCCATTTTCCACACGTTGTGTCCGCCGTGACCGTCGCATCCGTCTTCAATTAAAAGCTGCTTTTTTGGTCTTTTAAACAATAAAAATAAAAAAATAAAAAAAGCAAGTATTGAAATACTTTCGTATGTGCCGCCGCAGCTTAATAAAGAAAAGCAGAAAAGCGCTCTAGCCCCCATTAATGACAATGTCAATATTGTATTTACCACCGACTGAATGGAGCGTGGGAGCGATAAACGGAAGTGGAAGTAAATACGCTTATCGAAATGGACATGGAAATGGAAATGCAACTGAAAATGAAAATGCAAAAAGTAACACTGACCAATCTCTCTCTCTCTCTCCCTCTTTGTTGGCATTAAGTCATTTAGCACGTGGATGCTATGGATAATGCCACTTGCAATCACTTTTTTATATCGTGATGTTGATAATACTCTCCAGAGATTGCACATCATGCCGCTCAGAAGATAATGGCTATGAGTAAGCAAATCAAATACATCTTGACTGCACTTAACTATTAATTAACGCGCTGTTCCCATTTCGGCTTTCGCCATTATTTCGCCACTTAAATTGTAGCCTACTTTCAGGTGTGGCTTAAATTGTTTTCTTGATTCTTGATTTAATTTAATTCCTATATAGTATTATATATTGAACATATTATTCATATTATACAATATAAAGTACTTTTTGAGCTAATATTTAATATATTTTCTTGGATCATAAAAAAATCTCATTTAATATATTTCTAAAAAATCTTTAAATCAAACATGATATCAAATTTTATATACAACTAAATAAATAAGGTACAGCAACTATTATTATTACACATTTTTGAATGATTTTCAACTTTTTGTTACCTTTTCTCCAAAAGATTTTGTAAAAATCTCCAACGAAATCGCAAATTAGAACGGACTTTAATTTCATAAAATACTTACTGTAACGAAATTTATTTTTTTTTTAAATTAAACGTCAATTTATCTATTACAAGTCATACAGAGTTTTATACATACTATGTATATATGTAGCTGTAATTATGCATACTTCATGCTAAATATTAAATAGACTTTTATTAGACTGTACTAAATTTTCCATGGGATTGTCTGTCATACACAATGTCTCCTTTCCCCAGAAGTTAAATCTATAGCATACCTTTAGGTGGACACATAAAGGAAGAAAATAATAATAATAATGGAGAAAAAGGGAATGTAATGCAGAGGAGACCTACGAATAATATATTTCATACACCTTTTGGTGAAATTTCCTAGATCAGGTTATCCGGAACATCATAAAAAGTAAAGAAATTGTACAATAAATTTTTCTAATATTAAATAATGCTGAGTAACAACTATTATTACAAATTAAAGTTATTTTACATTAGATTTTTTGTTTATTTTTTTAATATATAAATATAGTTATATATTATATTTATATTTATTTTTTTTTTACATTTATTGGTAAATTGTTTTTTAATTCAAGCTGTTTTTTTTTTATACCCTGTGCCCATTTGAAAAATGGGAAAAACAGGGTTAATAACTTTTGTTGAATAAATTGTATTTTAAATTAGAATTTCTCGGGACCGACATTTACAATGCAAACCGAACAGAATTTAAAGATTTACAACTAAAACTAAAATTCATAATTTTTTTTAAATGCACATTTACGGAGAATAGAGTTAAAGTTTGAAATTTAATAGATTGTGCTTTGATTTTGCGCAGTGTATGCATTAGTTGAGGCGCGCAATTTTCGCATTTTCCTTTTCATTTGATGTGTTGCACGTTTTTGTGTTCTTTGTGTGCGCCTCGTGTTTCGTCAAGCCAAAATTCGATGTCGATTTCGATAGCAAGCCGTCGATCAGCCACACACAGACAGAGACAAAGATAGAGAGAGAGAGAGGAAGAGAGAGAGAGAGGGAGAGGGGGAGACAAGCTTGCGCTTGCAACGTTGCGCTTGCGCTTGAGTTAATTGCGCAATCGCTGAGCAGCCGCAATAGTTGTTGTTGTTGCCGCTGTTGTTGCTGCTGTTGTTGTTGCTGTTGCTGTTGTTGTTGCTGCTGTTGCTGCTGCTGTTGTTGTTGCTGCTGCTCACAATCGTTTGTAGCATTTTCATTTTCATTTTTTGCCAATATGTTTTATGTGTTTTATGTGCATTTCAAAATGCTCGTTTTGCACTCATTTTCTTTATGCTGTTGCAAGCAATATGCAATTGCCACAGCGGCAACAATTGCAACTGCCACAGCGGCAGCAACAACTGCAACAACAGCAACAGCAGCAACATATGCATGCATTTATTAGTCATAGAGAGCGATGAGGAGCAGCAACAGCAACAACAATTCACCCACTCAGCGACAGACATGCCCCCGCCATGTGCCCCCACGCACACACACATACACACACACACACACACACAATAACAGCAATTGTACATGTGTTTTGCTGCTGTTGCCGCTGCCTTCAAGACCAAAGCTCAGCTGCTGAATTCTGTCAGCGTTTGCACTTTTGGTATTATTGTATTATGCATATAACTCTACATTAAACTCTTTTTTTGTCACTCTGCAATCAGCAAATTTTGTTCACCCATTAAGCTCATAACAAGAACAACAACAACAATGGAGGAAGCATTACATGCGCTTCCCCCCATGACCACACTCAGAAAAATCATGAATGATTCGCTTGACAAATTAGAGCTCTTTAATCCATCTTGATTTGTTCTGGATTTCAAGTTCAAATCGGCATTTCATTCTGAATGTTCTCAGATTAATTAAGCCCAAAACCAGAATTGAGTTCAAAGTTGATTAAATTAATCTCAAAGAGATGCAGCAGATCAGTCGAGTGAACCACAAAAGTCGAACGTTATTAACAGCACAATATTGTCTGTTGATTATCTTCGCTGTTTCTTATGCGTTTGTAATTCAATTTACAGCATCGATGGAAATTACTATTATCTATAAACGTATTAAATTACAAGTGTATAGCTTTGAAAATATGTCTGCTGTCGTTTTCTGTGATTAGCGAAGGATATGGGGGAAATATTGAAATTCTAAAACAAATTTGGTCAGCGTACAGCCTAGGACAACCTAATTCCGAAAAATTATATCTCTAGCTCACACGGACAGAAAGAGAAACTCATGGCTATAGCGACTCATACAAACTTTATGGGGTATATCAGGCCTATTTCTGCCTTTTATTTCCCATTTTTCCTATTTGCACTGACTTAATAAATCCTTTTGTACTTATTTTCAGTACAGGAAAGAAACAAGGTAAAAACCAGTAAGGACGGAGCTACAGTCGGACGCAACCGACTGTATGAGACCCTGTACTTTGTGTTTTCTTCGCTGTTTCTTATCCGATCGTGATGTAATTCACAGAATCGATGGAGATTGTCATAGAATACGTACATGCCACATCCTAAGTCATTAGTTGTTAAACTGTAACTTTAAAACTGAAAACTGTTACTAATTTGGTTTTTCGATTAGTGGAAGAATGGATGGAGTTATCAAAAAACCCAAACTAACTTGATCTGATTGCTGCATAGGAAAACATAAATACCAAAAAATGGTACTTATAGCTCTTACAGTCTGCAAGATATAGGTGGCTTCTCTGTCTTTGCTATCTTCGCTGTTTCTTTTCCGTTGGCAATGTAATTCACAGCATTGACGGATAATGCCATAGGTTGCGTGCATGCCAAATCCCAAGTCTGTAGATTTTAAACTGTGGCTGTAGTGGCACTTACATACATTTATAAAAAAATGTCTGTTACATAACTTCGCTGTTTTATGTCCGAATGCAATGTAATTCACACCATCGACGGATAATTCTATAGGCTACGTACGTTCCAAGTTACAAGTCTGTAGCTTCATTATTGTGGCTGCCGTGGCACATATACGCATTTTGAAAAGAATTGTCTCTTGCATATCTTCACTATTTCTAATTCAAATCACAAATTAATTTATAGAATCGGTGGAGAATACCATAGACTACGTACATTTCAAATTACAAGTCTGTAGCGCTATTATTGTGGCTGCTGTGACGCTTTTAGTTTTTGAGATTTTTGAGGTAGGTGTAGTTTTTTGATAATTCGCGGAGGAAGGAGACGAAATATTAAACATCTAAAGCAAACTTGATCTGCGTAAGACATCGGACAACCTGAATTCCGAAAAGCGGCGTTTCTGGCTCTTTTAGTTGCTAAGATCTAGGTGTTCATACGGACACCAGACAGACGAACAGACGGACAGACGGACATGGCTATATCAACTCAGCTCGTCGTCCTGAGTCAGAATATATATACTTTGGGGGGTCTACCACGCTTCCTTCTGCCTGTTACACACAGCTGTCATTTGCACTAAATTAATAGACCCTTTTATTTTTTTTAAAATACAGGGTCTAATTAATTCAGATACACAAGTACTATAAAATACAAATTTCAAAATATATAAGCTTAAACATGATTGTCCTGATTCCCCTTTTTTAAACGGGTTTATCCAATTTTTCCCTATTTTTCTACCCCAATCTGTCCTGTTTTAGTCACCGCTAGTTGGTGTGCATGATTCATATGTTTGAATGAGCCACAACTAAAGAGACCCCGATAAAAATAGAGACAGTTCGCGTGTGTTTTTTAATGAAAAGCGCATAATTTGTGTAAGAAGCGCATTTAAGCCAAAGCGACCAAAGCATTTATATGTGACTTTTTCACAGCCCAAATACGAAATCATATAGCGTAATATTATTGTTATTATTGTTATTATCACGCCGACATGTCTACGAGACGTGCAACAATGACAAATGTTTCCAATTCTGAAATGTAACCAAACGATATCGCATAATACTCAACCCAAGAAGGCCATTAGAAGCCAGTGTAATTACAATTTACAGCAGGTGAAACCAACTTACAATAACTTCATTCATGCAATAACAGTTTATTTTTTAAGCTAATTGCTCATTATTTATATTTATCAAACGAAAATTAGATTAATAGCCGGATAGTAATTTGTATGTTGTTTTTGTTTAGTTTCAAAATAATTAATTCAAATACATAAATAATTACGGAGAATATAATACGCCATAATTATAACGATTGCTAATTGTGATTATTATTCAATTTTTAATATGGTTTATTTATTATTTTTTGTCATTTATTTTTAGGTTTTTTTTAATCATTTAAAATTTTAAATTATTTACATATGTCTGTAATATTGCAAATGTAGCTTTTTTTTGGCAACATTCTTTCCAAAGTCTAACAAGTTGGTAAATAGAATTCAATTCTTTGTTGATATCAATAAAAATAACAACAAGGTTTATGTATAGTTTGTTTTGTCTGAATTGTATCCAACTGCTCCTTTCTAGCGCATCTATGAAATCGGGAATGAAGCTAAAGTTTATAACATTATAATATCTAATATATATGTATAGATAATCATAATAATATAATATTTAAAATAACTTAACTAAGTTTGCAATATAATTTATATAAATCCAAGCAATTTTTCTTTTATTTTGTATTAAATTTTAACGAACACTATGAATTATCAAGAACCTATTGATCTTGACTCATTTAAAGAATTCTTTGAATATTTAATAAAATTTATCAATTTGTTGTTTATACTGCATATATTTTTACTAAGAATCGCATAACTTCGAATAGTTGGATGTTTTAGTTCCCTAGAAACAACAAATTATGACTCAATTAGTGATAAGACCTGATAACTGCAAGTTCTATCTATGGTTGAGCTAGCGTAATTTTAACATTTTTTTGGGAATTAAAGTTAATTTATTGTTTGTGCAATTTTAAAAATTAATATACACCAAATATTAGACTGACATTTTAAATTAAGATTTGTAGTATATTTATTTTGTGCCTAACTAATATAAGTTTTAAAAATAGCTAGAGTGTTAATCATAATTTTGATGTCTAATCGTATTACAATAGTTAAAGTTAGTCGTTAGACTCAAAAGAGAGTAGAAATTTGTATGCACTTAAGCAGAGTTTTTTATGGCAGAAAAAATACAGAAATTTGTAAGTAGCCAGTCTGGCAATTTGGGAACATTCAGCAGATGCCAGATGATATTGCATTGTTTGATGTGCATTTTATTTTATTTGCTTTTTACGTTTTGCATTCGTTCTGCCGGGATAACAACGTTATCAGTGCACTGACCAAAAATGGAGCACAAATCAAAATGTAGTTGGTATATAGCGGTCACTCTGCACGTACATTCTCAGCTGTCCATTTGTCTGCCTACCGATTTGACGGCAAACAATAAAAAACAAAAAACAAAAATAACAAAAAAATGAAAGGAAAATGCAAAAACAACAATAACATCAATGAAAACAATAAAGCGAGTCAACCAACTTGAACGTTAAACACCCTACAAATGTTACGTGTAGCTTAACATGGCGTTAACATAACCTCCTGCTGTTATATAACAGCAAGTGGGTGCACAAAATATGAAATCATATTTTACAGTTATGGGATTACTTAAAAAGCTTTAACAATGAAAGTGTGGACAAATATTGAGCACTAAAATTATAGAATGCTGTTTAGAGCGTATATAATACTATGCAGAGATTGCAGAAAATGTTATAAAAAATTTAACAAAATCGAAAAACTAGACTAAAATATAGTATATAGAAAATATGATCTTAAACATAGAACAATAAATGAATATTACAAAACACTAAGCATATATTATAGAATTGAAAGTAATGAATAGGTAACAGAAATAAAGATATAGTATAGTATAGTTCAGAAAACATAATATCGGTTCAAAAACATAAAAAATAGAACACAGAACATAGGAAACATAATTATGATTTGCAAGAATTGAAACATGGAAACTTGATTTAAAAATAACCCTGTATTTCCCATTTTTCAATGGGTACAGGGTATAATAAGATGAAACTATATTGTATATAATCAGCCTGATAACATGGCACATATAGTAGGCAACATGCCCGATGGCATAGAGCATTTCACAGTATTTGGCTTTTCATTGGATGTGTGTGAGAGTGCGAGGTTTTAAAACGAACGGATGAATGAATGAAAGAACGGGGAATAAACCGAAAATGAAAATATGTACAGCATTAATTTCAACGTTACTGCACAATCAGAGCGCACAGACTCCTCCAACTTCGGCCTGAATGGATAGAGATGATGTGAAGGGTGATGGTGGGGGGTTCCCCTCTTATATGTTTTTTGTTTGAACCTGTACTTTTAAAATGTAAAAAGTGTCTATTGAATTAGTGCAAATGATTAATGTGCGTAACGCCCAGAAAGAGGCGTGGTAGATCACACAAAGTGTATATATTCTTAATCAGGATGATGAGCTGATTTAAAATAGACAAGTCCGTTTGAATGAAGATCTAGATCTAGCAAACAATAAAAGCTTGAAATATACTTTTTTGGTATCTAGGTTCTACTTGTTTTCAATTTTTGATAGCTCCTTCACCGCTAAAACCACAGCAGCCACAATTTTAAAGCTATAGATGTGATAATTGATAAGTATGTATCATATAACATATTTCATTGATGCTGTGAATTGCATTTGTATGGGTTAAGAAACAGCAAAGATATGCAAGATACAATTTGCTGGACTGTGTATTATTAAAATACAAAGTACAGGGTCTACTGCTGTTGGTTACGTCCGACTGTTGTCGATCTTACTGATTTTTTTTGATTTTGTTTTGGGTGGTTTTGGTATGGCTTTTGCTTTTGCTGTTGCTATTTGTGCCCGGTGGTTGCTGTTTGCTGCCTGACTAAGTGAGTGAGTGGATGAGTGGGTGCTTGGGGTGCTTGGGTGGTTTGGGGCTGCTGAGAGCTGGCAACTGAATGCGATATGATGTGGTGCGAAGTGGTGCGGTGTGGTGTAGGTGGTTGCAAGCAGATGCAACATACACAATCAAAATTCCATTCTGTGTCATGCATTCGCCAGCATTCGGCCAGGGCCTGGGTCTAGGTCTGATGTGTTGTTGGCCGTCGTTGGCCTGTTGTTGCCTGCTGTCCGCTTGGCCAACAGGCAGTCATTCAGTTAGTCATTCAGCCAAGCATTTAGTCAGTCAGTCAACCAGGCGAATTGTCTGTCCATCTGTATGTCTGTCCCTCTGTCCCTCTGTCCCTCTGTCCCTCTGTCTGTTTGTACGTAGTTTTCGCATTGTTTGCCTGAAAATCAGAGAGGGAAATTATATTTGAGGCAGCACTCCACTGAGAGCTTAAATTCCATTGTTTCGCCGTTATAAACAAAATTTGCATTCTTTTTGCAAATTTACAAATACTGAAATACAGATTCTCATACAGATACAGATACAGATACAGAGACATATGCCCATACATACCAATATAGCATGTGTATTCAAGGAATGTAGCTTTTTACATTTGCTGGCGTTTCTCTCATCTCTCTGCTCTGGCTGCTGTTTGATTTGATTTCGTTTCGGCTTGAATAAATCTGCATGCCACATTTATTTCAGATCTGTTTGAACAGCCATAGGCTTATCACACTCACAAATTATGGCCAGTCCACAGCTCAATTTCAATATTTCACTCTCTCCCTCGCTCTCTGTCTATCCGTCTATCTCCATCTCAATCCCCGGCAGAAATTTAAGCCCACTGTCGTAGTTCAAACTGCAACTGCATCAGTCCAGTTTCAGCTACGAATTCCACTGATTTTTTGACTAATGACCGTGCATTAAAACTGACCACGGGCTCCCTCTGAAAGGTCGGAGAGTCCCGATTTATCCACAACAACATAATAGGATTTTTTACAGTTACGCTTCTATTGGACACCAAAAAAACTTCTTAGATAAACTCATATTCCATTGATATATTTTTTCGACTTTAGCAATGATTTCTAATATTTCAACTAACAACAATCCAAGCAAAGTGCGGTCACACTGTCAAAAAGAGATTGCCTTTGCTTTATGGACTTTAAAATTGCCACTTTGATATTTTTGTACGCTCTTAATTAAATCTGACATAAACGTTCAAATAAATTCTAAATTTGTTCAATGAATTGCCCATAATTTTGAATACATGAAATGAAAATTATTGCCGGTTTATACGACACACGTGAATACATGAAATAAAAACTTTAGCGTTGCCAGACAGACAAGCGAAACAGTTGTCAGCTGAATTCGATTAACAAACGGCAGGCAATTGTTTATTTTTTTTTTATTGTTTTTTTATGTTTTATTATTATGTTGTTACAATTGTTTTACAACAATAGACAAATAACGAACGGGAAAATTAATTTTTACTATTTTTTTATGAATGCACAAGCATTAAATATTACAAGCTACCAAGTTACGTTCGAGCTAACTTGGCTGCGTCATATTTCATAAGTTGCAAGTAACTTGGAACTAAATTAATTAAATAAATTTGGAAAGATTTCAGTTTTCTCAATTTTTTTTTATTTTCTAATTTTATTGGAATGTTTTATTCTTATATTTTTTTCTGAAATTTTAGACACTGTTTTTTTGAAGCAGAAAATTAAGCTCTATTCGAAACTGTAGAATAAACGAACTCCAATTCGGCTCGTGCTCATCTCTACCATATATAGTTGCTGCTCTATGGATATTTTGTCGATCCTGTACTTAAATAAAGTACAAGTGGTCCATTATCAAAAGCAGATGTCTCAGATTTTACATAGTAGATAGGTATATTCTTCATTCAGGTTGTAGTTCTGAATCCATATAGTTATGTCCGCTTGTCTATAAGATTTTTGGTATATAATTTCTCCTCTGTTGTACTGTGATCGAGATTGTTTTAGAATTTTTACACCTACATACATACTTCTTTTGCCACAATTTTAAAGCATAAAGCATTCTCCAGCGATGCTATAAATTACATTACGTTGGGATAAGAAACAGCAAAGATATGCCACAGACAAATTGCTGGATTTTAAAAGACAACGTACAGCGTCTGCTATGGTCGCATTGCGCCCGACTGAGCTGCTGCGTCGCAACTGGCTTGTGTATGGCAACACTGGCCAGTCAATCAGTCAGTCAGCGGTCCGTGCAATCAAACGGCCGGCGCCCATTGTTATTTAAATGTCGAGCAGGAAAAGGCGCCAACGCTGACTGCAACCACTGACGCCCAAGCGCCAAGCGCCAACTTCATGCAGTGCGGCTGTCATTTTGGCATTTTGGCATTCTGGCATTTCGTTGTATTGAGCCAAAGAGCGCATAGAGTGCGAATGGGAGAGTGAGAAATCGAGAGAGAGAGAGAGGGAGGGAGGGCTGGGCAGCTGCGTGGTTTGGCTTGGCAGGCAGACATGTTGGCTGCACATGTTAATTAACAATTTTGATTGAATTCCAATTTGAGCTGGAAATGTTTGAGGCGACGGCTCAGGCAGTGCAGGACTCTGCATTCTGTATGTATGTATGTATGTATGCATGTATGTATCTGAGTATGTTTGTACGTTTGTGGCACGTTGTTGCATGGGCTCTTTGAGTCTGCTTCTGCTGTTCATTTCGCATTCGCATTTCGCAGTCGCAGTCGCATTCACATTCACATTTTCAGCTTACAGAATTTCATTAGCCGTGCGTTTCGGGCCCACGCGGCGTATGCTTGTTCGCTCGCATTGCGCATACGACGCGGCGTACGCTTCATGCGCCGTCACTTCAAACGCTCGCTGCACTTTGCCATATCGTATTATTAACATTTAATGTTTGCATATTTGTGTGTGCGTTTCCATATCCTTTTTGGGGCCCAGCGCGGCATTTCTTTTGCACTTTGCAGTTCATTTTAATATGAAAATTATTACGGTTCGCATTGTTTTGTTTGCCTTTATGCAATAAATAAAATGTACGCTTGCTCTGTGGTTGTGTTTTTTTTTTTGTTTTTTTTTTTTTGTATTTTTGCAGGAATTTCACTGCACTCGTAATTAACTTCATAATTAAATTGGTCAAATGAACCCGTGCAACGCCAACCAAATTGCACTTTTACACAACCTACTCTCCTCTTGTTGCTTGTCTCGCTTTGTGGCATTGTATGCATTTCATACATTTGATTTTAATTTTAATTTATTTAATTGTGCATTCTCACCGTAGTTTGTCTTTTAGGTCTCTTTCGTTTGAAAACGATTTACACACTCTCGATAGTTTCTGTTTGAATTGCTAACATGGATATCGTTCTTTTGATATCATCTAAAATATTACTCTATTTTGATACGATTTAATATATACATTAGTATATATACTTATAATGAAATCATTATAATTCCCTTTGGCAGAAATTACTACATTACAGTAATAGTACACCATTAAAATAAAACACTTTTATATTTTTAGTAAAAAATACTGATATTGCATTTACTTTATATTGTGACTCTTATTTATTTATTTTGAATAAATAAATAAATATCGCTTTTACATTTACTTTATATTTTGACTCTTATTTTTGGAATCTATAAGAAAATGTAAAACAAAGCCTGTAGATAATTCCATAGTAAACTGTTCACTATTATTTTCACCAATTTAAATAGAGCAGAAGTTCCGAAGTTCATTGATAACGAATTCTAATAATACTCCATAAAAATCTTAAACCAATCTCAAAAATGAATATTTATTTCGATATATTTACTCTTTATCCCAAAATTGTCCTTATATTATAATTTAATTTAACTGAATGTGGGAAATTCGGGCTCGACGTCGAGCAATGGGAGTACTATCTGACCACTGCCATAATTTGTCCATTAAAAATCTCCCATTGCCCGAATTTCCCACATTCAGTTATCAAATTATACGTCGCTTTACAATTGTAAAATTTAAAAACATAAATAATTTAATTTATTTCTTAAACTTAATTTTATACTTAATCTCGATTCGTATAAACATATTTTCTAACCAGTCGACAAACAATTTAAAAAAGAAGGCTACAGTTGAACGTAACCGAAACTATTATACTCTGTACTTTGTGCTTAAAATTGTCAGTTGCATATCTTTACTGTTTCTTATGCGATCGTAATATAATTTACAGCATCGAATCAGTATGCCATTGACTAAGCGCATAGCAAATTGCAATAATAATTATTTATAAATGCTAAAACAAATTTGATCTGTTTGGTGCGTATTTCAGGTTATATATAAATTCCAGATGTAGTCTGCTATTTGTTGCAGGGTAACCCATAAGTCGTGCATACTGTGTAGGACTGTGCGTCAACTTGAGTGTTGTGAGCATTTTGTGTGCTCGTCTATGCGCGTATTTCTAACTCGGCATTCAAGTGTAAATTTGTATTAAAATATATATCAACTGTGCATATAGGTATATGGGTTTGTGTGTGTGTGTGTGTGTGTGTGTGTGTGTGTGTAAATTTATATAGACATCACACAGCGTCTGCTTATGACACTTGACATTACACCGCATATTACGGGTACGAGTTGCATCGAGCACTTGGAGGCACGTAGTGCACGAAGCGAGCACAACAGGGACCCAGATCCAGAGACCCAGACCCAGACTCGGATACAGACACCTAGATAACCCGCCTGCGCCCCCTCAAACCCCCTCGGCTGTCCGTTGGCACCCTCCAAAAGCACGAACAGCAAACGGCACAAAAAGATAATTGGCGAACGGCTTCATTTGTTGCCTGATAAAAAAAACAAACGTTCGCTCTAGCAGCTCTATTTTAAAACAATATCAAGCAAAGTCAACCCCTTGACAAAGGTTTAAATGTTGTACAGTTGCTGTTTAATTGATGATGGAAACAACAAAAACCGACACACACAACAACACACAACACACACCACACACCACACAAAAGACAGCCAAAGCCCCAGAAAGCAACAAAAAGTCTGATAAGAAACGTACACAAATTCTGCATATTTCAAGGCACAAATATTCAATACCAAATCGAATGCATTAAAAACACACGCACACACGTTCCAGCCGAACACCTAAGTTATATAAAGTCAGGGGGTTTAGCCATATAGCACATACACACACACACACACACACAGACGTATAGATACAACTATACTTATAGTTATATGCAAATACATGAACATCGACATGTGTATATCCCATTTACTTATTGTACCTTTGCTGAGGTACAGTCACAACTTGAATTTTCCGCAACATTCTTTTATCGATATTTTTACTAACGTACAATTACGATAGTCATACAATATACCATCTTAAAACGTAGACTTCGTAAACGTGCTTTTGTCGTAAATAAGACACAAATATTGCACTATCTTCTAAATTCTATACCGTAGACTTGTCTATCGTCGGCTAATGCATTATTAACTTATTCATCGCAGACTAATATATATTAGTCTTATTTATTGGAAACCTATATATACTAATACTATTAGAGAATTGTTTATCAGAAACTTGACTCATACCGTAAATGCATAATATGTAAACTCAAGACTTTTAACGTACTATATGTTTACATCGTATTTACTGATATCGTATGTAATTATATTTATATCGTTTATACCTATATCGTATATCATATATATCGTATATCTGAAATAGCAATATCATAGATATATCCATTGTGTATGCAAACTTATATCGTATGTGCTCCTCTTATTTTGACTTACATTGTGTCTACAAATATTGTATATTGTATATACCTATATCGTACATATTTTTTTATCGTATTTAATTTTATAGTAAATGCTTATTTCGTGGCTAATTAGATCGTAAATATTTAAAACGTATATCTAGGAAATATTTTGATCACATTTAATTATATCGTATATCGTAGTTTCCTATATCGCATATATGGTTTCCTATATCGCTTATAGAATGATAGAATGATATAGTTCTGATATCGTAGATATTCGAAATCTTAGACGTATTTATGGAGAGTTACGTTTTGTGAAAATTGTAATAAACTAATGCCAAAACGAGAACTACAAAACCCAAAGGAAATCAAGTCTTTGTGTCGTCACTTTAAATTGGTTCAGGGCTGTCGCTGACGCTGACGTTTTACAGCATGCAGCTTACGTCACAGAGCACACAGATGACAGGTGACAGGCGCAGTCGCAGTCGTTGTTAATACTAATAGACTTATCTAAAATAAAATACTCGAAATGCCGCGATAAATGTTAACTGCTCATAAAATGCATTGAAAGAGAGTGGGAGAGTGGGAAGGTTTGAGATTGGGAGATTTGGGAGAGTGGCTGTGGGAGGACTATATAGACAGATACAGAAAGAGTCAGATAGAGAGAGAGAGAGAGGGAGAGGCAAAGACACATCCATAGAGCTCCATTCAGTCATTACGCTGGCGTGGATTGCGCGATGTGGCACAGATACTCGCATTGCGTGGGCGACCGCATAATAGCCATAATCATCTACGGACCTGTGCCTGGGCCACTCTCAGTCTGGGTATGGGTACGGGTATGGGTATGGGTATGGGTATGGGTATGGGTATGGCAAACGGCACTGGGTATCGGGATCGTTATGCAAAAATAAATAAAGAAATAAGGAAATGCAAAAACATTGGGCTCACCGACTTGCAGATGCTGTGTAGATTAATTTTGTACAATTTATTTGCTATAAATATCAGAAGATTACTTACAGAACTTATTCTATATCTGTTGGGATTACATACATATCCACACTTATTAATAATTCCGATATTTGGTTCTTTGCTTTATATATTTCTAATTTTTATATTTGAAATAAAATATAGTTACTATTATTATTATTCACTATTTAAATTTCCAAGTCAAAATAGATTAATATTTTCGAACATAACAGTTTATTATCTGTACATATCGATAAGCGTGAAAATCTTATCGATATTTTTGATATCAACCGCTTATCGACTTCTTATTCCATAGACTCACATCATGAAGTTATTTTCGTTTTATTTTAAAATTAAAATATTTTAGCACGCTATGTTTTAAGAATTATAAGGAAATAACATTGCAGGTATTTGTGGGTGAAATCAGAAAAATTCACTTATATTTTCATAATTTACAGGGTATCAATCGATAATATTATATAAGGAATGACTATAATTTGATCTGGAAACTTTAAAGACTTTATCGAAAAAGGACTTAAAGAAGTTTTGCGTGAGGAAGTCTTTTAAAAAATATGTGTTGATAATATTACAGTATGTACTTGTTAGTTTTGGTATTATAATTGAATATTTTGTATGCACTTACAGGGTATTAGGTTGTCTTTAGAAGAAAATTTATACAATACTTAAGAATATCTAAAATATTTGAGTTTGTTTCTTTCAAAATATATAGATTGTTAAGGGATTTCAGGGTTTCTTGCCGCAAACCTTGATGGAGATAATGTTCAAGTTTTTAGAGGGTATGCGATACGTCAGTTTGAAACACAAACGCAGCATTTCCTAGTCTTTGCTTCAACTGCAGGGCATTGTATGTAGAATCGCCCACGGTCGCTGGCTGCGTGGCATACAACAGTTTTAGTTGTGGATACAAATGTATATACTTAATTTTTCATACACATATAGATAGATAGATAGCTAGATATACATACATACACACACACATGCATACGGAGCACAGCAACTTATGTATATGTATTTATATAAATTTGTATATGTCTATGGTGCATACGTATGTAGTATTAGATCTAGATCTAGCTGTTGCTCTCACTCGCCGCACATTTTATTTATAGATAATTGCTCTTCCTCTTCACATTTGGCACGAATCCAAAAACACAACAACAACAACAACAACGAAAATCACAGACTATTCCTAAGGAGGAAAAAAAATCAAAGGCTTTTGCAAAAATCATAGTAATAACAAGCCAACAAAAAATCTACTCAATTCAAAAATTATGTTGCAAAATTTGCAGATTTTGGTTAAAACTAAAAGTATCTTATAGATACATCTCAACAAAATATATAATTATTCGACTTCAATTGCAGTCAAGTACAGTTGGTGAATTTGATAAGCAAGGCAATCGAAAGCTGTTGGGATTTAAGCTGAAATTTGTAGATTTTTTGATAGCGTGCATGCTGATTGTATGGATATTTATGGAGTTATAAACAGTCAATGGCCAAAAATAGTACAGAAGTAGTTATCTTTAGGGCTGCAAATGTACTATAGACTTACTGAATGAATTTTGTTACAGTGGGCATTTAAAGCGAAATTATATATTTTGGTGAGAAAAATTACCCAATGTTGTTTCTTTTAATTTCTAAAAACTTGAAAATTTAATTAATTATTTAAAAATGAAAATCAATCTGGAGGATTGTGCAATGCGTATTAATAAACAAATTAAAAATAAATAATAAAAGACTGCTTAATATTATTATTAAACTTTTAATGGTTGAATAATATTTTTTTAGAAATAAAAGTACAAATAAATTTTTGTATTCAAAAATTTCAAAACATAAATTTCTATTAGACCATTATTATTAAACTTTACATAAAAGCTTTATTTAAAAAAGTATAAATTTAGCATTTTAAAACCTGAGAGAAAGATATTTAATTTGTTAACAATATAGATAGATTTAAGAGTATTCCCAAAAATTAATTCTCCAATCGCATACTTAACTTTGTTTTAATATTAAAAAATATTAAAAAAGTGTTTCAAAACTGTCCAACTTGATTTTAGAGAAATAATAATAATATTAAACTAAAAATTACATTCCCGAGTTTTTGAAAGATCATTGAAAATATTTATTTAATAATGTTTAACAAAATCAAGTACAATATATGTATGACTAAATTTAAATTATAATACATTTTTTTTTAGAATAAATAAATAATTTAACAATAAGTTTTAAACAAAATTTGACTAATACAAATAATAATTTATTCTAAACCAATTATTAACGAATACGATAAATTGGTAACAATTTTGTCGAGTACTCAAATACTAAATAAAGTAGAGTCGAGTAGAGAGTTTGTCATCGGCTATAGGTACTGTTATCATGCCAGCTAATCTTTGTTGTTTCCTTTTAGCTGATTGTATGGGCTTGTGGCTAGTGGCTGTTATCGATAGGCGCTTATCGATAGACGGGCGGCTAACATAACGATTGGCAGTTTACCATAGCAACGGCACAAAAACCGGGAAACTGCGCGCATTTCAAAAAGAATTCGGCAATATTCTGTGGTAAAATAGAGATGAGTAGTTGTCAGAAGTTAATCGTATAAATTTATCGGTTCTGGAGCTTACCCGCAAGGAGTTGAAAGATTGCGCCAATAAGTGCAGCCAAACATAACAGAAGGCGCCCAAGAATGCCACAATTAACGACACAAACAAGAGCATGAACAGCCAGAAGATGAACCACAACGGATTTCTCATAGTACTTTCTTGGCAAACGATACGATTTCGATTACGATGACAATGACGATTACAAATATGAATACACTTGGATATATTACACTTAGGACACGGCAGCTTTTTTTTGGTTAACGTCTCGTTTGATGTCGTCGCGTCTACTGAGTCCGCTGTGCGACTAGGAGAACCTATTGAGCAACTATATATAGACCATATACACACTTCTCTAATCTATCTTTTGGCGGCTCTATCTACTTATATGTTGAGTGCAAGTTTTGACCAAGATACACGCACTCAAGAGCCGCTCTGTTGCGATAGGACTGAATGTTTTGAGCATTTTTTACTGTACCACGTTTATAATGCATATATTTTGATTTTAACGATTTCTGATTGCCGATTCGAATGTGTGAATAATGTATAAACGTTTTGACATCTGATAAAAAGCCAAATCTGATTAGCTTTAATACAAAGTGCAAATGCCCTAATCAATAATATTAGAAAGCTATTGCAATAAGAGCTATAGATGCACAGCTTCTTTATCCCTAGATATCCTAATCTTTAACTATAATTGACGTATTATTTTAATTGAAATTTTTGTATTGTATTTTTAATTTCTTGGTGGACTGCAGTTCGAAAATTCAATTTGTTAGGAATTAATATATCTATTTATCGGTATACATTTGGGTATTAAATTGGAAATATCTTAAACATCAACTTACAGTTTTTTTACAACCCATACTAAAGGGTGCGAGGTCTTTAAACAGCATCACTACATAATTTTGAAAGCTTGTAATAAAATCACTTGGAATTAGCTGTCAAATAAGCAAGCTTTAAAAGTAAACTTCACAGAAACACAAACAATCTATATTCAATAAAACTCAAGATGAATTCCACTAGGTTTTTGTACAAGGTGAAGGCCCCTACTCCGAATACACTACGAGCAGCTGGATTCGCACAGCGCGTCTATTCGAAAAGTATTCGTTATCCGGAGGATATGGTCAAATGGAAGCGATCGCAGACCTATTATGAGCTGGTGCGCTACATGAACGTTACCAGTATGGCGATAAAGGGTTATCGACAGACAAGCGGGGATATTGTGATCTCCAAAATTATGTTGAAACTTTGCAAAATCTTCAATTGGTTGGATCAATTGTCGTACGATTATCATCCATTGGGCCCTGAACAGGGACAGAAGCGCTGTGGGGGCACGGAAAAAAAGAATGACAATTCACAGTCCACGGGTTCGTTGGATAGAAAACCGCATATGGCCTTTCGTCAGTACATGCTGATCGTGCAGGAGAAAATATTTAGGGTGATGGAGGAACAGTTAAAGCCGCATTGTCAGTACATCAATGAGCTATGCCAATATCTGACCCGATCCCTCGGCAGTCTGCGCACTTACACCTATAGTCCGGTCAATGAGCTAATGTTCCTGTTCTTCCTGTGCAGTCTGTTCAAGGCAGGGATACTACATGCCGAGGACACCATTGCCGCAGCCCTGGTGCTCTTTCAACGTTATCTGAATCTCACGCGGCATTTAATGAATTTGTATCACCTGATGGAGGTCGAAAAAATCAATGCCGATACCATCGATAAACGCAACTGTATTGCCTATCTGTGGGGTTGCGCCCAGATGTGCCACGATGCACCCTTCAACCCCCAGGAATGGGAGTTGCCCGGCACATTGAAGAAATATGCTGATGATTATATGCTGGTGAGCAGTCTGGATCATCTGTTGGGGACGTCGCAAATGCAGCCCCTTGGCGTTCATTCGTATCAGCTGTGGTGCGCCCTATCGTTATCGAAATGGTCCGACGCCTATGCGGGCCTGATGCAGGCCTACCAGAAAACGGTGCTCAACCATTTTCCCACTATGCAGGATGTTATCTTCTGCGAATTGCTGACAATCCGTCGCCAGTACGTGGAGCAACTGCCGCAGGCGTATCTCCGTGAAATTGCCGTACCGGGCGTATTACCGGTAGTCGGTAGTGATGATGAGGCACCGGAAGAGACGGTACCGCAGCCGAAGGACAAAGCTATCGAGTTACCCATTAAACCATATAAAAAGCCGAAAACCAATGCATTCTTTGGCTTTCGTAATCCCGAAAAGCCCATTGACGATCATGGTGACGATCATGCAATAAAATTGTTACGTCAAACACGTGCCGAAAATGATGTATTGCCGGAGGATCCGTCGCTAATGATCGAGCCCATAATTGTAGGCGCTCGTCAGAATGAGTTTAGCGATGATGACGAAGATACTCTACTCAACAATCAAAAGCTTTTAAAATTCTTACAACTGGAAGTTGGCGAAGACGAAAGCCGTCATCCGTCCTACTACAGCATGTGAAGTTTCAGCAGGTTCTACACTTTGGGTTCATGTTCATCTATGCTCAATTAGGCTCCATGCGAGTATCTTGATCAATCGCAATCTCAATCAGCAGCAGCCTCTCAATACGCCCAGATCTCTCTCTCTCTCTCTCTCTTTCTCTCTCTCTCTCTCTCTTTCTCTGTATATCGCTCGGCTGCTCCATCTCATTCAACTTGTATTTGTCCATCTATGTGAATCTCTTGACTAAATTCGCAGCTGTTTTTCATCCCATTTGTGTGTTTGCTTTTTCTTTTTTAATGTTTGCTTGTCTGATTGTGCGACAACAAATGATTCAGTTGCTCTTTAACTAGAACTTATTAATTTCCACACACAAACACACGCACAATGCCCGAGTGTGTGTGTAAGCGTCTAGTTGTCGGCTCACGCAACTTCTGATACCCTAGATTCGGGTGAGTCTTTTGATTATTGCAGCGGCTTCTGTGGGAGTTTTCACGACGAAGAAGAAGAAGCAATTGTCGATCATCTCCCAAGAAAATGCCTTCAGATAAACCGTTGTCTCCGACCTTTCGAGATCTTTCACAAACAATTTCTTCGAGAAAACTCACTATCGTAATCGAAAACTCTGGATGGTTCAAAGCAAAAAATTTCGGGTGGGACAAACCTGTGCTGCTGTTCAATGAACCTTTTACAAGCCTAAGTGAGGTACATTTAAAAAACAATTCCGATTTATCGTTTCAAGGGTTTAAAATAATAATATTAAATATTTTTTATTGAAAAACACTTGTTTTTTTACTTATTTTCTATATTTGATTATTTGATCGTTGATAAGAAATATATTTGAAAAATATTGATATATTCTATCTAATCTACGCCCTTTACATAGAATTTTAATAAGATACATTAATTAATTATATTTAATTAATTATACTTTTGATAATATCGTTTTGAGCATTTTCTTGCATTCAGTTCTAAAACATGAATCTCTGGAATTGTAGGATCTAGACCCAAAAAAGTTGGAATGTACCTGGGTGAATATCACAGGCAGTTAAGGTTTATTTGAAAATATGACTACAACGCCCCATGCGCCCGCAAATCAAGAAAAAACTAGAGATGCGAATGGAAAGAGGTTATGGTTCCAAAATATAACTTTTTTGACCTCGTTCCGAGGTTGTCTGAAGTCTTGCTTGTTCTTGTTCCCTTCACAAAATATGCAATCAAAACATCAGTTATAATTAAGTTTGCTTTTAAAATTTGATTTTTTTTTTAATTTCCCTAATTTCTTATCATAAAAAAATTAGTTCAAATATGTGTTTTCAGTTGAAAATATCTCAAGATATAGATTGACAGTTAGTGTATATAAACTGCGACTAGAATAATTACGCATACTTTCTTTCATGTTATTATTTTTATTATTTTTTATGGTTCTTACACTTGTAGCTATTGCTGTTATTGTTGTAGTTGTTGCTGTTGTTATTGTTATTGTTATTGTTGTTGGCGTTGTTCTTTATGCTGTTGATATGCCACGGTCGTTGTGGTCGCAGTTGTTATTGTTATTGTTATTATTAGTAGTATTTCCAGTGTCAGTGTCGCTTCTTTGCCATTTCACACAATTTGCGAAGTTCATAAAGAACAGCACATCATTGTTGTGGCAGCTGATAAACTGTAGGCAAATACTTACATATTACATACATATGTACATATATTATAGTATCTTGCACTCAGAAAACTAAAACCAAAATATTTCTACTCCAAAAATGTATTTAATTCATCTAAGTAGATCTTAAATTCAATGGAGTAGAATTCTGTAATGCAGAATTTCCTGTTTTCATTTGCTTTTCGAATATTTATTTTCAAATCTTTGTTGTGCTAAATTGAATTGTATTTTTTACTTAAATCTATCCTTATTTATTCTTAAATTCATCCTGAATATATAATATATTTGTTTTAAATTAAATTATATTAGTTTTAATTTATAAATATCTGATTTTAAATAATCCTTAAATAATTTTAATTTAATTCTATTTTTATTTGAATCTTATCTCATTTATTCTTAAATAGAGCCGGTTTATTTTTAAATAAATTCTAAAATATCAAGTCAGAAATGTAATAGAATTTTGCAAGATATTTCTTGGATTCATTTAATCTTGGCAATTCAAGAAGTTTTCTCTGTGTGTACATTTCTACATACCTACATGACAACTTACGACTATACATTTCTCTCCGTCTATATCTCTCTCTTTCTCTGCTATCCATGCATATTTGCAGATTTCTGATTCTCTGCGCTAATTTAGCACACATGGCAAGTATATAGCCTATACCCTAACCCAGACTACTTTAATTGCTGTATACGAAACGCAGCTAAAGCTAGAAAGGTCTTCAGTTCTTGAGCTGAAGGCCTAGCTTATAGTATATCATTAACAGTACTATTGAATTTCGTAATATTGTTCAATTCAATAATAATATTTCTAAATTTGGTTTTCAGAACAATTGTATGTTTTAGAGTCAGAGAATAGAAAGAAATGGGTTTTCATTCCGTCCGTTCTACATTCGGCATGAAATCTATTTATTTTGCACATAGTTTATATATAGATTATATTATCTAAAATTGTACCCATGTTTTTTACAGATTTTCAAACAAATTTGCAAAGTTTCTGTTGAGTGGCACTTTATCTTTTTCTTTTCTTAAAACATCATGAAAAAATTTATAAAATATTACTTATTATTTCTACTTTTTAAGGGCCATAGCGCACGAGAAATAATTTGACAGTATTTTTAAGACCCTGTAGTTTAAAATACTACAAAAAAGACTATTTTGCACTAGATATAGTGTTTCAAGAGTGACCGTAATTTTTAGAACCTTTACTCAATGGTTTAAACAGGATAAGTAACCTTGTTTTTATACAATTACTTCTCAATTAAATAATATTAATTTTAGCTTCGACAAATATTGATATATATAAATATACCTTTGGTTAGGTCGAGCAATTTTGGTATAAATAAAGAAATCCTTTCCGTTACAAAACTGTTTTCTGAAGAATTCTACAGCTCATTCATATCTCTAGGGAATATATTTGAGATGCATTCAGGCCAGAGTTGGAATTGGAGTTGGAGTTAGAAATTTTTGGTAAGAAAGCGTTGCTTATTGGGCTTTTATAGATGTCTGTATCTAGAGACAAGCAACACGTGTGTAAGTTTGGACAAAACAAATAAGCCAGAGTGCTTACAAACACACTTACAAACTCACACACACGTAAGCACTCACACACACACACATACAACTTAAACAAGCAAACGTCAAACGTCAGCAATTGGCGCGGTCTCCGTTGCTGCTACTGTTTTTTTTATTGTTGTTTTTGTTGTTGTGCTGCCTCTGCTGCTGCTGCTTCTTCTTCTTGCTGCGCACTGTCCGCTGGGCATACAGTCATGGTGAAAATATTTCAAAAATGTCTGTTAACTAACAGCGAGCGCTGCTGTTAGCTGTTAGCTTGAAGCGATCGCATGCGAGCGAGCTTTCGCAGCTGCGTCGCGCCCTGTCTGCTCTCTCTCGCTCTCTCGCGCGCGCTCTCGCTCTCGCTCTGCCTGCAAAAAGCTGAGCGCGCTGTTAAGCAGAATGGAGATAAAATTGTAAGACAGCAGAATATACAATAAGAAGACAGCGAGAAACAACAGAAAGCAGAAAGCAGAAAACAGAAAACAAAACTTGTTCCTTTCTAACAATAAGTGACGCTCATTTGCTGCATCATCAGTTGGTCGGGTGAGTGAGAGTGTGAGAGGGGGTGAGGGGGAGAGGTGGAGAGGGGGGCTGCAGCATCTGCAGCTTCACCTGCAGCGCAGTCGCTCTTACAGCCGCTGTTGCCAAATCCGCTTTTTTCCCGCCACATCTGGCTGTTTTTGAAGAGCATTTGCTAGACAAATTGTGAATTCACAATTCTCATTTCTCAACTTTTATGCTTTTTAAATTAAATTAAATTTAATTTAAATTTTACAATATTCACGCTAAATTAAGCAACAATCTATAATCTATATATCTTTCTATCTATCTATATACCTTTCTATCTATCTTCTATCTATGATCTATAATCTTTCGCCATTATTTTGCTCGATATTAAAGCAAAATATCTGTAGCATACATACTATATGCATCAAGTTGCTATATCTTTTGTTGGCATTCGATTTGCTAACATTTAAAATTAATTTTAATATTAATATTAAATATTTTAGAATAATTGTTAATATTAGAGTAAAGTCCATTATATTGTTATGCATTTGAAAAAGTTGAAAGTCAATAAAAAATTGTTGTTAAAAAGCATGGAAAATTTTTGAAATAACTTGACTGTTTTCTGATTTTTTACAAATTTGTTTTATACCTTGTACATATTGAAATCGGGTATAAACAGAGTTTTAGTACATTTTAGTTTTGTAAACCTAAATTTAATAATGTTAAATAAAAAAAGTTATTAACCCTGTTTTTCAAATGGGCAGAGGGTATAATAAATAAATAATATCAGAGTTAATACTTTTTTGCGAATGATTGTAACACACAGATGAAGTTAATATCGAATGTTAGATGCCACGGCCTCTTTACGCCCTAGTCGATAAAAACCGAATAACAAGCTTAATATTGATCGTAGAAGGTTGTTATTCGGAATATGTGCTTTCTACCATTATTTTTAACTATCCTGAACAGCGCATTGAAATCGGTTAATAAACACAGAAGTTATTAAAGAAACAATATTATTATTACTAAAAAAAAGTTTTTTATTCTCAAAGCAAAATGGCAACACTGTTTACAGCTGACGACAAAAAGCGCTGCTGCAACAACAGAGCATACATATAAACAAATGTATGTATGTATGTATGTGTTTATGGCTGCATGTGTTTATGTAGATTTGTATGCAGAAGCTGCAGCAGCAAACAAAAACATAGAAAAACGCATTCATGCTTTCACAGATATACACCCATACATACACACAGACACACACACACACATATCTAGTAGTTGTTAAACTTGCTTTGCTAACTCTATACGTATGTATGTTTGTATGTATGTTTGCTTATCTGTCGGGTTTTTTTGTTTTTGTTTCTGTTGTTGTTTTTTTGTTGTATTTTGTCTGCCCGCCTCTAACATTTAATTCTATTGTGTTTTTAACAAATGATTGCCATTTGCCATCATTTTAATTTTAATTTGCTCCAGTCATCGAATTTACCCACAATGTTCAGATAAACCTGTACCTGCATACATACATACATCTATATTACCATTTATTTATATACTATTTCACCTGATTTGTAATTAATGCAAATTAACAGGCGCTTAACAGTTTTGGTGTTCGTTAGCAGCGCCTCAACAGCGGCTGAGAGTGCCGCTAACAGCAAACCGTTAAATAACATTAAATAACATCAAGGAGTGTCTGTTAGACGCCAAGGATACGTTAGACACCTGCTGTTAATGCACATTTCATATCGATAACGATAAACTATAAAACTTCTACCCTGGGTTGTTTTTACTTCTACTACTTTTGTATTATATATAGTATTATTATTTTTTTTTATTATACAGTCGAATCATATGTATATAATATTAATATAATATAATAGTACACAAAATATAAAAAATAAAATAGATTATTATACAGACGATACATACATACATACATACATAATATATTAATATGTACGTTCGCCCTCTGGCATAGTGATCATTAAAGCATGATACAGACAAAAAAGTAAGAAGAATCATTGCTGCGCTTTGTATAATTTTTTTTTAAATAATGTGCTTAAAATATAAGGTACTGGGTATTTTACAGTGGGGCGCTTCCGACTGATCAGCTTTGCCCAATCTGGTTAATATATGTATAACCTGCTCGAATTATAGCATTATTGTACAATAACATATAATATTCTGTAACTGTTAAACCAGTTGAAATATCAATACTTTTGTATTGGGTTATAAGAATATTGATTTCAAGAAAATGTCAACCCAAAAGCAAAAATTCTTAAATGGCGCTTTTAGAAATTTTCAACATAACAGACAAAAAATTTACATCATTTATCTTATTCATTTATTTATTTGATTAAAATTGGTTATTTAAATAGTTAAAACATATTGTTACAATCATTTAACAAAAATAAATCTTAAATTTTAAATTAAACTTGAGCGATTTGTGTTTTTGCCAGGCTAATAGCAAGTTGCGGCCACAGTGCGACGCTGGCAGCGCTGCTTTGCTTTTCTTCGCACACACACACACACACACACACACACACACACAGGCATAGAGAAGGTGTGTGCCTGTAAACATTGTTGTTGTTGTTGCGCTTCTATGACCTGATCGCAACACAGCAGCAAAAACAACAACAGCAAGTGAGCGAAATCGAGCGCAAAGCAACTGAGAGAGAGGCAAAAAGGCAGCGCAGCGGCAGCGGCAGCGGCAGAGGCAGAGGCAGCACAGCGCTTGGCTCTCCACGCTGTATTAGTCACACGCATACCAATACCAGCAAAAGACCTGGCAGAATGAAGAGAGCGCGACTGCGTATGTGTGCGTGTGTGTGTCTGTGTCCATTGAGTTGGAGCTTCAGTGTTGAGCAAAAAGCTGTTTTTGGCGGCGGGTGAGGCAGGCAAATAAATAAAGCTGAAAGAATTTGCAAATGAAGCTAGAAAACAGCCAAATTATTCTTAAGATTTTCTATCATTTTTTTGCTCAAAATATGAGATCACAATCTCAAGTTTTTCATAAAATTTTCGTTAATTCAAGTTACATAATTTTACGCATGCATCATAGAAAACTTAAAAAAAATAAATAAATACAACTCCAATTTAATTATGTTTAATTGCAGCTTTAATTTTATTAATTAATTATGCTTATTAAACATAGCAGATTGACAACAGTGTTGTAGAAATGAACAGAATTATACTAAAAAATATCTGAAAAAAACGTTGAATAAATAAACAAATATAATATGCAAATAATAAATAATATAAAGATTAAAAAAATATATTTTTTAAAAAATAAACAAATATTTTCAATTGGATAAACTGAAAAAAAAACTCTGAAACTAGCCAAGTTGGCAACGCTGATGGGGCTTGATCGTGTTGTTATTATTATGTGTGTGAGTGTGTGTGTGTGTGTGTTAGCAAACTAAGCCAACAGCAGATATAGACACACAGAGACACACACACACACACACACATAGACACACCAGTTAGAGCAGTCAAACAGGCAACAGCAAAGAGCGCGTAGCCGTCTTACCAGTCTGGCAGCACTGCCGCAGTCGCTGTCGCTGCCGTCGTCGCTGTTGTCGTCGCCGTCGTCGTCGACGTCGGTTCTTTGTATTGATTCAGATTGAGATTCAGTCGATGAGTTTCTCTCGCTTCTGCGCGTTGCGTGTTTCGCAGTCTTTCCGCGATTTTTTCGTTGTCGTCATCGTTGCCGCGTCTGCGCTCAGCCGCCCCGCCTGCCGCCCCCCCAAACGAACGCCGACGCAGTCGCTGCACGGCTGGCGCTGTGTGTGTGTGTATGTGTATGTGTGAGTGTTTGTTTGTATGCATGTATGTTATGGCTGCTGGTGCTGTTTCTGCTTGTTTTTTGGCGTGTTCTTTTTTTTTATTTTTGTTTTTTGTTAATTTGTGGTTTTTTAATTGTGTTGTGTTTCTGCATTTAGCTCTGATTTTTTTGCTGTGTACTTAACTGAAATTTGTTTGTGTTTGGCTGCAGCTGCTAGTGTGTGCGTATGTGTGTGAGAGAGAGTGTGCATGTGTGTGTGCGTGTGTGCTCATAGAGTTAAATTTAGGCGCTGCGCGTGTTTATTGGCCATGTTTTGCGCCTTGTTCTTGTACAACAACAACAACAACAACAACAACAACAAGCGAGTGCTTTCACACACACGAACAGTCTCATAAAAAGATATTTCGCACACACACACACACACACACACACACAGATGCAAATACAGACGCGCGCAGCATAAATTGCATTTAGCAGCCAGGAAGCAGGCGCAAGAGCAGCTTCTAGCGAAAGAGAGCGGCAAAGAGAGCGCCTAAAGCTCAAGCACAGCTTCAGCCTCTCTCCCGCGCTCACCAGTGTTGCCAACTCTGATTTGCGCTATTTCAACAGATTCCTAAATTAAAAACGACTTTAATCAAAACTATATAATTCAAAAACTATTGGCAAATATAAAAAAAAATTTTTTTAAAATTATAGAAAATAATAAAAAATAATTAAACAACTACAAATATGTTTTCATATTAAATTTAAATGCGCACATAAATAAAACTACCAAGTTTAAAAATTCGTTAAAAATTAAATGCTATCGTAGCGCATTTAATTATGTTATCTAATTAAAAAATGCAAATGCAAGGGCCTAATTAACTATCATTACAATATTTTATTAAATTAACAAACAACAATTAGAAAAATAGTAATTAAATAAGATAATAAAATTTAATATTTTAATACAATAAAATATAATACGATATAAAAAAATGTAGTAATTATATCTAAAATTAAAACATAATATTCTAATAATATAAAAAAAAACATTAGAAAATAAAACATATGTCAATATTGAATAAATATTCAGAAGTACATAAATTTGCAATTCAATATAATATTAAAATATAGTAATTATAGATATAAATTATATTAATTATAATAATTATAGATATATATAAAAAGATCACATAAAATATAATATGTCGATATTAAATAAATACTCGATAATAACAAATATAATACACAAATTTAAGCCAAAATACTGCCATAATTTTTTTAAGTGTGTGATTTTGTTGTTATTGAAAAAAGTCAAAACTGACTGTTAAAAAGCTGAGTTGGCAACACTGACGCTGCCGCGCCATGCCTTGTCCGTGCTGCACCCTTTTTCTGCTGAAAGACAGCGCAAGCACAACAACAACAACAACAGCGCGCACAAATACAGACGTGATTTGTGTTCTCTCGCACCGCACACGCACGCAAAGAGCAAAGGCAAAGAGCAACAACAGCAGCCACAACAACAACAACAACAACAACAGCGCGTTAACAGAGATCTAAACTCCAATTGCCCAACTCTGAATCTGAAATCTGAATCTGATTTTGAATGCGAATCTTTGGCATTTTCTGTTTTGTAGTTCTCGGTGTGAAAAGTGAAATCAAAGGGGCGCTCGTCTCTTAGCCAAGTACAACAACGCTCGTTATCAATGCTGATAACAGCAATCGTAAAAAGCAGCAGCGAAACAGTGAAAACAGTTAACAGCAACTAAGCCTGTTAGCCGCTAACAGGTAACAGCAACTACGACTGCCTAACAGTGGCCTGTTAGCCGCTAACAGTTAACAGTGTGACATCAGCATCCCCCACCCTCCCCCCAAACTGGCTGCATGAAAAACATCACCAGCTCGAGCACTTGCGGCACGGGGCTGCTGCAACTGCAGAACAATCTCAGCAGCAGCGAACTGGACGTCGCTGCTGTTGGCAAACCAGAAGCAGGTGCGTTCTCTCACACACTCACACTCACGAGCTCTGCTCTCTCTCTCTCTCTTAACCTCTGCACGCTCTCTTCGGCCAAGCCAAATTAGACATTCAGCTGTAACGGATCAGGCCGTTGAGAGTCTGTTTAAGAGAGTTGTTATTGCTATCAAATATTATTTAATATTTATTTATTATTAATTTTTGATTTATCTAAATATATATATATAAAATATTAATTTTTTTTTAAATAATAATAGGGATTTTTGCTTATTAGTAGTTTATTAATATTTATAATATTTATAATATATTAATTTATTGAACAATAATTCAAATTTATTATATGTTAAATTTTAATCATATTGTTTATTATTAATCAGTAATTATTAATAATGCTTTATTTAATGTTGCATTATCAAAAAATATTGTTTATTATTAAAAAGTCATTATTAATATTTATTTGTTTATGCAAAAATAATTTAGATTGCTGTAATATTAATTTATTGAATATTTATTTCTGGAAAAAACTGTTTTGTTTTTTTTTTACATTACGTAAAGCAAAAGCGTAACAGATATTTTTGGCCAATAAGCATTAAATATCCTGACGTCTTTTATGGCAATATATATGTTTTATAATATTTTACAATTTTTTTGAAAATATAGTAGGTAAAAACATAAAATATAGTAAGTTATATATAGTATAACTTTGGAAATTCTGTTTACTTTTACTTTAAATTTAATTTAATTTAATTTTAATTTTTATTTAATACATTTGGTTTTAGCAATTTGTTTATACTATTAAGTCTTAAGCTTATTGTAATTTTCTCTTACGCTCTTTAGCGCTCTCTCTTGCGCTGCACACACGCGCGTTCCTAAATCAAGGCAATGCTGGTGACAAAGACTAACAACAACAACAACAACAACAACAAGAGCAACAGAGACCACCATACTGGTTTCTATCTGCCCACACATACACACAAGCATTCACAAAATTTACCTTTGTTGTGTGTGTGTGTGTGTGTGTCTATTCAAGCGAATCAAAGACTTGTAGCTGTGTGCGTGTGTGTGTGTGTGTGTGTGTGTGTGCTAGGTGGGGTTCACAGAACCCGATCGTGTCCACGTCTCTTGCGCAATGCTCTTGCCATGTCCTGCGCGCTCTCTTCACTTACGCTCTCTGGGCTGCGCCAGCGTTGCCAGAAATAGCCAGATTTCAATTGTAAAAAAATAAATAAAATAATTAAAATAAAATAAATTAATTTTTACAATGAATTGAATAAATAAATACAAATAAATATAGACTATAGAAAATAAATATTTATTTATTTCTTGGCAGAATATAACAGTAATTCTTGAAATTGGCAACGCTTAGCACTACACTCTCAATGTTAGTAACATAGCGGTCTGATAACAAAATTAGAGCGCTGTTATTAGCATAGCATATTTAATATTACTATAACAGTGTTGCCAAAATTTACGAGAGTATAAAGATATTTTTGGCGGGTAGGGCAAGCTAAAAAAAAATTAAAAAAAAAACATCCAGAAAACAGTGTTAATTTCGCAAAATAAATATGCAAAAATATAAATAATAATATGAAAAATATATATATTTTTTTTTCAAAATATTAATAATAAGCATAAATAAAACATATATAAATCCACCAAATTGGCAACGCCGAGCGCTGTTATTAGCGCCGCTGTTAATAACATAGCAGTCTGTTATGCAAAATTAGGCGCGAGCCGTGAGCCTGATAGAAAGAGAGGGAGATTAAGTCCGAGAGAGAAAGGGAGAGCATTAGCAATAGCAAAAGCAGCTTGGGGATTGTTTTTTTCCTCCTCTGCCTCTTCCTCTGCTTCGTCGTCTTCGTCTTGAGCTCTTTTTTTTAGGTTTGAGCTCGAGTTCGAGTTTGACTTGGACTTGGACGTGTGTGGATTTCTATCAGGCGAGGCAAAAAGTTGTCCTACCAGTTTTTTTTCTCTCTTTTGTTGTGTCGTTTCTTCTGTTGCTTTTTGGGGCCATTCTTTTTGTATGCACTGTGTTGTTGTTTGTTGTTATCTTTGTTGTTGTTGAGGTTTCTTCTGTGTTTTCCTTTTGCTATTTTGCTATTGAAGCGACTCGCAGCGAATTTGATTTGAACGCTTCTACAGAATTCGCTCTTATCGCTGTTTTCTCAATAAAAATGTATGTATAAGTACATATGTATAACAGAATGTTATGCAATTGCTCTCTGCACTTTTATCATTTCTCCCGCCACTCGAAAGCTTCTGCTCCCCCTCCGCAGCTCCTCCCAGCAGTTATCGTCGAAACTGTTAGCACCGCTTGCCACGAGACATCGTTGCGCTTTATCTCTCTGCCCCAAACAGGCAAGAGACAACAACAAACAACAGTGGTAAAGGGGAAGGGGGGGGGGAAGGGGGAGAGACAAAAGGCGAAGACTGTCCAAAACCAGTTTTCCATTTTTCCACACCCCTTTCTGCTGCTCTTTTCACTTCTACCTTTTACTTAGTTTTCGTCTTCTGCCATCGCCAAGGCGACAAGAAGTTTTCAATCAAAAGCTTTAGCCAAGTTTCAATTCTCAGCGATCTTCGATCTTCGAACTTCTCTTTCCTATCCTATTGCTCTTAAGCGTTTGCTCTTTAGCAGAGACCTTTGATGATTGTTATGGGTTTAAATTTAAAATTAATCCGAAATAAGTATCCCGGAAAAGTGGCAAAAAGACACATGTTCTATTTATTAACGCCAAATACTGGATAAGAATACACTTTTATTTCCAACATTTAGTTTTATGAATTTGTTATTGGTTAAATCAAAATTAAACTTAAAAGTTCTTTTTAAATGTATATAAAATGTTTTTGTTATTGCACTTAAAACAATTTAAAAATATAAAATATATATAAAAATATAGGAACGGGGCAGATCAGTGGGTACGGAGGCTACAGTCGGACGTAACCGACCGTAGTGTAGACCCTTTACTTTACTTCTACTACTATATGTACATACAAACCCAACCAGAGGCACGTACACTAAGCTACCCGCGTATGCAACTGGCACTACACTCCCCCTCTGCCTAGTGCGCCAAATTGTCCGTTCCATTATTTCCCTGTTTCTTATCCGATCGGAACGAAATTCACAGGGTCAAAAGAATGTCATAAGCTAGTTACGTACCAAATTACAAGTCAATAACTTTAAAGCTGTGGCTGCAGTAGCTTTTTGCGGTTTGCGGGGGAAGGTGGGGGAGGTATCCAAAATCCAAAATAAACTTGATCTGCTTACTGAATAGGAGAACCTAGATCCCGAATATGGTGTCTCTAGCTCTTATAGTTGCTGAGATCTAGGTGTTCATACAGACGGACAGACGGACGGACGGACGGACGGACATGGCTATATCGACTCGGCTTGTCGTCCTGATCAAGAATATATATACTTTATGGGGCGTGGCACGCCTCCTTCTGGGTGTTACACACACGCTCTTTGCACTAAGTTAATAGACCCTTTTCACTTTTTTAAAGTAAAGAGTCTAAAAATAAATATTGATTAATGGTTTAGTTTAAAAATGTATAGTGCATAGTCCTTGATTTATTGAATGCAAAATGAAGAAATAAATTTTAATGTAGCCCATTATTTTTTTAATTACTTTTACCGAAGATGCAAATTAGAATAATAATGATTTATTAACTGACAGTAGAATTTATTAATCCAAATAAACCAAATTATTTGGTTCGAACAAAGTTCAGGTTAAGGTTGTTAATGCTCGGTTTGGTTCGAGGTTTATTTAGTAGCTTAAATTCTTCGGAAATCCGTTTGTAAACCGATATGGTTCAAATATTATGTTCAAGAAAGATTTAATAAGCATTCATTGAGAATTTCATTAAATTAAGAGATTTACATTAAAAATTATATTTTCAATGAATTCCTATTGGTATTTTATTAAGATTTTTATTGGGCTAAATGAGCAAAAATATATTAAAAACTCTGTGGATTATTGTGAGTTTTTGATGAATCAACTGAGTCATGGTTTTTTTTTTTTGGTCAGTTTTTGCATAATTTAATTAGACTCGTATGCATATAATTATGAATACAAGAATACTTCCTCTATTCGATTTGAGACTTTTGTTTTCAACTTATTTATGCACACATCTAAAGATACAGACACATATATATTTATGTATGTATGTGCTTATCTATGCTTCCACCAAATGAAATTCTACGTAAAGACCATTTTGTTGGCCATTTCTTTGTAAATCTGCGGTCTGGCATCTCTCATTTCTCGCTCGTTTTACTGGCGCTCATCCTGTTCATTCACAAAAAGCCAAAAAGCACAAAAAAGCGCAAAAATGCGCAAATATTCCACTTGAGCTTGCAGAAATACATATATATGTATGCTATATATGTATATGTATCATGTATCATTATGCTCAAAAAAAGAGTAAATAATTAAATTGTAGCACACACACACATGCACTGACGAGTGTCAGCTCTTGACAAAAGTGTCGCCTGTCAGTGGCATAATGACTGCTGACTGCGATGTCTGCCATTCTGCCATTAACATGCAATTCAAGCGCCGCTGCAGATCATGTGTGCAACACCCACAAGAGAGCACCAGAGCCCTACTTCTTGCAACCTGGTCACACACACACGCGCGCCCGCTCTCACGATGCAAGAAGTGCAGTTCAATTGAAAGCTCTTTCTCTCTCTCTCTCTCTCTCTCTCGCAGTCCAAACCAGTAAGAACGTATCGGTTCAGTCGGGTGTATGGCTACTGTACTCTAGCTAAGCAAATTGTCTGTTGCATATCTTCACTGTTTATCGACCAATCTTAGACTACTTCCTACCGTCTTTAGAGATTGCCATCAGCTACGCACATGCCAAATGACAACTCTATAGATTTACAATTGTAGCTGCTGTGGTTTTTTGTGATTCGCGGGGGAATGGGAGTAGATATCAACAATCTTAAACAAGCTTGATCCACTTACTGAATAGGAAAACCCAACTACCAAAAATGGTGTCTCTAGCTCTTAAAGTTTCCGAGATCTCAGCGTTTATACAGACGGACATATGATTTAATATTAAATTAAATTAATTTATAAAATATTATACGTATAAAATATATGTGGGTCTTTTTTGTATACTTCGACCAGAATTTTAATCTTTTGTGTAGGTTAAAATATATAAAATATTATACATACAGTAGAATCCGGTTATAACGATGCCGCTTATAGCGTCCGTCCGGTTATTGCGACGAAAACTCGATGGCTTGGTTGGTCCCCATACAAACTTATATGAAAGGGCCTCCGCTTAGAACGTCTCCGCTTTTAGCGTCAAACCGCTTATACCGACGAGATTTTTCACAAAAAAAAAAAACTTTAAAGAGGAAAATTTGATTTATTTAACAACGCCAAAAAAAAAACAAACAAAATTATGGATTTTGTGTTTTTTCAATACGAAAAAGAAACAAAATCATGGATTTTGTCTTCCGGATATAACGACGTAAAATCGTCGGTCCCTTGAATGTCGCTATAACCGGATTCTACTGTATTAAATTTTTTATTTTGATTAAAAAATTAATTTGTTTTATTTTAAAACCTATTACGAACATGGCATCCATAAAAAAAAAATAAATAATTTTATTTGCTCCTTTCGGATAGTGCGTCTTCCGGATATAACGACGTAAATCATTCTCTAATGGCCGCGCTACCAGACTCACAAACAGACAGACGAATATGGTTAGATCGGCTCAGCATTTTGATCTGATCGAGAATGTATATCTAATTTGGCACAAAGTTAGTAAACCCTTTTTACCCATTTCATAAGTGCAGGGTATAAAAACACCACTTTTCGCACAATCGTGCACACTGTGGCAACCCTGGCTGCGACGCTCGCGCTCTCTGCTGCCGCTGCTGCTGCTGCTGCTGCTGCTGTAGTACGTGACCTGCCGCGTACTTCCTGTTTCGTTTTGTTGGCCAAAGAAATGTTGCCAATTATTCAAAGTGTGCGACGGCTGCTGCTGCTGCTGCTGCTGCTGCTGCTGCTGTCGACAGCCAAATAAAATAAACAAATAACTAATCATATGCGTGCACACACACACACACACATGCATATCGGAGAGCGAATTGTGTCAGTGTGCGCGTCTCTCTCTCTCTATTCCCCCCTCTCTCTCTCTGCCGCTGTCTCGGCAATCGCTGCGTTGGTCCAAAGAACTCATTGGCGCTGCGTCAACGTCGACGTTGACGTCGACGCACACAGACAGCAGAGCACGGATCACAGAGCATCACCTGCTGGGGAGGAGGGGGCGCGCGGACAGGTGACTGCCAGCCGATGACTCATCGATTTCGTTTAAAAAAAAAAAAACTATTTCGAGACCTTAGTCAATGTACTGCGGGCATTTGCAGCCAAAGCCAAAGCTTAAAACACTCGAAGAGCGAGAGAGCGCAGAAGGAAAATATTAGTGCACTATGGGCACTATTGGTGTTTTTATGCGCTGTTATTTATTGTAATTATTTCATTAACTTCAATTACTTTTCACTTAACATTTGATTATGCTTAAAATAATTTTCTTTTCTTTAATTTACTTCGTTTTTTTTTTGTTAATTTATTTGTTTGACAATTATGATAAATACAATTTTTTTTTTTTTAATTTATACAGAATTCAAACTTTTGTAATTTAATTTTATTTGTTTCCATTTTTGAATTTTTTTCAACTATACTTGCAGTTATAAATTTTGTTTCATATGACCATCATTTATTTACTATTATTTTTAAATCTTCTGAGCCTTAATATTGTAAAATCTATTTTAATTTTATTAGATTTTAATTTATCAGGAGTTAATTATTATTATATTCCGCCGCTTCTTTTTAAACTATTATTATTTATTTGATCATTATTTATTCACGATTTAAATTCACTAAGATTTATTACATTTATTTTTAGTTTTATTTGATTGAAATTTATAAAGAATAAATTTTTAATATGTATTTTTATTTTATTTGATTATTTTATTATATACGTTTATTTATAAATGTTTTAGGAGTTATTTGTTTTATGTTTTGATGGGTGTATTGTGTTCATTTAGTTTGCATTTGGATTTTCGAGTGGCAACCCTGTTAGTTACAGTTGCATTCTCTCTCTCGCTCTCTCAATGCGCTCTGCGCTCTGCACTCTGGGTTGTATTCCATTAGCCGAATTTACTTTCATAGAATTGTTATTGCAATGGCGCTCAGCACGCTCTCTCGCTCACTTGCTGTTAAAGTTAACAGTGGCTGAGAGTGCAATATTTGCATATCGTGGTTTTTACACGCGACAGGCGGCTGTTAAGCCTAACAGTTGCTGTTAGTGGTACAGGAAATGTTAAGTAGGCTATGTAAAAGCGTTTATTGAAATGAAATTGCAATTAAAAAAGAAAACAAATTCAATTGAATAATATAATTAAATGCACCAATCTCTCAAATTGTCAGGCAGTTGAAAAAAATCGATTTATTGCTAAACGTGGCTTTTTTTTCAATGGAAGTGGGTCAGTTATGCTCGTTGCGGTTTCGTATTTTTTTCTTGTTCAATAAATATTAATCATACGCCGCGGCAGCCAACTTGCCACTACGATAAACAATTCCACCATTCAACAGTTCCACAATGCCGCAATTCTCGCGCAATGTTTATTTATGAATTGTCAGCATTTGAGACATTTACAATGTTTATAAACAGGCATTAGTCGGCCTAAACGCTGGTACAACATGTCGTATGAGCAACAAGTTATTATATTTCCCACTAGTGATGTAAATTTTTGTGAACACAACGATGTTGATGAAAACGGATATTTTGAAAAAGAAACATCGATGTTGGATGTTAAGACACGATATTTTTTGAAATAATGTTTTTTTATAATTCAAAATTTTGTTTTAATAATTATAAAAAAAAAAAAATTAAAAATCTTTAAACTTTAAAAACTTTATAAACTTAAACAAATAGCGAATTTATATCATAAAGTTTTTTAAAGTCAAAAGATATCGCTTGTAATTTGTAAGAAAAAAAAAACAAACCAACAACCTATCTTTTTACAACATTTTATACTATCGAAGCATCGCTTAACATCGATAAATGCAAAACCTTGGGAAAACATCTGGAATTATTGCAAAAAATACATCAATGTTAGATGCAACTTTGTTGTTCTACATCACTTTTACCCACCACACACTTTAAAATATATCTTAATTCATCGTTTTAAAATATTGATGCATTGCTTCACATCGATATCAGCCAAAACATCCCAAAACATTAGGTAATATCGCCAAAAAAAAGTTGATATTCGATGCGACGTTGTTTTTTCACATCACAATTTCCCACCACACTCTTTGAAACACAACTCAATTCATCGTTGTAAATTATCGATATATCGGTAAACATCGATATTAGCAAAAACATGGCAAATAACGCCAAAGGAAAACATCTATGTTTTTTTTTTGACACCACAAACTTTGCAACACAACTCAATTCATCGTTGTAAATTATCGATATATCGGTAAACATCGATATTATTTTTTATGACACCACATCCTTTGCAACACAACTCAATACACAAAAAATAACAAAACTTTAATATTATAAAAACCAAGAATGGGCGATAAGGATGCTCCCTGCCAGCAGGATGAGGCCAGGACGAGCGGTTTCTTTGGCCAGCTGCATCACGGCGCCAAACGGCGCGTGCTCAAGGAGAGCGACATGCGATTGTGGCACGAATCGAGGGCGCAGCACGAGCTGATGGCGTATATCAACCGCACCAGCATCGCCATACAGGGTATACGGCAGCAGAACGGACAGCCGAGCTACCCCGTGAGCAATGCTGTAATGCGCATTTGCAGAATCTTTGATCAGTTGGATGCGCTGCTGAGCGATGTGTTGGCGCAACAAGTGGCGGCACACGAGGCACAGCTGAGGCAACAGAAGCTGCAGCAGCTGCTGCAGTTGCAGCATTCTGCGCAGCATTCGGCGCAGCATTCGGCGCAGCATTCGGGGCAGCAATCGGCGCAGCAATCAGGGCAGCAATCGGGGCAGCAGTCTGCGCGCAGTACGGATCCCGTGCGTTCCAGTGTGCTGGAGTGCCACACCAGCTGGTCCCGGCAGATGGTGCGTATGAGCTACGTGCTGGTGGAGCAGGCGCTGCCCGTCAGCAAATGCGCATACGTCGGCGAGCTGGGGCAGTATTTGGTGAAGGCCTTCGGCAATCAGCTGCTGTTGAGCTACGGCACCGCACACGAGTTGAGCTTTCTGTTCTTTGTCTGCGGTCTGTTCAAGGCGGAAGTGTTGCGCAACGATCGTGATGAGATCGCCGCCGCGCTGTTGCTCTATCAGCGCTATCTGAGCTGCGTGCGTCGCCTGCAAAGCGAGTTCAGCCTGCTGCCGGCCGGCTACCAGGGACCCTATTCCCTCGACGACTATCAGTTTGTGGTTTACCTGTGGGGCGCGGCGCAGCTCTGCTATGCGGCGCCCTTCAAGCCCACCGAGCTGCTGCAGGCCGACGTCTATGAGCAGTGGTGTGAAGAGTATCTGATCGCCGGTGCCGTTTGCCATCTGGCCAAGCGCAAGGGCAGCGCCTTTGCCAGCCACTCCAGCCAGTTGTGGTGCGTCGTGTCGGTGCAGCAGTGGACGCAGGTCTACCAGGGCATCTACAACATGTACCTGGGGGAGCAGCTAAGCGACTTTCACATGGTGCGTCTGCTGCACTTTGGTGCGCTGATGCCCATCGAGAGCTTGCAGCGCACCGTCTACAATGTGCGTCCCGTGCTGGGCTATTTAGCGACGCAGCCACGCCACGAGTCTCTCGAGCGGAGTGAACCGATTACAAGAGAGGAGCAGGAGCAGGAGCCGGAGCAGGGGCGTGAGGAGGGTACGCTCAGTGTGGGCACGGCGCTAACGGACGTGCCGCTAAGCATGACGCGTGTGAATGTCGGATCCCTGGCCAGGCGACTGAGGCAGCTGTACAGGATAGCGCGCAGGCCGCAGTAAATTGAATCGAAATTCAATTCAATTCAATCAAATCGAAACGCATAAAAAATACACACATAAAAAACAACAAAGCACAACACAAGACAAATGGAAATAAAAATAAAAATAAAAATAAAAACATGTTGCTGTTGGGCTGGCTTGATGTATCACCAGCTGCCCATTAAACGTAAACCAGTTTCTGCTATTAAGCCGCTGCAGTCGCAGCTAAAGCGACTTAAAATCTGTTAACCGGTTTAGAAACAAACTAAAAAAAAACAACAAAAAGTTGCTGCTGCTGTTAGTTATGGCTGAGAACTGTTATACATAGACAGCGCTAAAGTCTCTCCACTCTGGAGACGCTGGCGACTCGACGACTCGCTGTTTCTCTAGCAAAACCAATTAAACACGCTTACGAGCTCTTTGCACACTTTCAAGCACAGCGGACAGAGGGGACAGTCGGGACACACGGGACACACGGGACACACGGGACAGTCGGGACAGCCGGGACAGCCATAGGAATGGACAATCAGACAGACACAATAGTTGGCAGCAGGGATTCGTCAATGCAAACGTCGCCGTCGGCCAAAGGGAAAGCAATTTGAGAATATGCCATATGCAGCAGATACTAGATAGATATACACTTGGAGAAATTAAAAAAAAATACAATGATTCGTTCTACAAAATAAAGCTCTTAGGTACAGCTTGTTTTGTTAGAGGATTTTTCGAATAGAATTCCGATTAAAATAATAATTTATAAGTTTTATACCAGTAGCATTAGGACAACATATCTAAAAAAATAAATAAATAAAGCGAATTAAAATGATATTTAATTAAAGCACAAATAACAGCTTAATTTAAATCTAAAAGTTAATGAAAATAGAAATAAGAATTTTAAAAAATTTAATTCTTGTTTGCAATTTTAACATCGCAAATGCTAGATTTTTCTCACAGTGTATGCACGCCTAGAGTGCATCCTTTCACAAACCCCATCAACAACAACAAGTCGAGAACTACACACACAGAGAGAGAGAGAGAGAGAGAAGATAGAGTTGAATACATATGCATACGGTTTCTCAGACGGCTTTCTTTCCGGTTTAATCGATCGAACTTTGTGGCCATAGCCAAAATGTCAATGACAATAGACCTTAGCCGCAACAAACTATGACTAATTCCTGCTATTTGTATATACGATACCTATACACATTCAAACATACTTAGATACATTCACATATATGTACATACTGTCTGTTGATCTTGCCCGGTTTGTAAAGCACAGTTCATTATTTCCCACTTCAATTACTCACGCCATGAAATTCAGCTCTTATCATTAAGCTATTCTCTGAGACAGTCAATTAATTTAACTTAAGTAATCTATAGAAATTCCGTTTTTGATACCTGTTGCAATTCTCTATGATTTGAACTCAACGTACAAATTCTAAACATATGATTGTATTTTAGAAATAATACTTTTGTCTAAAGAGAAACTGAGCTTACGTAAATTTTGCTCCATTTCTAAGCAAATTGTAAATAATTTTATTAAATGTGCTTTCTATTTTTCTTATAAAATATCAAATCGTAAGTTTTAGTTTGGAAAATAAGTTAAATATTGACGTCACATTCTTCTTGTAAAGAGCTAAAAAGCAAAAGAAACAACCTATTGATTATAATGTTTCAAAAGTTTCTTAAGGAAATTCAATAGTAATTACTGTTCTATCTTCAGACAAGAATAGAATTATTTAATTGTTTACACGTTTTAATACGAAATTACATTAAATAATTTGAATATACATATTTGAAAAAGCATATCTACTAGTTTCTTCATTGCTTGGAAAAGAAGGAGCTTTAATAAAAAATTCCCAACTTAAATAGAAGAAGAATAGACTAAAGAAATTACTTTCTGTATTTAAGACCGTAAGTTATTGAACACAAATTTATAGAAGACTAAGAGTACCTTGCTTAAATAGGAGTGAACTCTTTGGGAGAGTTTATTTAGTATTAAATCGTCAAAAATAATTCAAATAGGTTCAGAACTGCGCCCTTTATTTCATGCAGAGAGTAGGAGAAGCCATAAACTGTTTTAAAAATAAAAATTATGCCCAATATTCAGTTAAAAATACTTGGCTTTTCTCCTTAAAAATTTGAAATTCATATTTCGACTGTTAAACAAAAAAATAACAAGAATTAACAGAATTAACTTCACTTATAAGAAAATGTTCTACAATTAAACATATGTGTTGTTTGATAATTAACAAATTCTTGGAACAACTTAACCTTCTTAATCAAAAGAACTGGCTTAACTTTATTCATTAGAGCTCAAAAGGCTTTTCATATACGACCAAGCATGTCTAGTTTTGACAGATTGCCGAGCTTGGCAAATTGGAAATTTGTGCTCTTATCTGGCAGTTCCCTTATTCTCGATCTATTATTATCATATGCATGCTTATTTACACTTGAGTAAATTGCGGCTAAAGTGCCGAGCTACCCCTAAAAGAATTACCATATACCCAAATGCAGAACTAACCTGACTTTATGAAAGGATTAAACCCCCTGGCTGCAATCCAGCTATGAGTTTGTGTTCATATATAAGATGATTGGATTTTTCAAGTGCTCAAATTCACACAAAAACACACCAAGAGACACAGCGACACAGAGACATAGAGAGACATCAAGGCAGCGGACGAGTTGATTGATGATGAACTATCACCACCTAGGAAGTCCAACCAAAATCCCATAAGGGTAGAAAGTGTGGTGTGTGTTTTCAGTCTGTCCCTCGGTCTCGCCAAAATTACAACTAAACGAGCAGAAAGCAAAAAAGACAAAAACGACCAATGGAAAATGGAGAATGGAAAGTCATAGTTCTGCTGGAAGTATAATAATCATGCATATGAGTATGGGACATACGACATACATACATGCATATGTTATGCAATGCTATATCATGCTAACAATGCCCTCACTTCTCTCCGCTCTCCACTCGCTTCTCTCCACTCTCCACTCACTACTGTAGTTCTATGCCTGCATTCGTGCATGTCCTGCAAAATATGCAGGATACATATTTTTGATAACTCGTGCACACACCAAGGAATGCCGTTTGTGCCACTGAGGCAGGCATCGCTTGTACTGTATGGTTGTATGGTGCTCTATGGTGCTCTGTGGTGCTCTGTGGTGCGGTGTGGTGTAGGTTAGGGGTTAATTTGCTTGCTTTTATTTTATTTCATATAGAAACACATACATTTTTTGCACATTGCAGGACATTTGCCGCTTACTACTGAGGGTGTGCTGTCAGCGAGCGACAGCGAAATTGAGAATCAGAGACAGAGAGAGATTTGTATAGGGATCACCCCATTAGGCGAGTACACTTGGAGAAATAAACACTGTACTCCCACCCAACATAGAGTTTCTACTTAAGCTTAGCAATCACGAAAAATTGTCAACTGTAACCCAAAGCCAATACCAACATACGCTCAGCCAATTAAGCTTAAAAAATATGCCAAAAATATTTTAGAAAACTTTATCCAGAACTACTTTAGATATGAGCTTAAAATGTGCAAAAGTTGTTTTTAAAACGAGCTTAAAAGGTGCTCAACAAAGGCTAAAAATGTATTTTGCATTGAAATGAAAGCACATTAAACTTAAAATGAGAAGCTTAATTTGAGAATAATTTGCTAGAGTTAAGAAAACTTAACATTAAATCGGAATTTGGTTTAAATTATGTAATTCATAATTGATTGGAATTCCGTAGCAAAAGCAATTGATCTGAAATTTTGGGCAGTGTACCTACTGGCATTTCAAGTGGGGTGATTGATCCTGCAAGCGAACAACACCACCGACACCACCACCGCTAACACCACCAACACACAGAGACGGACAGCTGTTCGGAGTCACAGAGCCGAAAAGATAGAGAGAAAAATGCAAGCAAAATAATAAAATACCATAAATTCCAATTGCCAGCGAAAGCATTTAGTTTTCGAGAGGGGAGTCTAACACAAGGACAACCCAAACCCAGACCGAAACCCAAACAACAATAACAACATTCCCTTATTAATGGACAGAGCAGCAGCTGTAACTCTCGGGGGTACCTAGAAATCGTAGCTCCGAGAGCCCAAAGTCAGTGGCGTTGAGCCTAGCGCATTCGTTTTGTCTAATTGGAAATTACAATGAACCGGAAACCGTTGCAGCCCAAAAGGAATATGATAATATCTGCGTGCCTCTGTGTGTGTGTGTGTATTTGTGTGTGTGTGAGATTATGAAAAATGGCACAGTCACCCCTAAAAGCGTACGGCCTATGCAGCAGCGGAACAGCAACCCCGACAATGCAGCATGCATTATTATTAAATAGTTGCCCAGTTTTTATCGGGTTGTTGTCCTGCGTGCTTACCCCCTACTAAATGCATGCACACACACACGTACAATACACGCACGCAACACACACACATAAAGCACACACACACACACAGCAATAGCGATCTGTGTACAGTTAGAAATGCCAGTTGAAACCTTGAGCTTTGGCCACTTAACAGGCGCAAACGAGTTAGCTAAGCGGGTGGTGGGGGGAGGGGGAGTTAGATTCGAGCAAGGGTCATACCGAAGGTCCTCGTACCTCCTAGTCTCGATAAAAGCCCGTTGAAACAAGCAAGTTCTAAAACCACAAGCGATACAATATGTCACAAGTAAAGGCACGAGACACCCGAAAGGTTTGAAAAACATAAAAGGCACGAAAGACACTAAAGTATCTAAATATACGAAAGACTCAAAAGGTCCTAAAAGCTATAAAATACACGGAAGGCTTAAAAACTATGAAAGACACGAAATAAAAACCTTAGAACGAATGAAAACCTCTAAATATATAAAAGACTCAAAAGGTCCCAAAGACACAAGAGACACGAGTGGTTCTTAAAGCGTGAGAGGCACGAGAGACACGAAAGGCTTCAATCGCAAATTTAGAAGTCTCGACAGGATCTAAATTCACGAAAGACTCGAAAGGTCCCAAAGGCACGAAGGACACGAAATACTCGAAAGGTCGAAGGGCGCGAAAGGCACGAAATACACGAAAAGATGCGAAAGATTCTAATGGTCGGAGAAACAAGAAACGTCCTAAATGTAGGAAAGACATAAGAAGCACAATAAAGAATCAAAAAGCATAAAAAAATATAAAACCAAGAAAGGCACCTAATGTCCTGAAGAAACGAAAGACCCCAAAAGCACGATACACCTTGAAGACACGAAACGGTGCAGATGATTCGAAAAGTCCCAAAAGGCAGAAACTTGCCCCAATTAAAAATGTAAAAGTGTGTCAGCAAAGAGTTAAAACTTGCATAATATGACAGTTTTTGCCAGTGTGACCAGCGTTTTCTTCCTAACGAGAAACTGGGCAACAAATACAAATGTCTAACACTCGCAGCTGATTTTGCTGAAAAGTATATTTCGTGTCGGTTCGGGCCTTATAAATTTCGTTACGTGCTCCGATTGAAGCGGGCCCGTCTCAGAGTAGGCCCATGCCCAGCCCTAATAGGGCGGGCAAGCGGCAAGTTCAGTGAGTTTTGGAGCCGACTGTGTTTTGTTTTTTTTTTTTTTTTGTGTTTTTTGTTTTTTGCCTGGCTAAAAAACATGATTTGAAATGAAATTTCTTTGCTGGCGATTCTTGGAATTTCCCTGATTCCGCAGCTACCCATGACGCACGACGCGTCGCAGTTGCCGTCGACGTAGACGTCGGCGTTGGCATTTTTTGGTTGCCTTCCCTTAATTGTGTGTGCGTGTGCCTCTGTGTGTGTGTGTGTGTGTGTGTGTGTGTGTGAGAGAGTGTTAGGGTGTGCGTGTGTATGGCACTGGCTACGCTGCGACTGCATCCTGTGTCGCGCTGTCTGAGAAAACCATCCCCTGTCACAGGAGCAATACCCGTAGTCGAGCTCAATACCCAGGCCCAAAAACACGGAGCGTGTAGAGGAAAATAATACAACAAATACAACAAATACAACAAATACGAAAAGCAAAGGCAGCGGCGGCAAGCAGAAAAATTAGTGTAAAGAGAAATAATAATAAAAAGGCATTTTCAGTTTTCTCAGCGCGTTTCAATCAAACGGACGCGCTTTGCCCTCGTCTCGTGTTTGTGAGTGTAGTCGAGTGTGTGTTTGAGTGTATTCACTGTGACAACAGTGGGTGGAGGATTCGTTGATACGACTTTCTAACTCGTGCGTTATACAAAATCGAAATCACAAAATGCATTTCAAGTTGTACTTCGATTATCATACGAAAACGCTCAAATCGTTATAAATATTTCCCCACATTCTTGCCATCTGTGTGTGTGCGTGCGTTTGCGTTTGTGTGTGTCCCTCTCCCTCCACCTCTTACTTTTTTTTTTGGTATTTTTTTGTAGTTTAAAAAATATTTCAAAATTTATTTGAAAAACGATACAGAAGACGGCTCCAAAGTGGCGCCGTTCTCCAAGCATTTGGATTCCCTAGAGGAATTTAAAACCTTAACCGGTGAGTGAGATCCTACAGAGTTCTCTCTATGCTCTAGCCCAACTTCTATTTCAACTTGTTGTTTTTTTTTGTATTTTTTATTTTTACCTGGGCAGGTAGACAAAAACGCTAATCGCCTTGGGTAACTTTAGACAGAGAGTTGCTTACGAGACTATTGTATAATATCACGTTTCACTCTGTCAAGCAGCTCAGCACGAAACAGTTTAGAAAATGTGAAAATTTCTGGGATATTGCTGAATATTCGTATAGATATTTATATCTGACTAACTATAACTAAAACCCGATCTAAAATTACAATTTGTTTACCCTATATAAAACCTGCATTATTTACTATAAAAAACGAAAACTATAAACTTTAGATAAAATATAGAATATTAAATTTGAAAAATAATACTTGCAATCTACTAGCAATCTAGACCTTCGACTCTACAAAAGTATTTAAAATCAGGTATTATTGGGAATATTTGATCACAACAATAGAATATCAACTATCAATTGTTCTATCAACTTGGAAGAATGTCGTTTTATAACAGTAGTGTGTAGTAGTAAGATCTTTTTAAATTGCAACTATTATAATTTACCATCACAACCCTAGTCTCAATATTGAGCAGAATTGTCAGACTACAATAATCATATTTAATAGCTCACAACTCTAATTTTCCCATTAAGCAATGTTGAACTGAAAATCGTATTAGCATAGCATAATGACCCTAGAAATTATCAAGCTGTCGCCATCTAGCGTCAATTTAATGTAACCTGCAATTTGACCCACTTGCAAATGGGGTTTTCTAACATCATATCCTAAAGTAACATTTCGCTGTTACGTCTAGCTTGATTTAAAATTGTAGTCTTGAAGAATTTACTGTGTATCCTGTGGCTATTACGAGTCTACGATGCAAAGGCTGCAATATTGTTTCTGCAATATCTTCTATGTTCATTCTCCATTTCTATGCGCTTTTTAGGATGGATAAATATAATAGAAAGTATATATTCTGAATACCAGATTTCTACATTCATTCGTTTAATATTGCGCTTGTTTTTCGGTTTTTATTAGAGCGTAATGGGGGCGTGGCATCCAAGAATTGTATATACCAATTGACATATCCAAAACACTCTTGCTCCGCTCTAGTTCTTATAGTTTTCAAAATCTCATCGTTTATAGACAAACAGTCAAACAGATTAAGATTATATTTACTCTGCTTCTGCCTGATACCCCTGTTTTTACCTATTTAATGGGTATATGTATATATAAAAGCATATTTTCAAATAAGTGCAGCGAATCTACATCCCTTTCATATATTTAGTGTTAGCTTGACATCTCTAATTCATAACTCTGGGATGTTCAATAAACTACGATGCAGAAAACAAATTTAAAAAAAATTTAGAAATATTAAATTTATATCGATATGTTTTTATCGATTTCGCACAATATTAATTTCTGTAATGTTGGCTATTAATTGATATAATGGCTTTTATTTATATATATATATATATATATATATATATATTCTCGGCTTGCCCGTTTATTAATTTCCTGGAAAATAATGTTTCAGCGAAAATGTTTATCAAACTTATCAGCAAACGTAAACTTATGAAAACAGAGCTGGTTACGCAATTGTCGGGTATTTATGATGAAATGTTGTTAACAGCTGAGGTTCTCCGACTGTCGGTTGCGTGCGACTGTTGCCTTCCCGACTGCTTTAAACTGAATTATGTTAGCTATGGTTCGGTTGGCATTTCCAAAGCATTTTGGAGTTATTAGCGGCTGGAAACGCTTCCATACAGATATTGGCAATCTAATAGCTCTTAATTTGTGCTGAAAGTATTAATGAAACTGATTAATATCGAAATAATGTTTGTAATTGATATGACAGTCGGTTCGGTTTGCTTGAGCTGTTTACAGAGCGACCGCGTCAAGTTGATGTTGATGTTAATGTTGATGAGGATAATGAGCTCTTATGTTGCATGTGTGCATCTGTGTGTGTGTGCCACTTGTTAATGTGTGTGTGTGTGTGTGTGTGTGTGTTTGGATTATCAATTTTGTAGAGTAGGCAGACGCTGATTGTCTCGTTGTCTAACGCCAGTGTCCGCCGTATTCTGCCGCAAAGTGGCAGCAATCGCCATTGGCGCCATTGTTAAATATATCAAATGAAAAACGTACTTAAGTGCGTGCTGAAGCGCTTTTCATCTGGCACAGCACGCAAATTCATAATACATATCAACACCCGGACGTAGGCACGGACAGACGGACGGACGGACGGACGGACGGAGAGAGAGACGACAAACGGATGGGCGATGGGCGTGTTTTGTTGGACAGGTTAGGATATACTTGTGATACGGCAAAAAGGGGATGGGCTCTTTGCAGTGACACAGATTTATGGCGCATAAACCGCACTTAAAACACCAAACACCAAAACAACAACGACAACAATAACAACAACAACGACAACAATAACAACAACAACGACAACAATAACAACAACAACGACAACAAATACCAAAACAAAAAAAAAAACAACACATGCAACTGTATCGCATATGTAACTAAATCGTTGCCTTCTGTCTTTGTTTGCTATTTGCAGTTGGACCCGGCACCATACCATCTCCGTGGGCACCAGTGAATCCCGGTCCTCCGGGTCCACTGGGATCGGCGGACACAAATGGCAGCATGGTGGACAGCAAAAACTTGGATGTTGGCGATATGAGCGATGTAAGTTGAACTTCCTTTACACAACACTTATTTAACAAAGTGATATGCGAAAATTTGAATTATGTTTATTACTTTTTAAGAATGCATTTCTAAATTTATTCATGTTCATTACTTTTTAAGAATGCATTTCTAAATTTAGTGTAGTAATTCTTCACCATATACTTTATCACAATATTAAAGCATTAATTTGTAACAGCGACCATACGATTCTAGTACTTTATAGATTAAAAAAGTTAAAAATTATTTTCCGATTTATATCAACAAAACTAACAGCAAAAATCTATTTTAAATTTTTATCATTAAACTGTTCAAAATATTTTTGTAAAAATTGAAAAAAAAAAAAAGCTTTTTAATGAGTCTCTCGTGTCTCCTTTTGTTACACAAACTTAAAAACCTTTAAATTTGTTTTGGTCTTAAAAGTTTTTTTAAATTTACGTCAAATTAAATGAATTGAAAGTTCTATAAAGTTAAAATAATATAGTAATTTTACGCGAACTATACTCAGTTTTTAAACAATAAAGAATTGGAATTAAATTAAAACTGTTTTTCATTCATGCAGGACGAAAAAGATTTATCATCTGCTGATGCTGAAGGAGTTTGGAGTCCGGACATTGAGCAAAGCTTTCAAGAGGCACTGTCAATATATCCACCATGTGGACGCAGGAAAATTATATTATCCGACGAGGGAAAAATGTATGGTAAGTGTTAAGAAACTACCTATACTACACCAATACCCTTACATGTATAGAGATAGTATTTATAGATAATATTTGTTGGGTTTATTTGTGGCTAGAGTTATTGGTAAACATAGTTGTAGTAGCTTTATTCTCCATGAAATTGATGTTAATGCTACCTTTTCATTACTTAAACACTTTAATTTGTTTGCCCTTAAATTTGCGCACAAAAAGTGTCCACCATATTTCTTCCTTCCCCTCCGACTCTTTCGCTCTCTCATTTTATGCTATTCTACCTTTGCCCTTCTTTGCCGCCAGTTCTCTGTGAACTGTAAACAGAAAACAAACAGGAATTTTGCGGTTGCCGCTGTTGATTTTATTTGTGTTTTTTGTTTGTGTGCTTCTTATACCCTGTAAAATCATAGGAAATTCCATCAGTCATTCCTGCCTAAAGTTCGCCTATCCTATCTGTCTGAGGATATAAGGATTTTCCTAGCTTTCCTTTCCTTCTATCTATCGCTTTTATCTTTGCTTTCTGCCTTTTAAGGAAGAAAGGAAACTTTCTTTATAGGTTTCTTTTTTTTCGATCTTTTATGCTTGCGGCTAATTTTTGGAAAATATGTGACAATTTTAAGCAAACATTTTGCAGAATTTAAAATATTTTCTAAAAATTGAAACTGTGGGGTTTGATAGTTGCTGCCTCTCTTTTGTTTAGCTGCGTGTCAACCATGAGTATAGGGTATTTTATCGTTGTCAATTAAACAAACTGCCTGCATTCTTACTCCTTTCTTTTTGTTGTTTTTGTTTTTGTTTTTGTTTTGTGCTGTTGTTTTTGTTTCAGTTTTGTTTTGGCGTATGTTTGCGGCGGCCCGTGTAAAGAAAGCATAAATTCCGTACTTTGAACCTTGAGCTGAAAGTTGTGTCAAAGCGCTTTTTGTGCCCAGGTTTTGCAGCCTGCTCTGCCAGTGGTTGGGTGGTTGGGTGGTTGGGTGGTTGGGTGGTTGCGTGTTGGGTTGAACTACAATATGACATTGGCCTGGGTATGGCAACAGGCGGCAGGCGGCGCATAAAGTTTGACACTGTAAAGCAAACGCTTTACGCCGGCTTTCAATGTGCTGACAACTGAAATTGTCAGCCTCAACTGTGCACCATGGAAAAATAATAGATTTTGTATAATTTATCATGAATTAATTACAAATTAATTACAGTACAATATTAAATACATATCATGGACTTTTTTGTTCAACTATTTCAACAACAGATTTCATAACTAATTTCTGCATGATAGACACCACATAATTTTAAGAACAGAACCACAAATTTCTACTGAGTTTTTACCAAACACTCTAAATACATTTTATTTTAAATATATTTGAAATAGTGTGTTATTTCCCAACATTATGCGTTTTCAAATTGCCTAGAAACATTTTTTTCCTACTCATCGCAGAGGTTTTCCTAGGCTTCAATGTTTTTGTTTGCGATCCCTGAGAAAAATTAAATTTTGAAAATTTACAAGTAGCTTGTATTTATCGATAACAACTGTTGGGTATAACAGCGTGCCATGTTAAGTTTTTTGTCGTATGTTACATAACAGTTTACTGTTAGTCAGATCTATATCCGTAAATAAAATAATTTTACCAAATTTTTAAAATCGATTTGGTTAGCTGGTTGTCTTTATCAATAACAAATGCTGTTAAAAACAGCTGCTAAATTAACAGTGGTGCGCAATGTTAAATGTTCTCATGTGTTACATAACAGTTTAATGTTATGCAAATGTAGTCTCAGCAAAAGAAAGTAATTTTAGCGACTTTTCAAAATGGATTAATGCCAAAAATGTAGCATTTTTGCCCATAGTATTTTGGTTGGTGTGTGTGAGTGTGTGTGTGTGTGTGTAGCACATAAATGCGAAAGACAGACAAACAGACAGACAGACAGCAGAGCCCACGGGCGTTAGAGTATTTATAATAAAAGCTAAAAGGACACATGAAGCCGTCGGCAGCGTGTTGTCTAATGTTGCTGCTGTTGCTGTTGCTGTTGCTGCTGTTGCTGTTGCTGTTGCTGTTGCTGGTGTTTCTGTTGCTGCTGTTAGCCGCACCCAAATGGCAGCTCAATGGCATTACGACAGCAAATTGTGAGAATGCTGCGCCCAACAACGCCTCCTGTCCTGGCTGCCTTCCTCCCGCCTCCCGCGTCCCGCCTCCCTTCAGCCTCATCCTCATCCTCAGCTTCCTCTGACTTTTGACTGTCTGACAAAGGTGGGCAAAAGCCTGTTAATGTTTTGTTGTTGCCGCTGCCTCTGCCGCTGCCCCTTTCTCCTTCTCTGCCTCTGCCTCTGCCTCTCGGCTGTGCATCCTGTGTGTATTATTCGAGACGTCTACACGCATAAACAACAAGTTTGTGTAATTTATGTGCCAGAGGATATTGTTTTCATTTTATGCTCGGACTTGCCCAACAACAACAATAACAACAACAATAACAACAATAACAATAACAAAAGCCTTCGCTCGAGCCACTTGCCTCTGATCCTGTCTGCCCATGTCCATGTCCTGCGCTTGCTTTTGGCTTTTTCGACTTTCGTGTTTCGTGTTCGGTGTTTGTTGTTCGGTGTTCGGTGTTTTGTGTATATTTCCATTTCATTGTTGTGCTTGGCTTTTGTGTGCATACTCTGTAAATTGGCACAAGTGCAGCGGCGTGTTTGCGCATATATCTGAACACCCTTTACTCAAGAAGAAAAGAAAATTAAGCACTTGGAAAAGTAGAGGAATATCATAATTGCTCCATATCCAACCTAAACCCCAACTTAATGAAATGAAAGTAGAGCACATTTCATTTAAATCCCGAACAATTTAATTCAATATAATAAAAATAAATAATATTAAATAAATTAAATTTAATAAGGCCTAGATTCATTAGTAATTTGTTAGTAATCATTCAACGTAATTTTGTAAATAAATAAATAAATTAAGTAAATATCCTCAGTTATTTATTGCCAACTGAGAATTTTAAAATATCTACTAAGATTTAGTAAAAAATTTAATTTAGAATATCAATTCAATTAAAAGTACATAATAACCTGGGGATAAAAACTAAAATTAAATCAAATTAAAAGCAAGAAAAAGGTTTAGCATTTGCTGCATGGATTGGGGCAAACCCAGTAAAATCTAATCTTACCTATGATTCAAGTAGATATTACAAGAAAATATGCCCATTTAAATGACTAGATTTTAAATTAAATCTTGTTTTCTTAATTTGAATTTTGTAATTTGACTGGTCTGCTTATTTATTTCCGTTTTTTTATCAGAGTTTTGCTTAAATTTACCAACTGCTCTATCGCAATTGTTGCTTCTACAGGGTATCTGCCCAGTCGTTCAACAGCAACCAATTCAGTTGAAGTTTCTCACAGTGCTGTCTGCGTGTCTTGTGTTTAAACAAGTAATTAATTTTCACTTTTCATTTTGCTTACCTTATGCCCAGAGCACAATTTGACACCTAGCATTGCTTTAGGTCCTTTTTGACTGTACCTCCTTTTTCCGTCATTTGCTTACCTTCTTTTGCCTACCACCTGCTGTTTCTGGCAGTTAGCATTCCAGTTATCCTGGGTTTCCGGACGAGATAATTGCTGCAGCTTACGAAAGGTTTAATAGCAAGATTAACGCCAGTGGAAAATTGCAAAAACTGCAACAAATGTGGGGTATATTGTGCTGATGTAATACCCATTGTTAAAGTTAGTTTTTATAGTTAATAAATATGTTACAGAATGGGCTGAGTTATACGTTCAGTACTTGATAGCATGCCAGCATGCCTGCAAACCGCATATACCCCATATGCTTTTCAAGTGCAGGGTCTAGTTGGGTTAGTTGGTAGAAAATTGGCTATGATTGTTAAATGCGCAAGCGGTTAGTGGCTGTAATTTGTATACCCTGTATACTGCATATGCATATAACTCAAGGACGCTTGAATCGATAACCGCAATCGATAAGTTCAATTTGTAGCTGCAATTTGTCACTCCAAGGGTTTGTTGAATGTGCCCAACCTTGCGACAAACAGGCGACTAAACTTATATTTATTGCCAACACGTGGTTAGTTCCGCACACACACACACACACACACAGACACAGACTTCCCCACACCCCCACACACCCCTTCGAGAGCAGGATAAACGCGCTGTTGCTGCTGCTGTGAAAATTGGAAAAATGTTTGCGCTGTTGCTGCGGGCCAAACATGGGACAAAGCTGTTGTTGCCTCTGCTGCTGCATTGCCCACCGAATATCGGCGACCAACAGAATGGAGCAGATTACACTGAGAGAAACAAATGGAAACTGTTGGACCCAGTACTTAAAAAAATGTATTAAAAGATCTATTAAGTAATATGTAATATTCAAAAGTAGGCGCGACAGACCCAACAAAGTGTATATATATTTTTGATCAAGACGACAAGCTGAGTCGATATAGCCAAGTCCTTCTATTTGTCATATAAACACTTAGATCTCGTTAACTTTAAAAGCTATAAACACAATTTTTGGTATTTAGGTTCTCCTAAGTAGCTAGCATATCAAGTTTGTTTTATTGCTACTTGAATTTATTTATTTACTAAAAGCAGCTTTTAATGTTGAAATGTTAATTAACAGCTATTAAATAAAAGTATTTTCAAATGTCAAGACAGTTAATTTCTACTAAGTTTTATATCAATATTTATATGTCTATTTTTGCAACCTTGCCTATTCTAGTTCTCACAATAATAATAATATTCAAATGTGAATAAAACAGTTAGGACGTAGCCACCAACTGATCGGTCGCGCTCGACTACAAAATACCCTGCTCTTACTATTATAAATAAAATTAAAGAATATTTATAAAATATCATTCGAAGCGCAGCAGCAATGCATCTTCTTGAAGCTGCAATATTGCTTAGTTAATAGCTTATGCGTTTATTAACCAGTTTGAATGCGCTTTTCAGGATAGATAAATTGTACAAATATTGGAGAGTATATCTTCAGAATAACAACATTATTATTGTTATTAATATTAATAGTCAATTCCATGTGTATTGTTTCGCTCAGTGTAGAAGAGCTAAACGTGTGGTTTAGGCGCTGTTTGCTGTCGTTGCGGCCTTATGTGTGAAAATATAACCATTGTTTGGTTGTTAATTTTCCAAATATTTGCATAGCCGCTGCCCTCACACACACACACACACACACACACACACACACACACACGCACACTCACAATCTCTCACACAAATTGCACTGGTTATGACACATGACACAGCGGATGGACAGCTGCATGCAACGCGGCTGGTGTCGCCTCCTGGCAGAATTTGTGGCCTAAAAAGTTTGCCGGATGCCACTTGCCACAAATATGCAGCGCAGCTCGTGGCGACTTAGCCCAGTAAAGTTATCCCTCCCGATTAGCTGCGGCCACTGAATGGAGTCGACATCGATGTTCGCCTAAAAAATAACATGAAATTTGTTGCAGCCAGTTTATGGCCAAAAATGCTATGGTCTAACAAGTTCTCACCTTGGTTGTAAAAGCTACGATAAAGTTGGCCTCTATCGAGATAAATTTCTCTCTCTCTGGCTACAGATGATTTAACTCTACAGTACATACATGAGAGTATTATGTATAGAGTCAATTCTCGTATAATTTTTGATCACTCATCTAAAAATCTTAGTCAGTATTTAACATTTTAAGGCATAACTTATAAGCAATATTTTTATACAAAGCCCGAATTCTTGTCTAATACCTATGCTACAATACCTTTGGCATTACTACACTGAGAGAAAAATTGATATAGCCATTTCTGCCCCCAATACAATATGTTCTCCTGTATATACTGTTTACTATGAACCTTAATTCTTATGCTTCCAAAACAGTCGGAAGCAACCGACATTAAATTTCTAGAGCTTGCAGCATTGAACTTTTCCGTAGTATCTGCCAGTCTGGCATTTTAAAACTTATGCACATGTATGTGTTAAAAATGAAAATTGAAAAAAAAAAGAGGGGAAACGAGCGACATTTCAATTGACTGATTAACCTTTGAATTATGAGCAGAGCTGCATGAATCTATTCATTTAATGTGGCGAACAATCGTATGAATTATGTGACTAACAATCACAAAGACACATATCTACAGGCGTTATTATATAGAATACATACATACTAGACTAGACTATAATGATTTAGTCGGAGATTCAAACAAACGCAAACAAACGCCTGCGCACTCGACTAGAGCATACGCCATTCAATGTGGCACAGTGTGGCAAGTTCATTCAATTAGTTGCACCTATCAATTGATTGTGAACTGCAATCAACCTTTGGGGTCACACTTTATCGACATACACACAGACCCACACACATAAATATTGCAATTAACATATTCTTTCGATTCTATTCGAAGATAGCAACAATTCAATTGAATCAAAAGTCAAACCCTGCACTCAGTCTAATTGATTGAAGGCATAACCACCTCAAGATACTTTCATATTGTCATTGTGATAGTCAAAGGTGCTTGTTAATACGTCAAGTATGAAGTACAAGAGATACACTCAGGGAAAAGCATCCAGAATCTTTCTTCATTTTCATGGATTAAAAAAATTATTGGTGGTGGTATAGGGGATGAGCATCACAACCTTATTCACCAAACATCCAGCCGAGGGCATGAGTTCAAAAAATAATTATAATATGGCAAAAACAAATTAAATATTTAAATTCAATGTACAAATGATTTATAACCCCATTTTTTATCTATTCTAATTAAAATTGCTTAAAGTAAAAAATAAAGTTCACAAAAAAAACAGGTTTCATTTAAAAAACAACGGAATTGATTTCAGAAAAAAAATGGAATTGATTCAAGCAAAATTTGGAATAAATAGGAAACAAAATTTGATTATTATTCATTATTCAATATAATAACGATTGAATTAAGAAAAAACGGTATTAATTCAAGAAATATAAGGATAGATTTAATTACAAATAAAATTTAATTCAAAACAGAAGAAGATTAAATCAATCCTGAATACTTCTAACTATCCGATACTTACCTAAAATCAAAATATTCTGAATTACATGAGGCTTACTTGAATTAAGTAGGTGCTTACTTAAATCAAGTAATGTCTGGATATCACGACCTTTTACCCGCTTCTGCATTGAATCAAGTAATAATGATTTTTTCTCTCAGTGTACCAAAAGATGCTGAACGTACTAGCAGATACTTTTAGTTGTCATACCACTAACTCTAACTCTAATAAATGCTATGAAGACACTTTCGAGACTAGTTAAATAGATGCTACTCTTCAAGATACTTAGATACTAGGAAACCCTGCCTGTGGGTTATAGATGATATTCGCTAGGCATCCGTAAGGATTTCGTGGTGCAAATCAGTTGGCCTCACTCTACGTAATTCGCCTGTATTAGTCATGCGAGCGTAGCAAAATGATTTCGTATAATTAAAGTAAAAGTATACTTAATCAATTCCTCAAGCACACATGCACATTCATATATGTATGTATACATACATACATACATCGAGAACTTTACATATTTGTGTCGCACAGAAAGTTTTGCCATAAATTCCATTTGAATAGCGCTCCGTCTTTTTATTTTCTATTTCTATTTTCTTTTGGACCTTGGCCCATCGATTTGCCAAGATTTAAAGCGTGAAGAAATTGAAATGCAGAACTCTCCTTTCTTATTCCACTTAAGTATCTGCGTATTGTTCGCGTCTATCTCTGTGAATGTGTGCAGATATATATATATATAAATATATATGTACGCTTATAACTTGCGCATCAGGGCTGCAACATGTTGCTCACTTCGGAATCAGTTCTTTCTGCTGAGTTCTTTTGTATTACAGTGGAGCAATCGCTTTTGCATCCTGTGCTCATAAGTATGCTTTAGGTTTGACTTAGAAAAATAGCTGCAGTAGTATCTAGTGATTGATTGTACCCAAAATATAGAACGCCTTTTGATTCAATATATAAAAGCTATATTTTATAGAAGTTCAAGGGTAGTTCAATGTTTTTGAATAAACTTCTATATTGAATTTTTCTTATAAAAACCAACAATATCTTTGTTAAAACAATCTCATAAAGTTATGAAACATTATTTAGTTCACTTTAGGATCGCTCGTCATTTCCTCTCTTTAAAAAAAATTGGCAATGGGTCATATTATATTATAGTACATAAATATGTACTATACTGAAAGTATCGACAAATTCAATAAAACAGCGTGGATATTTAAAAAAAATAAAAAGCTATAATCGATTGTAAAATTAAATGAGTATATTTTTTATCCTATATATCCGAAGCTATATCCTATCCTATACTAAACTTAACCTATGTAACCTAACGTATGTCCTGCGCTCTATACTACATCTAATCGTATACTCTATACTATTTAATATCCTATCTTCTACCTTACTCTAAAACTGATATATTCAGTCGTTAGTTCTTTTAAAAAGAACAGGGAATAAAAACCCATATTATATTTACTGTTTTAAGTTATCTACAGATCAACTTTGTTCCTCTCGATTGAAACTTGTCCAGATATTTAGGCCTTGGCATATTTATATAAACGTTTGATGTTTGAAAGAACTCTAAAACTTTTATATTTTTATCTTTTATAATCATTTCGAGGTAGAATATTTCTCAATTGAGCAGGATAATTGCAATAATACTTGGAACTGGAACTAGATCATTTGCACGTAATGCCAAGCACAGCAACTAGTTCCACAACTGGAACTGGCGCCCTGGCTAACGGTAGGGTGGCTTGCTGGGTTAGTGGGTTGCTTGGGTTAGTTGTGATGGCTCTGTGTCTGTGTCTGTGTCTATCCGTCTGTCTGTCTGTCTGTCTGTCCATCCGTCTGTCTGTCTGCCCGTCTTTGTATGTGTATGAAGCGCGCTAGTAATTCTTAGCCGTCCCCACAAGCAACAAAAGTGAAGCTCACCCCGAGAGCAGCCGGAGAACAGCCGGAGAACCCCGCACGGACTTTGTGTACGGCAAGGGCAATATGCGTGTGCTTCTGGGTGCTTTTGGGTGGTTGGGTGGTTGGGTGGTTGGGCGGTTGGTTGGCTTTGCCATGAGGTTTGAGTCGCTGAAAATAATTTTATTCGGTTAGAACTGAAACTATGCCAAGAATGTAATTAGTGAACGCATAAGCGTGTGTACAATAAAAGCTGAATCGCTCGTCTGTAGCTGAAGCTGCTATCAAGCCCAACCGTAAGGATGCCGCTCCCCAAACTCCTCCCTCCTCCCTGCCCCCACCATCTCGCAGAGCCAACGGCAATCGGAGCAATGGCAAGGCAACAAGCTAAAGCTGATATTGAAGCAGAAGCAGAAGCTAAAGCTGACGTCAGGCTTACACGTCAAATTGTCGTACGGACAAGGAATTAAATTTTATGCAAAAGATATGAAGCAGCTTTAGACGAAATACATGCATTTATGTACATAGATGCTTGGCTAACCGTTGAGATACATTTTTAGATACATATTTAGTACGTACATGTGTGTGCAGGTATACATCACTTTAGCTACAAAAGTATTGAGTTTTCGGGCGGAATTTGTGAGTGAAATGTCTGCATATGAATTCCAAATGAAATTTCACAGACATCGTTAAGGTGCATGGAAAAGGGAAATGAGCTCAAGTTTGTAATTTTCAGACTTGAAGGAAGAAAAGCTAAAGAGAATACTATCTCAAATCATATCTATATCCATAACGGGATCTATATGTTTATATCTATATCTATGGCCATATGTATAGCAATGAAATATCTCACACTTGTGAGCTTATTTGATTTGATTTGATTTGCAATTGTATTTGCTGTGGTTGATTGCATCACTGATTTAATTATTCTCCAACTGTGAATTTTTGCAGGGCGCAACGAGCTAATCGCGCGTTACATCAAATTGCGCACCGGCAAGACGAGAACCCGCAAACAAGTTAGCTCCCACATACAGGTGCTAGCCAGGCGAAAACTCCGTGAAATACAGGCCAAAATCAAAGTCGTAAGTTTGCCCAAAATCACACAAATATAACTGTCAATATCTATGTTACTACGAGTATATACTATAAACATCGAACGAAAAGCGAGAGTAAGCACTGAAGAGTTGAATATGTTCAGTTGTGTTCAAGTTTTGACCGGAAGTACCATCGTCTATTGTCCACATGCTTTCTACACACACATAAGTACATGAGAGGTATTTCTCTTGGAAATTCTAGATTGATTTACTGTAATACTAGTATAAGAAATGTGAGCGCTAATTAAGGGATTTTTTCTGTATGACATGAGCAGAAATAATAAACAACATAAACTAATCGAATCGAACAATAATTCAAAGCTGTTGTCGAAGCAATAATTATAGCTCGGATTACAAAGCAATTATCACTATCGATTTACTTTTCAGATCAATTTATGTTTATCGACAGCCAAAGCAATAACAACTTAAGTGAAACTATATACAAAATTGTTATAACTTGTAAATCATAAAGGGCAAAAGTAAACATTGCATTTGCGGAAAACATTTCAAGAGTTTATAGCTTAAAGTTTAAATTTCGATAAAATATAATATAATATAAGGAGTGTTATGATTAACTTATTTGATTTAAAATATATATAACTATTAATATAATTTTGTATTTTAAATAGTTAAAATGTAATAATTTCAAAGTAAACGGAAAACATTTAAAGAGTTAAAAGTTTAGAGCTAAAATTTTGATATAACTTGCGTTCATTAGTGGCAATATTTAAAACATAGTTATTGGCATTAAATCTTGATTCATACCAATCAATCCAAAAATAAAACTAACATTTCAAGAATTCCGATAGTTTAGATAATACTTGTTTGAGTTTAACTTTGATATTAATATACATATATAAAATATAATTATTGGATATTTAATCTTGATCCATATCACTCAATCAAACTGATACTAAAGGTTTTAGAGCTTAAAAGCACATTATTTGTATGACATTACAAGTATTATAAGTAATACCAATTTCAGTTCAATATTGATATTAATATTAATATATGTATAATATATGTCGAGTTATTGACAATATCAAAATAATTGTAATGGTTTAGCAACATAACTGAATTTGTAGGTGTTGCTGTTTGGGCTGTGCCTTGATATCAAGTCGATCATTCTGTCAAAAGAAGGAGTTTAATTTATATAGATATAACACAATGTGTACATATTATTGCAAATACACAAAAGTACAGTTGTGCATGCATATTTAAGGACCGATAAACGATGAGCGTGAAAAGCAAGGAAGAGTATCTCAGTTGCAAGTTGGCGTGTCCGGCGTATCCGTCTAATGTTGTGGTGTGTCATTCATAAGTGGCCCTGCGTCTCTCCCCTCACTCCACGAGAGATCGAACCGATATATATTTATATCTATATATAGTTTTGTTAGCTATGCATGTGTGTTGTGAACACACACACCATACACACCCATACGCACACACACACACACACACACATACAAACACATACACACACAGAGAGAGAGACCAAATTGAAACTCTTCTTACAGGAACCGAATGGTGTGTCCTTGCATTTACTCAATGAGAAAGAGCAGACCCTACAGGCCATGAGCTCCATGACCAGCTCCCAAATTGTGTCCGCCCAAGCGGCCAATAATCTTGCCCTGGCCTCAGCGCTGACAGCGGGCGTGCACCATTCGAAGCACCATCTACCGCATCACGCACACCACCAGCACCACCAGCACCACCACCACCACCAACAGCACCACCACCACCACCACCAACAGCAACAACAACATCAGCAGCAGCAACAGCAGCAGCAGCAGCAACAACACCTGCACCACCACCACCATCATCACCATCAGCAACCGCACCATCACCATAATGTTGGTGTTGGTGTTGCTGCTGCTGCTGCCGCTGCAGCTGCGGCCGCCGCTGCTGCTGCTGCTGTGGTGCAGACGCCAGCAACAGTTGCCCCAACAGCAGGGGGCATCACTGTGGCTGTGCCACCGTCTTCATCGTCGTCGTCGTCGTCGCCACGGCACCATCCGCACCATGCCGCCCATCATTCCCATCACAGTTTGCCCCACCCAATGCATCCGCACCACCCACACCATCCCCACAACCATGCCGCGGCCGTTGCAGCCGTCTACCACCTACAGCACCAGCACCAACAGCAACAGCAACAGCAGCAACAGCAACAGCAATCAAGTGAGGCAACAAGTGGTGCTGTGTCGCCTGCAACGAGAAGTGATGTGCCGCCACCACCGCCGCCGCCATTGCACCACCCGCCGTTGTATCCGGGCGTAAGCAACCAAGTTCTAGTTACCCAAGCAATGCAATAGCAACAACTGCAACAGCAACAGCAACAACAACTCAGCCACATCAGCAACAATTCGCACTAACTGCAACGTCACAGCACCAACATCCTTCTCTTTGCGCTCTCTGTTTCACGCACATTATCGATAACAGACCGATAACTCATTCGCCATAACAACACATCAATCGCTCGATCGGTAGCCATTTTATTGTTAACTTATACGTGTGGATTCTCTTGCTCTCTCTTTCTATCTGCGTTTCTCTGGTTCTATTTGTATGTCTCTGTGTTGCACATCTTTGGTCATAGCTCGCTCAGTCGTCTTGGATTCGCACTACTCGTTACCAACTGCTGCGCTCTCGCTCTGTGTCTGTCCCGCAAACTCTCTTTTCTTGTTTTTCGCCCTCACACACTTTTTAGTTTCATTTCCTGCTATAACTCATTACGTGTGCTAATCTTCATCTGTAACTAGTTACTCGTTACTCGCCACTCGCCACTCGTTAACTTTTAGGTTGTATTGCCGTACCTCCTAAAAAGTCACTCGTTACATGCAAATCAATACATCCTAGTTGTACAGCGTTGCACATTATTCCTTCATTCTTCGCTGCATCGACTACTCGCCAGTTTAAGCTGCCTACTCGTCATTCATCATTCGTTTACACATGTTTAAAGCACACTCGTTGGACTTATTTAGTCCACATTCGTCACTCGCTACCCGCTACTCGCCACTTGCTACTCGTTACTCCTTACTTGCATTAAGGCCAGATCATGAAGAGAAATAGCGACGCCAGTCACCACCACATGCTCGACGCTCGCTTGCTCATTGAAATCGACTCCTTGCGATTTTTACATGCCCACAACAATAATCAAGAATCAGAATATATTCCTATATAAATAAAAAGTAGAAAGAATAGTATTGTATTATATAATGAATAATATGTGTAATTTATGTATAATTAACAAAAACACTTGTATGTTTATTAGCTGTTTATAATACAAAAGTAGTTAGCATTTTTATCTATGTATTCACTATCGTATGTATATAAAACTCGATGTGATCAAACGGTCAAGCAATCAATCAATCAACTGATCAATTAATAATATCAATCGCCCAATCATTATTTATGCGTGCCTACTATCATCAGCTGTAATACCATGTCCAAAAGTTCAAGAATCTCGTGCTTAGCTTAGTGTTCTAATACAACTGCTATTGATGGAGATATTTATTATTGATAATATTATTAATATAACGCCTTTTCTTGTTTTTATTTTCTCCAGCAATTTTGGCAACCTGGTCTGCAACCGAGCACATCGCAAGAGTAAGTTGACAGAACATCATAAAATAACACAACGCATTTGCATTGACCAATAGTTTCTATGATTACAGCATCAAGCCGTTCGCCCAGCCACCCTATACACCCGGTAAACCATCAACAGCCGTATCCGGTGAAATCGAGGCTGGTATTCCGCCCGCTCAGCTGCCATGGGAGGGACGCGCCATTGCCACGCACAAATTCCGCTTGCTCGAGTTTACGGCTTTCATGGAAATCCAAAGAGATGAAATCGTAAGTGTTGCTACGGATAAAATTTAAAATATAACTTTAGAAATAATAATAAGAATATTCAAAAATCTTTCGATATTGCACCTCTTGATCATGATATCCAGACTGTATACAAATTTTAGGGTCCCACTTTTCACAACAGGCAGAACATTGATAGCAAGTCGGACCAGATATATATAGAGTATAAATGACCGTCTGTAGATAAGAAGAAACTAATATAGTTAAAAAGATAAAGATATTAAAAAATGCTATTTGAATATATCAAATACGAATATAACTGTGGAACTTTTAAATATTCAAATTATGTCCCGACTGTATCAAAATTTCAGTTAACTAGTTCTATCCTTAGGATACCAATTCAGTAAGTTAGTCAGACCAGATATATGAAAAAAGAAACTAAAATTATTGAGAAGATACAGATATTAAAAGAAGCTAATATATATTTTTATATTGTTATAAAATGCATAAAATCAAAATTGAACGTATATGTTTCATTTCCCACAGTATCACCGACATCTATTCGTACAACTGGGTGGCAAACCATCGTTCTCCGATCCGCTACTTGAGGTGAGCTCGAATTATTTTAAGCAAGTTTTGATTTCCTTGATCCAATGATGATTTAAATTTGTTTACAGACTGTTGATATACGACAAATATTTGATAAGTTCCCGGAAAAGTCCGGCGGTCTCAAAGATCTCTACGAGAAAGGACCACAGAATGCGTTCTACCTTGTTAAATGTTGGGCGGATCTCAACACGGACGTAACGACCGGCAGTGAAACGGGTGATTTCTATGGTGTAACAAGCCAGTAAGTATATAGTTTCGATACAACTCTATCAATCTAGTATTTCGTAATACTAATTCTATGCTTTATCTCTCTCCTCTAGGTATGAAAGTAATGAGAATATTGAGCTTGTCTGTTCGACAATCGTTTGCTCATTTGGCAAACAGGTTGTGGAAAAGGTTGAAACGGAATTTTCACGCCTTGAGAACAATCGATATGTCTACCGTATACAACGCTCACCCATGTGCGAGTATATGATCAATTTCATACAAAAGCTAAAGAATTTACCTGAACGCTACATGATGAACAGTGTGCTCGAGAACTTTACAATACTGCAAGTGAGTGCGAGAAATGCAATTGGTGTAACAGTAACCAAAAATGTTGATATTCAAACGGTTAATTTGGATCGGTGTGCCTATTAGTACTATTATGTATATAGGTTTTTTGTTTAAAGCCGTCTAACTTACCTGGATGTGTCGATCGTATTAGCTATATTCTGTACCGTCCGTCTGTCTATAAGAAAGCGTAGATCTCGACCACCCTAAGAGCTAAAGCAACCATTGTTGAAATGTAGATGGATTTTTACCTTACGCATATTAGGTTTATTTTCAATGTTGGATGCCACTCCCCCCTTACGAGCTAATCATAGAAGGTGGTTATTTTGAATATTTACTTTCTACTATATGATGTAAATCTTCCGAATAATTAGTAAACACAGAAGTAAATATTAAAAAACATTGCAGGGTTTGCGTAGCTTGCCCTCTGGCACTAACAATAAAGTAAGTAGCAGCATTGCTGATGTTCTACAAACATTTGTCAATTTTTCATGGGTAAAGAGTATACATATAGAGTCGGATGCGTCCCTTTTGTTGCAACAAACTGAATCAACTGTTAAGTGAGTTTGAATAGAAGATATTTCTAATTGGGGGAAGCTCAATAGAGTGAATTCAGTTCACACTGTCGAACAAATGCACAAATATGGCATTGGAATCAGTATATTGATGCCTTTGATCGTATGGCTATGTCAACATGTCTGGTTACTGTCGGTTCGAAATGATCTCTCTCTCTCTCTCTACATGGTGCTCTCTCCCTCTGTTCTCTGCCAGGTAATGCGAGCGCGTGAAACGCAAGAGACACTGCTCTGCATAGCGTACGTGTTTGAGGTGGCGGCGCAGAACAGCGGCACCACGCACCACATCTATCGCCTTATAAAGGAATAGCATGAGCTGCACGACGCAGCCAGCACTCTGTCCGCTAACCCCACCAATGCACAAATCAGCGAATACAACACCAACAGCAGCAACAACAACAACAACAACAACAACAGCAGCAGCAACAGCAACAACAACAGCAGCAGCAACACGAGCAGAACGAACAGCAGCAGCAACAATAACAACAACAGCAGCAACAACCAGAGCAATAACAATGCCATCAAGAGCAGCAGCAACAACAGCAGCAACAACAACAACACAGCAACAACAGCAACAGCAGCAGCAGCAGAGGAAGCGCTTGGAGGCCAGGAAACGGTTGCAACAATCATCAAACACTCGCCAACATCGCCACAGCAGCAAGGCAGCCTGCCAGTTGGGTTGCAAGTGGATGAAGTGTTGTATGCCGACAGCAACTATCAGCTGCAGCAACAGCAACAACAACAGCAGCAGCAACAGCAACAGCTGCAGCAGCAAACACGTCGCAGCACGCACTTATTGCTGCAGCAGCACAGCGCACCACAGCAACAGCAGCAGCTACAACAGCAGCAACAGTTACAGCAGCAACAACAGCAGCAACAACAGCAGCAGCAACAGTTGCAGCTTGTCAACTACCAGGACCGTCCAGCGCCGCCGCCCTACAGCCTTTGTCTAAACAGCAGCAGCAAAGAACAACAGCAGCAGCAACAACAGCAGCAACAACAGCAGCAACATCCGCAGCAGCAACAGTTTGATGCGGAACAGCAACAGCAGCAACTGAGCACCTATGAGCAATTTCTCAAGCTCTCCGCACAGGAGTACACGCAGCTCAATGCGGCTGCTGAAAGTGCGGCGCTCAATCTGAGCAGTTTGGGCAGCGGCAAAAGCGTGAATGTTGCTGATGCTGAGACAGCAACTGTTGCGGCAGCAACATCTACAGCAACAACAGCAACAGCGACCGCAGCAACTGTTGAAATGCGCATGTTGCAGCAGGTGAATGTTGCTGCCGCAGCGGCAATGGTTGCTGCTGCCAATGCAACAGCCAATGCTAATGCCAACGAGTCGATCAATGCAGACGCTGACTGTGAGCAGTAATCGGTTATCGGTTGATCGATAGCAGCAGTAGCTGTTAAATGCGCTGTTGGTTAACAGCTGCTGTTGCATGTGATCGTACGACTCTCTGTTAAGTAGCTGCTGTTAATCAACAGCTAATGTTATGCATGCTTTCGATCTTGCTGCTGTTAACTAACAGCGCATGTTAACTAACAGCGCCTTTGTTGCTGTTATTGCGGCTTTAGCGCGTTTTTTCTTAACGTTTGTTCATACATATTTGCATACATTAAAGAAAAATACATTTTAATGATCTCAAAGTTACTTAAAACATATTTCTTGTGTGTAATTTGTATTTTCTTAATAGTTGTGCTCTGATTATTTTATTTTATCATAAAGAAATTTAAAGAAAATTGTATTTACTTTTTAAACGATAACATTTTTGTGTGAATTTTTGCAATAGAAAAAATTAAGACGATATAATTATTGAATTTTTGCTTAATTTTTTGGCGTTTTTTTTTACCAAGTACCAAGTACCGGGCTTTGACAGCAATGCAAAAATGCAGATTATACAAAATTAATATTTTATGCTTACAACAATTTTTTTTATAAATATTTTTTTAAATTTGTGTTTATATTAGCAGTAAAAGAAAGCAAGCAAAAATAAATGTAATGTATAGTACCTTAACATTAGATATTTTACCAGCAAACTTTTTGTTTAAGCCAAGTTAAAGAATTGTTTAGTTTAGATCTGAGAGCTGACAGTTGAGCTGAGGCAAGGCGTGCTGTAACTTAGCGAGGGCAGTTCGAACAATTCACGACAAGCTACGATGCACAACCGATAAGAAAAGCAATTAGTATCAACAGAACTCGAAATGAAGCTGAGGTTAAAAAGTAAACAGTAAACAGTAAAAAATAAAGAGTAAAAAAAGAAGCAAAACAAACAAACTGACAGCGAGTATGCTAAATGGAAACCACAATGTTATTTTCTCTATATTAACTAACGAGTATATGTAACTATAGTATAAACACATACATTGTATATTTAAAAAGAAAAATACATACAAAAAAAAAAAACAACTTTCATTTAAGTTTTTGCATCGAACGATCCACCGTTATTTAAATGATTAAAATATAAAAAAAGCAAATGAAAGAAAATCAGCAAAAGCAGACGAAAAGTTGTCGTCAGTTCCACAAAGGAAGCTGCATGTCTGTCTGTCTGTCTGTAGGTGCAAACCGATGCCATATTTATCTAAAAATATATATATTGCACTGGCACTAGTTCTAAATCGACTCGACGCTGACGACAATTGGGTTTGCAGTTTTTTTTACCCCACACAATTACCACAAAGAGTTGAAAGCAAACAAAAAAAAATTCGTTAGAAAACACAAAAAAAAAAAGCAAACTAAACTTAAAACTAAATGTTAAAGTAAACAAAAAAGTGTATTGTAAATGTAAAATAGCAAACGTTTTCGTATGTATTAAGTTTAAACTAAAAAGTATGCTAAATTTAAATAATACGATTAAAATTAAACAATAACAATAATAATATATATACATATATATATATATATACATAAATCTAAATATAATATTAAATGCATATTTATACATAAATGTAAAGTATTTCGTTGTTGTACGATTAAAACAAATGCGCATTTTTTTTTTTAGTAATTACAAAATGGAAAATGTATGATGAAAATGCAAACAAACGAGAAAGATAAACTGTCTGTTTTATACATTTAACGGCAACAATAATTAAACAAGAAAACAAAACGAAAAGCATGCAATAGCAACAAATGAGAAATGAGAAATTGAAAGAAACTTAATCTTAAACACACACTTGCAAAGGGGTAAACTGTAACAATAATAAATATAATAATAAATTTAAAGGAACGACAAAACAAAAACAAAAGCAAACACTATTTTAAACGCATAACATTTTCAAAACACAAATGCAAAATGCAAAATGCAAAATAATAAGTACAGCAGCAAAACTCGAAAAAGCTGATAAAAAAACAACAAAAAACAAAAAAAAAAACTTAACTAAACAGAACACATAATAACAAATAAATCTAAAATAGTGCCTAACAGAAGCAAAGTATTACAAAACAAAAACAAAAACAAGCTGGCATGCCTGACAGCTACAAATACCCTACAATAGCGGTATGCCACCAATGTCTAATCAGCAGCTTACACATAGATCTTTTAAGCTAATCAAAATGTAAACCAATTGCCACTGTCGAACGCTCTTACAAATCAAAAATCAATATTTATACACGATTCTTTAGTCCCGTCCCTACTCCTACTCACAGATGACCTTAGATTTGCGCGAGCGTTGCCAGATTGGCCAACTGAGAAGATCTGCATGCCCGCCATGATTGAATTAACAGTTTTACAGACATGCCAACTTGTTTTCCAGCAATAGACTAACGGTAGATGCATGTAGGTGCGTGCTCGTTGCTTTTTTTTTTGTTTTTGTTTGTTTTTTTAATACGTTTTTTAAATAGTATACAATTTCATTTTGCCGCAAGAAAATCTCACTTTATTTAAGAATCTGTATGACGATATTTCAACACAAGATGCAAGGAAAATCCGTTCAGTATCTATAGCTAACAGGCATGTTAGTATGCATATTAAGAGCTTAGTTTTACAAACATCAACTACATATATAGCGCATAGATATATCTATTTTGTTGTTGCCTATTGCCCCGCCCCAAATCCAAGCCAACAACAAACAGCACCAGCCAGCAGAATTCAGATCACACAAAGCAAACGGAGAGCTAATTAGTTAAAAAAAAAACATAAAAAATAAATACAAAAATAGAAGATTTCGAAAATGTTCAAACCAATGCAACTTTCTTTGTAATATACAATTCTGAAATACTAACAATTCTGATATTTTCCAAACATATCATAATGCCCTCTATATGCAGTTCTTGAATTAATTTGAAATTGAATTTCTATTCACACTTTGCAATTCTTGATATGCAATAGCAGTTGAATGAATATAGCTATGCTATATCTAATGTGCAAATGCAGTATATATATATATATATAGTATATTTACTATATTATATATGATATATGATATTTTAATGCTACGCTATCCCTAGTCCCTGTCAGTCCTTCCTGCATCCCTTTAATGACATCCCTAAGCCAGTTCGTAAAACATATTTTAGTTTAAGCTTATGTTTTCGGGTTTTTTGCTAAATAGAAAATTGTATTTAAATTAATTTAACTAATCTAACATATACATACATACATACATATATTTTTTTTTATTTTTTTAATTCACTGTAATTTATGCAGAGTTAATTTTAGTTTACGTTACGAGTACGTTATGCTAAGCGAAAATAATGAATTAACGCAAATCTTGATCATCAGCAGCAACATCATCCACATCATTAGCAGCAGAAACTAGTGCTTAAATCAATAATAAACATTTAAATATAGTTATTATATACACACACACACACACACACACAGATAACTGAACACTACAACAATAACAAGCAGCAAGAATGAACAGTGAAATGTAAACGCGTATGTAAACAATAACAAAACACAATTCAGTTAGCATATTTATACATACATACATTGCAATTGCAATTGCAGTTACGATTACGATTACGATTACAATTGCAACATTCGATGCTGATAAGGACGATGAAGGAGAAGAGTATATGGTACATAGTATATAATATACACGTCTGTATATAACTATGTATATGTATGTATTTTGTTTTGTATTTGTCGTTCAACAAAATCGCAAACTAAATGCGAACGAGTGCAAAATCTAAGGGAATGATAAGAAAATGATAAACAAGTAGACGAGAGAAACACAAGAAAAATATGAAAGAAACATGTGAAATTTACGTAAGGAAAAAAATGTGTCATTTTAATTTTTACACTGAAATGCATTAATAAAAATTTTAATATATTAAAAAAAACCAAACACTTGTTTTATTGACAATTTCCAAATCGTTACACATCGAGTTCTACATAATATAAATGAAGTAAGTACCAAATGTTAAATATTTAAAATTAAAATTGTTTTAAACAGCAAAATTTTTATAGGAAAATGGGTTTTCAGATTTTCTATTTTAAAGGGAAGTTTTGACTGAAAACTTAAATTTTGATTTTAAAATGTGAAGCAAAAACATTCATGTTTGGTTTTAAACCCTGTGAAAACTGGATTCAGACCATTGTCCATCTATCCGTGTCCGTCTGTCTGTCCGTTTGGATAAACGCATTAATTTCGAAGACTATAAGAGCTAGATCAGCAAATATCAGTATTGATAGATGTAAACCATATGCAGATCAATAAAATTTCTAAAATTGGATAATATGCCCCATTCAAGACCTTATCGATAAACACTAAATAACAACGGCTAAGCGCTGCCTAGGAGATGAGGCGGCTATCAGCTGCATTACTTGTAATGCAGGAGGTATGCTTGGAGAGCCAGCCGAGCGATTGAGCAGAGAGGAGAACAGCTAAGCGCTGCCTAGGAGATGAGGCGGCTACCCGCTGCATTACTTGTAATGCAGGAGGTATGCTTGGAGAGCCAGCCGAGCGATTGAGCAGAGAGGAGAACAGCTAAGCGCTGCCTAGGAGATGAGGCGGCTACCCTCTGCATTACTTGTAATGCAGGAGGTAGAGAGGAGAACAGCTAAGCGCTGCCTAGGAGATGAGACGGCTACCCGCTGCATTATATGATGAACATAGACGTTTGTAAGTTTCCAAATATAAACTCTTACCATTATGCTTGCTTATCGTAGCATTGAAATCGGCAATTTAATACAGATGTTGAATAATTAATATTGCAGGTTATCTTTCACTACTGCCGATTGCGTTCGACTGTAGCCTTTCCGAATTTGTAGATCCTAAAATCCACTGGAATGAAGCGCAGTAGCTGAGCTGATGCTGGATAAATAATGCAGCTGTGGTTTATACTCTGTTAAACATGTCGCTCTGTCTTTTGTTTATTTTGAGTATTTCTATATTTTGAATTAAATTATTTATACAATACATGTTTATTGAAACGTTAACTACCATCATTTGCAATCAAAGTACACCAAGGAAATGAAACTGTGTGTTGCTTAACATATATATTTTTTGTTTGTATATTTATGTTGTGGATAGCGTTCGGTTATACCAAATAATTGAATTAAAAAACTTGTATACAGATCATATAACTGAAGATTTGCTTTTTCCTATTCACTTTCGCAATGCCGAACTTGTGGTATGTGCCATTTATAACGAAATACTATAATAAAAAAAATTAGTTATAATATATATAGCATAAACATACAGATAGGGGATAAAATAAAGATTTAAAGACAGCAAGTCGTGAAATCACAAGGACAGTAACTGATCATGTTATTTCGAGCACAGATAAAGCCAAATTAGGATAGTATTACATTGCACAGTTGCTATTGATGTTGGTTTACAGGTTGTCGATGTAATTATTATATAATATTAATCCGTATTATTGTTTTCGCTAATTCTGTATCGATTGTTGTTCTCTATGTGATTGTTGTTACTCTTGTTGCCGTTGCTGTTGTTGTTGTTGTTGTTGTTCGATGGCCATCAGCTTGCTAGGCAAATAGGAGCCATCCAATGCAGATAACGGCCAGATACAGAAACAGTTTGGACAACGTTTGCTCCGTTTCGTAGTGCACGGTGCCGCGATTGGCAGCTGAAAAGAAAACTAAACATTATTATTATTATACTTTACACGATGCAAACAGATATTTAATCAGCATATGGGCGTTTCCATAGGAGGAAAAAAACATAAGCAAAACCATAATGTTATTTTGAGAAAAGATGAAACAAAAGTCGATTTATGGGCTAACTGTTTAAACTTGCAATTCAGGGCTACACCAAGAACTAACTAATTTTCCAACTTGTTAACATTATAAATTGATTCTTTCTATAAGTACTTTTTATTTGATTTAAATACATTACGTAGTTTATTTTCAAATTAATCTGTCATTGTCCATCTTTAAAGCAAATTCAATATTTAACGTAGTTTAAGCTATCGCAACTTTAAGAGATATTAATTAAAAATAATAAACAAAATAAAACTATAATTTGAAATAATTAAAATTCACAAACTATTGTAATTCACATGATTATATGCAATCAAATATGATCAAATTTTTGTAATCCAGGTTTAATTATTATAACTTTAAGTGACTAATGATTTTTAAATTACAAGTCCTTTGTGCTTGAAGCATTCGGAAATAAGTTAAATTCAATTAAAAACCGTAGTTTGCGATCGCATCGTTCCTTTGTAGACCTTTGAAAATGCCCATGTATATCTGATGGGGCAACTCACCTGCCGGTCGCGGTTCTCCCAAGTTCAGCGTGGATGTGAAGAAGCCAAATGGAAAAGTGCCGATGCCGAAGGACATGTGGAAGCTGTCGCCAAAGCCGAAGCCCATGAAACCAGGCTGTGGATCTGGCTCTGTACGCTGTCCAGCTGGACGTGGTGGCACCTTGTTCCTGTGGGATAAAGCAAACAATTTAGACGATGACGATGAAAAAAGCCAATTCTTGCAAATATCTCCCATAACTCTAATGTACCAACTCTTTGTGCAAAGAGTCAGAGATGAACCGTTGAAATGCTCTTTTAAGTAAATCGATTGCTCTCTCCGTAGCCTTTCTGGTTAGACCCTTCACTTGAAAAAAGTACAAAGGGTCTATTAAGGAGGGTTCAAAAGGAGGCGTGGCAGTATATATATTCTTGATCTGTGTTCTTGAGCTAAGTCGATAAAGCCATATCTGTCTGTCCCTCCGTATAAAAACCTAGATCTCAGCATCTTAAAGAGCTAGACACACTATATTCGGTATTTGGGTTCTCCTAATCAATAAGCAGTACGAGTTTGTTTTAGATTTTGGATATCTTTCCGCCTTTCACCGCAAATCGCATAAAACTACTGTAGACACAGTTTCAAAGCTATAGATTTTAAATTTGGCATGCTTGTAGCTTATGGCATTCTCTATCAACGCTGTGTATACGATCGGATAAGAAACAGCGAAGATATGTCACAGACAATTTGCTGCACCTGCTAGCTACTCGGGCAGCTTAGTCTGTGTGCCTCTGATTATGTTTGTAAGTACATAAACACAAAGTAAAGGTGCTCCTACTGTCGGTTACGTTCGACTGTAGCCATCGCTCGACTGATCTGCACCGTCCGAGGTTTTCACGGTTATATTACTGAGGAGATTGCAAAGCAAGAACGGTTGGGAGTTATTCGCAAGCTCTGCAATTGGCGCTTTGGTTTGCTGCTCATTGGGCCCTACCTGGGATCCTCCTGGCGTGTGCTGTTGCGACCATAGAGCGGTATGACTTTGTCCTTGTCCACGGCGGCCTTGCAGACGGGGCACAGCTTGCGATTGGGGCGCGTCAGGAGCCATTGATGCAGACAGGGCCAGCAGAAGAGATGGCCACACATGCTGACCACGGCGTCCTTGGCTGTGTCCAAACAAATGTTGCATTCATAGAGCGACTCCTCGTTCTGTTCCTTATCCTTATCCTTATCCTTATCGGTATCGTTGGCTTTGTCGTTGCAGCCTGTTGTGTCGCTGGCTGTGGCAGCTGCCGCATTGTTCTCATTGAGATCGGCCTTGCTGCCGCTGGCCAGGGCGCTGCCCGTGAAGGAATATGAGGTTGAACGCTGTCGCAGCTCCGAGTCGCCTGGATTCTGTGCCCAGCCAATGTTGTTGGTGTCCACACGATTGTCCATGGTGTTGTTGTTGTCGGTGTTGCTGCCGCCACTCGATGTGGCGTCGCTGGGCAGCTCTGGAGCCGTTGGCAGCTGTGCCGTTTCCATGTCGCTGCTGTATGCGCTTGCCTCAATTTCCACGCAGCTGCTGCAGGCAGAGAGGTAAGAAATATTACTATTATTATTCTTGTTATTGCAGCACGCACATTAGCGCCACCTATACGGCCAATATGGAACGGCTATTATTAACTAATGTGGGCCCCGCAACCGCCACTAATTGCCAAGTGGTGGGTGGTGGGTGGTGGGTGGTGGGTGGCAGGTGGAAAGCCTACAAATACAAATACTACACTGCCTGCCAATCAATAGCGTCCACGTTTCGCCTCAGCCCAACCAATCGGTCAATGCACGTAGTGTTCGCAGACCTATTAATGTTACCGAATTATCGGTTTGGAATTTCAAAAAAAAGGTTATTTCGAATTTGCCTGAATTTGTATTTATATGAATGCCTAAAGTATGTTCAAATTTTGATTTAAATTCAAATGCTCGTGATCAGGCATCGAAACGACAACAAACGCCAGGTGTATTTAGTTGGGGCAAGTGGTATACCCTCTATAAGCATACAGATTTTTAGGGTATGTATCTAACTATGCATACCCGATGTAGGTACGCGGGTATGTAGCTAACTATGCATACCCGTTGTAGGTACGCACAATATTATGCATTGAGAGCCGAGCTCGAGGCAATGCCTGCAATATTGTTTCGTTAATATCTTCTGTATTTTTTTACCAATCGCAACGCGCTTTTTAGGACAGTTAAATACAATAGAAGAGCGTATACATCCAGAATAACAACGTCATATGTTCAATATTACGCTTGTTAATCGGTTTTTAACTGGGGTGTGGCATCCAAGATTTGAAATAAACTTCATCTGCGTATGGTATAGACCTACCATCTACTGAAACCAGAATTTACGCAGACAGATTTGTATGTCTGTAAATTGGTCTATGTATTCTATTTATGTTCTTAAAAAATAGGGTGTTCTTGTTTTCAGACCCCTTACAAAGATTCGGTTGACCGTTTTGCGCATGAAACACGAACCTTGCATCGCATGTATCTCTAGCTCTTTCCACGCCTCTAAGTTGCTCTTATCAAAAGCAAATATCTTCAGGGCTTCACAAATACACACAGGTGCACACCCACTTAAACTGTATGTTGATAAGGCACACACACTTGTGCAACCGTCATACGCATGGGCGTTTATCGCAGCCTTCGTAATCAGCGACAATTGAGCGATATTTAAGTTTAATTCATGTGTAAATCCAGGGCTGCAAACCGAACCCATTATTACTATCATGGTTATATAAATTAACAATGCAAACTACGAAATTAACGTTCATTATGTAAGCTGTTTTCGCAGTTTAGTTATTATTAAATGCGGGTGGCTCAATCGCAAGATTGATATTATTAATATTAAGAGGGGACGTTTGGGAGAGAATTTAGAAAATGCAATTTTCTAGCACACACCATTTTGTATAAATTGATTTCAATAAAAATCAGCGCTGCGAATCCAAGAAATTATATATATTATATTTAATGTACTGGTTCGTACACCCGGTTTTATCCGACTGTAGCCTTTCCGTATTGTTTGGCTTGTGACGGTAACAGAAACTTTGTTAATAAATAATTAAACAATTTTTTTAAAAGTTCTAAGTTATTTTAAGTTCTCGAAGTAAGTTTGAATGCCAACAAGTAAAGTTCCCGTTAGGTATTAAAGAAACAAAGAAAGTTATATCTTTGGTGGTCCCAATGAATTCAAAATTAATTTCAAAAAATAAAAAAAATAGGCTGATCTTTTCAAGTTTATCATCAATTAATATTCTATATTGATTACATTTTTATTATCTATATTGTTGGATATTTGCTTTATTTTAATATTTATTTAAGTTGTTTTTTGAATTAATGCACAAATACAAATAACTCATAACATTTACATAGATAACACTTATGCATTACAATCGCACTTACAAAAGAAGTTATAGCGTAATGTAGAGCAACCGGTAGCTTTAATTACCGTACAAGACACACATTATCGACAACAATAGTTATTAAAACTATAGCTCAAGCGACAAGCTTTAACAAAACAAGAAGAAAAGAAAAAAACCCACCTGTTTAATACTAGAAATATCGAGTCTAAAGTTTAAAGCGAATTAGCACTTAAATGCCAGCTATTGCATCATATTAACATGGACCTAGCTGCCCAGATACATTTGTATTTGGATGAATCGCATAAGTAGCTTTGAGATACATTTATGCTTGGAATTATTGGGAACTAATACGGGCTTTACCAGACGGCCTGACCAATGTATTTGCCCCTTAAAACCCCAATCAGTTGCGGATATCAGACGTTTGTGCACCTGGAAGTAGCGCTTAGGTCGCTAATCAAATCATGCACACATACAAACGACCTAGCTAGTGTTGTCCATTTTTTTGGTGTTTTTGACGGAAGAATCACAAAAAAGGCAAAAATGAAAATTTGTCCAAATAAGCCGGAAAATTTAATGTCTAAATAGTATCATGTCTAAACAGTGGCATATGCTCTGCAAAAACAGCCAGATCTGGCGGGAAAAAGGCGAATTTGGCAACAGTGCTGCACACATGCAAATGTTCTATGCAGCTGAGTATGTATGTATGTGTGGCCTATGTATGTGCGTTGTGTACTTTGCATTTGACATACACGTCACACACACACATAGGCGCGTGACACACACACACACACACATACGCTGTTACTGTTATTGTTTCATTGTTTTGGTCAAACGGCAATCAATTGACTTTGTATTTTGGGCCCTCACACGGACGGCCTTCCCCTCTGCCCCTGTCACATGAGTTGTCGTTGTTTTCTCCACTCGTTAACGTCGATTTGTGTTTATTTTGTTTTTGCCAAAATGCGAATCTGGTTGAACCTGGGCATACTACGCAAATACATACATACATGCGTACGTGCACACACACACACGCACGCACTCACATTTGTACGTACATCGCAATATACATACATACCTTCAATTAACGTATCATATGCCCACGTAGACAGTTGGGTCTTCACTAAAATGTTGTAATGCCGAAAATACAATTCGTTTATTAACTTAATATTTAACCATTGGAACTGAACAACTTTTGTTCCTGTTTATAAAACAATAAATTTTGTGATAAAAGTGACCAGAGCTCGAGCGTTGGCGATAGACTACAATTTAACAAGTTGTAGTCTATCGGCCTATCGGATATTGGTATCGCAAACTCATATAAAATACATAATGGAATATATCGATATTGCAGCCCTCATTTTTGGCGCGCTTAGCTAACTTTTCAAATTACACGAACAATTGCAAAAAATCAACCTTAGCACAAGTTTCACCTTTTGGTCAAAGTAATAGCAATAGCTTACATTTAACATTTTACTTAATTTAATTTATATAAATTAATAGTATTTAAAAATTTACGATTCTCGTTTTTATTGAGGCGATTCGATCTCGATTCGGACTCTCACTCTGCTATATTCTCGCTTTGCTCATCACTTCTCGCTTCGCTTCTCGCGCTCACTCTGACGTCAATAAATACGGAAAAGAGTAACGTCAATTATATCGATAACAAAAATCGTTGTTGTAAGCACGTATGTCTAAAAAAAATACCACGGATTTTGGTATTTCATCAGCGTTGCCAATTTACCTAGTTTCAGAATTCTATTTATGCTTTTAAATCAAATCTATTCAGAAATAAATATTTATTTTTATATATTATATATGAATTTATTTTTTACTTACTGTAAGATATATTTCCTTAGATATTTTGTAATGTAATACCCGGGTATACATATGTATATGTATTTCACTGGTTTTCTTTTTAGGAATAAATATTTATTTTTATACATTATATACGGATTTATTTTAAATTGTTTGCATTGTATATTTACTTTACTTAAAGATATATTTCTTTAGATGTTGAATACTGTAAAAGCCGGATATAGTAGTATGTACATTTGTAGTTCTCTGATTATCATATAGAGAGTACCGGCACATTTGCTGCTAATGATGAATCGGCAATTTAAAGACAGTTTTGGAGCTTTATCAATAAATAAACCAGTTTTTGGAAATCACAATTAGTTTGTTATTTATTTACTATTTATGTAGTATACAAAAGGACATTTGTGCATATAAAAAACTCCCGATCCGCCTTGAACTTATTGTGCTGCCTCTACGGTTCCTAACATAGTACGTACAAAAAGCAATAATTGATGCAATTATTTAAAACCATCTAAAAGGCCCCAGCCAAGACCACTTGCAGAGCCATGTAAACCGTGGCTACCAAGGCCGCAAAGAAGGCGAGGGCACGGGCGGGCTGGGGCACGACGACCACAGCGTAGACCACGGTGTGAACGATACGGCCAATGCCGACAATACGGAACAGATTGATGGCCAAAAAGGCGCTTGGATTGGTGAGCGTGTAGAGCAGGCCAATGATGAAGAAGGGCAGCACGTTCTCCAGATCGTTGCGATGGGCACGACGCACACGCTCCACGTTGGGGTCATCGAATTTGACCTTCAACTTGGGAGACATCAAGTCCTCCGGATTGGCAAAGGTCTGCAAAGATATGACAATAATATGTTTAGTTTTATTTGATCTCCACCAGTGCTGTCAGAAGTATCTAGTTTAAATTATAATGTCCTCAAATATCTGGCATTTAATTTAAACCTTCATATGTAAAGTTATTTGTCCTGTCTGATTGCTATCATACTACAGCCCAACCGGTAACCCCTAGAAACTGATTTCTTTTGCGATAATTTTTATAAAAATTTTCATAAAATAGAAAAGTTTTCATTTCAAAATAACGATAAGTATTAGGCTATGCTACAGTTGTACAGTCGTAATATAAACGTTGTAGAATTTAAATAATTAATAATAAATAATAATAATAATAATAATTTGATATAATGAAAAATAATAATAATAATAATAATAGACCCTCGTAATATTTTGAAGTAGAGGGTCCAAAAATTAAATCGACATAGAATATTTAATATAAATAAGGAGATCTTAAAAGATCTATGCTAGGCATAAATAGTATTCGAAAACTAGCCGAGTTGGCAACGCTGTTCTCCGCAAGTCTGGCCACTTTCACCGATTCCCCAATGGCCGACTGGACTTTGACCCAAATGACCTCCTACCTTGGTCTTAAAGCGCTGCATGGCCGTTAGCATGGACATGGCCAGCATTTTGATGACCAGCACACCTGCCCAGAAGGTGTAGCTCTTGAACACGGGATTGCTCAGACTCAGCAGTTCCAGACTCATGATTGCTTCTGCTTATTTTCCACAAATATCGGTAGATAATGCCAATGCCAATGCTAAACTTGCGAGCCCCAACCTCCAACGTGCACTGCAAATTTTCAACTGACGTTTGCTTTAACAGAAGTCGCATTTTATGCCGGCACGCAACAGTATGCGTGCTCTCTCGTTCTCTCTTTTTTTTTCTCTCTCTGTTTGCGCGCTCTCGTTGCCAGCGTTGCCAATTTGGCGGGCTTCCGAATTTTTACTTAAGTTTACTTGCAAGTTTAAATACATTTTTAATAGCTTTATATTTATTATACATTTTAGTTTCTGGTTATGTATTTTTTTATACCCTGCACCCATGAAAAATGGGTAAAAAAGTTAGTAACTTTATGCGACAGTATGTAACAGGCAGAAGGAGGCGTGGAAAGCCCCACAAAGTATAAATAATCTTGATCAGGGCGACGAGTTGAATGGATATAGCCATGTACGTCTATATGTTTAACCGCAACGATTTCGGAAGCTAGAGCTGCGGTTTTTAGTATGGTGGTAGGTTTAGGCAATACGCAAGTCAAGTTTATTTCAAATTTTCGATAGAACGCCTCCTATACGTCCAAAATAAAAACAGAAGAAGCATTGCTGCTTTAACTAGAGGGTACAGCGTATTTTACAGTCGGAGCTATCTGACTGATCTGCTCATTCTGGTTTTTATTTGCATTTATTTTATGCCCATTTTCAGATATTTTTTATACCTCAGTAAAATAGCTATATGTGCAAAATTTGCTTTTACTATTCCTGTTATTTTGAAAGACATTTCAATATTTTGAGTATACACGTTTATTCACTTATTCATTGTGATATTTTTCCATATTTTTATTTTTTTTTGGCCCTTGACAAAAAGTTCTGTTAGCCATCAAAAGTTAACCAAGTCATAGGTTTCATAGAAAATGGCTATATGTGCAAAATTTATTTTTTTTATATTTGAAGTCCAAAACGCTACTTTTTATTGGTCAAATGTTAGTTAAAATTCAAGGACATAAATTACCAACTGTTTAAAAGTAAAATCATGTTGTATAATTAAGTTTTTAATTAAAAACAATTAAAAATAATTAAACATTAGCCCTCCAGACATTGAAAACAAAAAAAATTTGGTAAAAATTAAATTTCCAACTCATTTTTCCTTAAAAATGGATTTTATTTGTGAAAATGATTATCGAAAAGTTTCAGAAACTTTTGAAAAAATATCCTTAGACTATCCATAAACATCCTTAGACCAAGCGTAAAGAAGCAGAACTTAACGACTGCAGTCACACTTGTTCAAGTATTTTAAATATGGAGTCATCTAAAATTAGAAACTGCATCTAAATTTGGCAAGGTTTCATCCAATAACCACGGGTGAGTAGGTGGAACAAATTTTCAAAAAGGATAAGCATCCTTATTTTGACCTTAAAATACGAGGATCACCAGAATTGCATGGGAATGAAATGGGAAAAAATGCCGAATAAAAAAATTAAAATTTACGATACCAAATGTGAAAATTTTGTCATCTATAATGAAAAAAACACCTAATTTAGGATATTTAAATATTAATCGGGTGGGTAGGCGACACCAAAGACGTATCCTGCAGAGTTACCCCATACGCACTCAAGGCAATGCAGCGCTTACAATCTGGACCAATTTCAGCATCATAAAAAGACATCCAATATGCTTTGGTAGATATCGGAAAAATGTGCAAGTGCTTACCGATATTTCTGAGAATGAAATTTTATCATTTGCGAACGCGGACGAAAGGATATTTTCACAGGACAACGCTTCAATACGTGCGGTACGGCACGAAGGGTGTTCCTGGAACCCAAATTTACTACTTAACGTATTGAATTGCTATAGATCAAAACCTTAATCATATTTAAAACCTTTGAGACATCGTTTAATCAAAAGTTTTTGCCGGTAGAACACAATTTGAGTTCTTAAAACACATTAATGATGCCATTTTCACGAACTGGGTACAAATTCCTATATCCGACCTCCAAAACTTGGTCAACTCGGTACCCGATGGCTGGAATTTGGCCAAAAACATAAGGGAACTAATATATTTTTATAAACAAATAATAAAAGTTTATTTTTAAATTTATAAACAATAATTACACAATTTTTTCTAAATAATCTTGATTTTGCACATATAGCCATTTTCTATGGAAATGTTTTTTAATAAAATAAATTGTTGGTAAAATAAAAAAATATTCAAAATTTTTAACTTGCTATAAATTTAACAGCCTAGTGCCTATATTGAAAAAATATAAGTTAAATTTTTCACGTAATAGTTTAAACAAAAACAACAGAAAAAAGTTGCACATATAGCTATTTTACTGGGGTATGTCCGCATTTACACGCTGTTTCTTCACGCAGCTTTTTCATGAGGTTTCTGGGCTCAAATCTGGCTAACTATGGCAACACTCGTCGCTGTTGCTGTCGCTCTCGCTCTCGCTCTTTGCACTCGCTCTCTCGCTCGCTGATAACGAACAGCGCCCATTTGTTGCTATACATGTAGTATGTGTGTGTGCGTGTGTGTGTGTGAAATTCGTCAAGTCATTGTGACAAGAGAAAACGCATAGCTGCAGCTGTTGCTCTCTCGCTCTCTTTCGCGATTATCGCCAGCATGGGCGATACGATAGTGAAAACCGAAATACTTGCCACTTTTATAAATCTCCAAAGCCCCGTTAGAATGCTCATCGCAAACATTTTCTGCGTCAACACCACAGTCCAACCCACATAGCAGCGGAAAACCTCGTTCTGCCAAGAGATCAGAGAGAGATCGGGATATTGCATTATGCGGCTTCGACTTGCAGTTAACGACTGAACCCAGCTAAATTACAGATGTACTATAGGCATACAATACTACAATCTATATACCTTCTATAATCTATAACTGGTTTCTAACATTCTTCGCTTGAATAATATTATTATTCATAGAGCATATAAACTTCTAGTAGCTCAGACTTGCATTTGTTGCACTTTTCGCAATTCTTTGTTTAGAGCGCATCTATTAGTCGCCTAGAATTATCCGGGTTCTACGTTGACATAAAGCGCTGCGATTAAATCACAATACAAAAGCTAACAAATTGCTGTAATTACCGTAAATTGAAAACAAAAAGCGAAATAATTTTCAAAATTAGCTCAGCGTATATATAGAAAACTTATCAGCTGTTTGATATTGCCTTACTTCATAGTTTCGGAATAAAGCACCTAAATTGCTTATCAGCACAGCAATTTGTACATATGTATGTACAAACTATATGTTAAATATTTATTGAATTTAAAGCATAAGATAACAAATATAGATGGAGGCGAAGGGCGCTCTAAGCCCTCAGGCTAAAAAAGGGTGATGTGCAATCCTCCAGGACTACTATGCTGATGATATATCACGACTATTATCATGGTAAAGTGGCCCTATACTCTAAGTTTACTAATAAACTACATCCTCAGAGTTATGATCAGATGGGAAGGTTGATTTGTTATAGAGGTACCTTAATACAAAATATGGTGTCTCTAGCTCTTATAGTTTCAGAGTTCAAATAGACAGACAAGCCTAGATCGTTTTCACTTGCCGCTCTGATCAATCATATACCATATATTACTTTATGTGCCTGCCACGCCTCCTTCCTTTTGCATATGCCTGATTGACAATTTGTGCATAGTCTAATAAAATAGTTGCAAATTATCCCATCATCGTGAGACGTTTAAATTCATATTAAGTAATCGCGTGATACTCATGTTAGGAATTTGTCACGAATACTTTGTAAACATTATCAGTATTCTTTTACCTACAGTAAATACAAATAATATGTCTTTACGGAAGAGTCGGTTGCACTCGACAGCAATACATGCATCCAAAGTTCTTTCAAAGTATGGTTACTTACTCATGTTATGGCTCTATAAAGGATTTACTGTAAACATTATCAGTATTCTTTTACCTACAGTAAATACAAATAATATGTCTGTACGGAAGAGTCGGTTGCACTCGACAGCAATACATGCATCCAAAGTTCTTTTAAAGTATGGTTACTTACTCATGTTATGGCTCTATAAAGGATTTACTGTAAACATTATCAGTATTTACTTACAATATCTCTTTTCGGAAGGCAAGATTGTGCGGAACGGTCGAATGTAACCACCCGCTTTGAGCGCATGATTATACGAAGAGTATATTCAGTTATTTGAAATGCATAAAAGTCATTATCAAAGCGTTGCCTAAATCTCTGAATCTCTGAATAGCATAACATAATGGGTGCACAGTAATTATGCTGCAATTATACAAACCCCAATTCCAAACCCAAATCCAAATCCAAATACGAAATTCCAGTTCTCGGTCGCCGTCTCAACTTAACTCAATCAGTAACAGAACAGATTGAGATGCATTTTGAGTATTAAACTAAAGTGCATTATGTTTTGTCGTTCGCTCTGTCTGGTTTTTGCTAAGGAAAAACTGCAGGCGGCATGCACTTCAAATATGAAATGCCTCTTTCCTCCGATTCTCGAGTGTAATTAATTAATTTCGCGCTCGTAGCCCATTGTTGTTATTATAAAGCATAAATCATTATGTGCAAAATGTGCACAGCATTCGTTGGGTCCGCTCAGTGTGCATTCTACTCTCGATTCGCGTACACCGCAAGCATAAAGAACATCTCCAAAACATCTCCAACCCGCCACTACCAAGGATATCGTTTAAATCTCCAAGGATACTATTTAAATTTGGCTCTATAAACGCCAAAATGTCCCACGGCGAACGCAAAGGTCGTCTCAATGTTGTCAAATTTTTGGAATTGGTAAATAATTTTTTATGCATTTTTTTCTGTTCGGCATTGATAATGAAATAAATTTGTGGTGGTTTAACTTAAAATAGTGTTATATGATGATTTCCAATAAACGGCTGAATTCAACCGAAAGGTTTGTTTCTGATCGGGTTCGGGTTCAGTAATTGTGTTAACGCACCTTTCGGTTCAGCAATTGTTTCAAAACCAAATAAATTTCGGAATTCTGGTGCTGCACCCATTTGGTTTATCCCCAGTCTACAGTCTCTAGGCTTGAACAATTACTATACAACTATTATGCTTACGTTTAATACTAACTCCGAGGTCTGATCCGACCTTAGACATGGAGAGAACAAGCTTTCTCCAAGGATTAACATAGTCTAATCTAATTTGGGTCCAGTCTAAAGTCTCTAAGCTTGAACAATTACTATACAACTATTATGCTTACGTTTAATACTAACTCCTAGGTCTGATCCGACCTTAGACATGGAGAGAACAACCTTTCTCCAAGGATTAACATAGTCTAATCTAATTTGGGTTCAGTTATTGTGTTAACGCACTTTCGGTTCAAGATTGTTTAAAAAAAAAAACAAATATCGGAATTCAGGTGTTGTACCTATTTGATTTATCTCCCAGTCTGCAGACTACGTTTAATGCCAACTCCCAGGTCTGATCTGCGGTTTAATACTAACTGCTTGGTCAGATCCGACCTTAGACATGGAGAGAACGACCTTTTTCCAAGGATCCACATAGTCTAATCTAATTTGGGTTCACCTTTCGGTTCAAGGATTGTTTCAAACCAAAACAAATGTCGGAATTCAGGTGTTGTACCTATTTGATTTATCTCCCAGCCTGCAGTCTACATTTAATGCCAACTCCCAGGTCTGATCTGCGGTTTAATACCAACTTCTTGGTCAGATCCAACCTTAGACATGGAGAGAACGATCTTTTTCCAAGGATCCACATAGTCTAATCTAATCCAACACGATCTTTTTGTTGCCCAGGCCTTCTCCGTCGCCTGCCTCGTGTTGCACTTCTACAGTTTCAACGACCGCGACATAATGACGTCCTTCCTGGCCACTGGCACCTTCACAGGATACATTATCGTGGTTATTGGCGTCTTTGCAGGTAAGTCCCGTCAGACATACAAACATAATACCAGTCGAAATGATTGTTTTTCGGGAAGGTGTGCTGATGCGTGCTCCCATACACAAGCGCATCGACATATTCTTCAGTGTGCTGGGCTGCGCGCTGTTTGTGGCAAGTGGGATCTTCATCATCGAGGCCTGGGAGTTCTCGTTTCGGACACGTACACGGGATTTGGCCTTGATCAAGGCCTCGCTGTCGATTGTGAACGGCGTGCTGTTTGGCTTCGATGCCATATTCACCTTTCGGGACAAGTGAGGCCCATGCTGCAAGTACTACAACCAATGCATTTAAGAGCTAAAAAGCACATAAACATACAATTATTTATACTTAACATGTTGCAGCCAATAACTCGTATCAAGTAACATACATACGTTTTGTCTTTGATTTCTTTCACAAGTTATTTATAAACATAAGCATTTAGTGTGCCATATTCTCATGTTTTAGTTTCAATAAACAGCATGTTCAAACATTTGCAAACAAAAGGTGCTTATAATTAGGGAGAGACACGCCCAAAAACCCCCCCAGAGAGGACAGACATCAATTGGCTCATTACAAATTGGAACTTGAACGCCTTTTCATACGTTGCACACTGGTCGAAATGTTCAATTTGTTCGCAAAAAATAAATAGAATAAGTGGGTAAATCGGACCACGCCCAGTTGCACCGCCCATATAAGAATATATTGTAATTGAGTAAATTTCTTGAAATAAAAAAAATGATCTAAGCTTTTGTAACAATTTTGTATATGTAGTTTTGACAACCTTCTTTTCAAAGTATTACGGATCGTTTAAATAGCAATTTGTATATCTTTAAATAAATAAAAAAAAAAGCAAAGCAAAAATCGAGCAAACTATTTTAAATATTTTCACATGTTAACTTTGGAGTTAGTTATGATCCATTAAAATGTTGCTATTTTAGGACACAATAAAAACAATGCACAGGACAAACAGCAAACACATGTGTTTAAATATATTATTAATTTTATATTTCACATACCTTTTAGTGTACAATCCATACTTTTATTTATGACTTGATGCTAAATTGAAGTAACAGTAAAATTGTCAAGTCCGGCGTTAGTTTTGGGCTTTTTCAACTAAAGTTATATGCAGTACTTTGAGAGTGATAATGCTGCATGCAAATTTGGATTTAATGCAATGAAAAATTGGCTGTTTCGACCAGTGTGCGTTGATATAATAGTTAGATGTACATTTTTATTGTGTTTTTGTTGTTTGTTGTTTGTGGTTGTTTATGTTTTATTATCATTTTCAGCTTAATAGACGTGGGAAATTATGCAGTCGGATGTCTTTCTAAGTGTTGTTCCTTCTCCTCTTGCGCAAAAGACTGCATCTTTGGATGTTCAATCAAGGTGTTCAGCTTGTGTTGTTTGCGTCGTTGTTAGATTTATGTTGTTTATGTTGTGGTGCATCTTAGGCCGAGTTGTGTATGTTAAGGCGGAAAATATCATGAGCAACGTAGTAAGTACCGGCATTGGGCTTCAGCATGAACACCTGGGAGAAAGCATGTGGGTGATCATCGTCGCACTGCAATGGGAAAATGAATCGAGTTAGCAAATACTAATATAGATAATATCCAAACGCTCAACGGAAACGAATCAGTGCAAGGTGCCAAAATGATGCATCAAGCTAAATTCAAATGCCAAGCAAAATTGTTAATGATACGCCTCGATCAGACCGAAGCTAAGGACACCCCAGGAGTTCAGCCATATAGTGTCTTTAAATTCTGTGTCTGTTTCAAGATCTAACAACCCAGGAACTCTAAGCGTCAATCACATGCTGTGTTGCCAATTTTCATCAAGAGAAAAAGCTGTTGTTGCATAGAAAAGCACAAAGATTTCCAGAAAAAAAATAACTAAGAATCTTAATTAGGTGTTTTGGGCAAGTATCGATCAAAATAATGACAACAGGCCTATGAATGACAAATTTTCTAGCCTACGCTCTCCAAAAACAGCCAGAACTGGCGGAAAAAAAGAAATTTGGCCACAGCGAACACAAGTAAGTTTACATTGCAATTCAGACGAAAGTCACGAGCTATAAACAATTGTAAACAAGCTAAAAAAAAAAATTGAATTACACACAGAGCAAGTTCAGCGAGTGTCTTAAAAGCTTTAAAGTTGTTGCTGCTGTGGTTTTTTTTGGCGGGTAAGAAGGGGAAGGAATAGATGAAAAAAATCTAAAGAAAACTTTTTCAAACTACATTTCTGTTTTAAATTGAATATTTAAGATAATACTCAGTTGAATTAAAATTGTGATTGTAAATCGAACTAAACTTCACTGCTAAAACGTTTAGGATTAACTAAAACATTTGTATTTATACTATGATATCCTATGGTAAAAGTTGTTACTACAGACAGTAACAGCAAACCATAACAAGAATAACATCTGGAGTCTTACAAATGCCAGTATTCATATTGTTTAATAAAAAAAAAACTAAATCAAATTGGAGTTTTGGATTAGGGTCCACAACCGAAATGAAAAGTTGGTAATTTGAGGGAAAAACCATGCGCAAATGAATGTTATTTAGAGGCATTATTGAATGGGTTCAGTTAGAGCAGGCGAGTGGCGAAATTCAGATTAAATTTCGCTTGGTCCCAACACTAAGTAAGTTAGACAAGCGAGCCAGTATTGGATATAAATATATACAAATAACGGGTGTTTTCTTGTAAAATATGCGGTTGGGTTAGCATGGGGTTGCATCGAACATCCAGCGAGCAAACAAGCGATGCATAAACTCATGTCGTTAGTCATTGTGTTGTGGCAAGTGCAGAAATGTTGCAAGAGTTCGTTTACGTTCGGTTTTTACTTTGTCTGGGCCAGGAACTCGCTGATTGTTCAGTTGAGTATTGCTGTTGATTGCATAGCTTCTGACTTCCGACTTCTGCTCGGTGGCTGCCTCCTGGGCTACACATCGTGCAGCGCCAGCCTAAAGATATCGTGTTGCACAAAGAAGCTAACGCCCACAGGCTTGAGCACAAAGGTCTGTATGTACGCATGCGGCTGATCCTCATCCGTCTGCATCGATATATACATATATAATATATATATATATATATATACACACGACACATGCAAAATATTCAAAATCGATGCGAAAAGTTTGTTTTAGCATATTTGTATCAGATTTTGTTTCAACTTGTATGTTAAGTTAGCAGGTTCAAAACACTTTCTGAAATTTAGCAAATATTTCAAGAGCAAAACTTATTTTTTGATAAATTCTGATCATATTTGGTTTTCAATAATGCTGAATAATAATGAATAAATATCGGTGAAAATTGAAAGAATTTTAAGAGAAACGTAAAAGCAACGATGTGATTGGAAATTCTCTTTGTTCTACTGATGGAAAAACATGTTGCGTGCGACGCGTCGCGTGCGACCCTGATTAAAATTAAATTCAAAATAAACTAACTAACATTTTTGAAGATACATCAACGTCTAACATTATAAAATTAGTTTTAATAATATAATCCTTGAGGTTTCGCAGAAATCAGTTTTAGAACAGTTCGCTGCGAAATCGACTTTGGTTTTTGTAGCGTGCGACCGCAACTGGAAATCATAGAATTGCAAAAAATCAAGCTTAGCACCAATTTAAGAGCTACAAGTTTCACCTTTTGTCAAAATAAAATAATAGTATGACATGTTTTTTTTATACCCAGTACACATTAAAAAATGGGTAAATCTGGGTTTATTTCATTTTGAAGCGTACGAATGTCACATTCGACCAGAGTTGCCAATAAATTTTCGGGTAAAAAAGCATTTTTAATAATAGCTAAGAAAATGGGTCTGAAAACAGCCAATTTATTTTTAATTATGCGCTTTAAATTAAAGATGCTTTGGGCAAATATCGATCGAAATAATGGCAAAGGTATATTTTTTTAGGTAAAAATATAAAATGGTTTATTTACTTTTATATGGCTTACTATTACTGTATGTAGTAACTTGTACTATAGCGTAATATAATAATTTCATTGTATATATTTAGTCGTATTAAAAAGGTGATATTGCAAAAGGCCTATAAATGTTATTTCAGTACGAATTTTGTGAAATTTAAGAAAAGGCTGAACTATTTTTGATAATTCTGAAAATATCAGCTTTTTGCAGTTTCCCAAGATTCACAGCAAATGCTCTTTAAAAACAGCCAGATCTGGCGGGGAAAAAAGCGGTGCATTCGGCACTATGGAAATGCCCTTATATAGACAAATATAGTAGGAAATTCACTTGGCCAATTGGGCCAACATTGAGCGGGTTTATGAATATTTATTAATTAAGTTTAGGCCAATTTTCCCAATTCTCACCTGCAGCCTGCCCAGCACATTGATTAGAACGCCTCCGTCGAAGGTTGGCTGCGAGTCCACGGTGGTTATCACTCGGGTCAGCTTTTGGAAAGTCAAGCTCTGAATTTGGGAGAATAAATTGGGAATTACTTTTGATGCCTGGTGGGAAGTTGAGTAAATTGAGGGATATACCTGAACTTTTTCCAGAATTTTTGTGGCTCCTTGTATTTGATGTCCCTCGAAGGTCATGAAGGATTCTGTTGCCTGGGAACAGAATAATTATATATATAAATTAAGTTAAATATATAAATAAATAAGACAAAAAATTTGAATGAAATGAACATATAGTATAACTAAAATTAAATACATAAATAGACTTAAATATATAAATAGATAAGACAAAAAATTAAAATTAAATTGTTTGAATATTGCACAAATACCAATGCACGCACACGCACACACAGACGCGACACACGCACACAGCATACATGTGGGCATGTGTGTGTGTATGTGTGTATGTAAACAGCGCTGTGTCATGGATTTATGCATGGGAAATTTCTAGAAGCGAGGCAATATGGCCTTTAAGCCAGGTTAGGAGCGAAGTTGGCCAAAATGCAGCTGGAATTGTATTAAATTAGGCGATTTTTGCGCGCTCTTTTTAATTGGCCGCATGCGCCACAAATTGTTGCAGCACACGCATATGCAGCCACAACAAATGCCCATCTATATTTGTGCAGGCATTTATTGAAAATAGGCGGAGGAAACACGTTCCGGGGGATTTATGAACTTTTAATATTAATTTATAAACGGACGCCACTTACGCTGTAGAAGTTAACCACATTTGAGCGATTCGCCGGGTCGTCGAAGATGGCATAGTATTGCTGCACGAAGCCCTTGCCGATGTCCTCGTACTGTGGATTCAGAGTCATGTTGGGAGCAGTCTTATTTCTACGACAAACCCGTAACTAAAGAATAAATCAACAAATTGACTAAAAGCCTTGGCGAAATCGCGATGCTCGCAGCGATGAGTGTGATCGAAACCAAACCGATTCGATAGGCGGCTGCGTATTGTTATCGAAAATGCAGTGTTGTGAAGTGTACTGGATTTTGTGAGTACAATCAGTATTTAATCCAATGCCTGCTTTTCAGTATCTATTTATTGCAGTCGTATATCGATAGCTGCTACGGCGCTTAATCAAAAAAATCATAAAAACTCGCTTATTCGGTAAAATGTTTTAATTTTTTAGTTTCTTTTTTTCCTCAGACTTAAATTACCTTTTGTATTGTTTTCAATTTAACTTTAAATAATTTAATTTAATTTTTTGATAATAATTTGTTTTTTTCTTGTTTGACTGGACATAGTTGACATATAAAGAAATAAAATAAATAAATTCGCAGTATTTATCGATTGTTAGCACTTTTAATTATTTTGATTATATTTACATGAAACACATTTACATATTTAATGGTAATTTCTGGGTATAAATTTGCAATTAACTACTTAGTTTTTACTTAGTTGCAACCGTTTATTTTGTTGAAAAACGCAAGTTGTGCTTTAAATTTTTAACAAAAATATATTGTGACAAAAACTCGATAGTACGCAGAACAATCGGTGGCCCGCAACAATCGATACGCTCGATAGCGCCATCGATTAGCTTCCAGCCCTAGCCCGAAATCGAAACGGCTGTGCGGCCGTGCGCAAAGTGATTAAATCGTTTTTTCGCTCGTTCTGCAATTATGCTAACGTTTGCAAATATCTCGCAGCTGTGTCGCATCTGCCTGCGGCATCTGCTGCAGCTGAACGAGCCCCAGCCGGAGACAGCGCCCGACAGGCAGCGCAACAGCAGCAGCTACAACTTCAAGGAGCTGCCCGACCTGGCCAAAATGTTGACTCAGTTTTTTGGCATCGACGCACTGCAGCAGCCAGAGAAATTCCCCCAGAACATCTGCACGCTCTGCTACAACGCCATCGCCTACTTCCAGCAGCTCTGCGCCGTGGCCGAGCAGAGCAGCGCGACGCTGGACCGTCTCTCAGCCACAGGACCCGATGCCGACAGTCAGAACATTCAAATGGTTGGTACTATAGCCGCTTTCCACGAGCGCCCAGTGTGAGCTCATTTTGGGTCATTTCGAATGACGCTCTCTTGGCGTTTCCACGAGCGTTGAACGTGCCACTGCAAGATACGGTCGTATCATCCAAATGACGGTGTTTTTGGCTTAACTAGTTCGTCATTTGAATGAAGTGGTTCTTTTACAAGATTTGAATGAACTAGCTCGTTATTTAATTAATGTGATTCTTTATTTAGAAGTCGTTCTTTTTTTTAGAAGTAGTTCGTCGTTTAAATGAAGTCGTTCTTTACAAGATTTGAATAAACTAGCTCGTTAAATTAATAGTGGCGGAACTGGTTAGTCTTTAGAATGAAGTGGTTCATTTAGAAGATTTTGATGAACTAGTTCGTTATTTAAATAATGTGATTCTTTATTTAGAAGTGGCTTTTCATTGGGGTGAACTAGTTCGCTATTTGAAAGAAGTGGTTCTTCTTTTAGAAGATTTGGATGAACTAGAAGTGGCTTTTCATGATGGTGAACTAGTTTGTTATTCGAATAAATCGTTCTTCTTTTAGAAGTAGTAGTTCGCCATCCAAATGACGATATTTTTGTACAGGTTTGTCAATTGGTTAAACTAGTTCGTCATTTGAATGCTATGATTCTTTATTTGAATGACAGGACAACTGGTGTTTCGACCATCATATCATCCAAATGACTTTATTTTTGTATTGGATGAACAGGTTCGGCATTTAGATGCATTAGTTCGTCATTTGGATAAACAGGTTCATAATTTGGATGCAATTATCCTTCTTTTGGATGCAAAGGTTTACCAATTGGAGGGACTAGTTCGTGATTTAGATGATGTGATCTGTCGTTTGTAAGCTGTTCTTCATTTTAATTTAGTGGTCATTTGGATGAAGTGGTTCGTCATTTGGGCGCATTGGTGCTCGTGGAAATAGGCTACGATAAATATTTACAGTTGTGCCGGCTGGTTTTGGGGCTGACCCAGCGTTTTTGCAGTTAACACTCGTCAAAGAGGAGCCCACCGAGGAGACCGAAGCCAAGCTCGAAGTTGAAGACGCGGATGCGGATGCGGACGCAGTTGAAGACGAAGATGCGGTTGAGGATGAAGACGTAGCTGAAGCTGAGGATGCAGAGATGGCCGAGGATGACGAGTCCGGCCAAGTGTCGGAGGCAGCGTCCGCTGCCAGCAAACGCAAGGTGCTCGCCTGCGAGCAGTGCGGTAAGCAGGTGTACAAGCGACCCTACCTGGAGGCGCACATACGCAGCGTGCACGAGGGTCATCCGAAGCCGTTTCTCTGCGGCAACTGCGACAAGGCGTTCACGCGCTACGAGCAGCTGCGCTCGCACATGCGCAACGTGCATCCGACGGTTATGGCCGAAGCTAGCTTGGAGCTGGAGCTGATCTGTGATCAGTGTAATCGCAGGTACAGCACCAAAAACGCGCTGGGCGAGCACCTGAAGCGACACGCCCAGGACAAGCCGCACATCTGCGAGCATTGTGGCGCCGCGAAGGTGACACGCACCGAGCTGCTCACCCACCTGCGCATCCACAATCCGGACTGGGAGAAGTTCAAGTGCAACCAGTGTCCGCAGCTCTTCAGCCACAAGAGCGCCATCAGTCGGCACGTGCGGGTCGTGCACGAGGGGCAAAGGCGCTTCCAGTGCGGACACTGCCCCAAGCGGTTCGGCACCCATGCCTCACAGCTGCGGCACGAGCGGCTGCACATCGACACCTATTGAAGACCCCCATTACTCATTGACGAACACAAGCAGATCTTAAACCTTTTTTTATACTATTTTTAAGTGCCTTAATCTATAACAACACGGTTTAATGCGATCCGATGTACTTTACTTTAAACCAAACCATGATCCGAACTGGGTATTTGCCGCTTTTTGGTTTAGTGCAACCAGTTCCAGGTTTATTTTCAGAAACAATATTCAAAATTCTCTATTTACACATGATTTTTCTATTATTAAATTGTACATTTATATTTACAACATTAACCTTGTATTACTGTTTAAACGAAACTGAAGAGCTTGTAATTAACTACCGAAGACTCTATATTTTAATTACAAAGTTTTTGGTAACGCCACATGATTAAAAATAAAATAAAATACTCCGGTCCACCCGTTTCGGAACAAAAGCCAAACAGAAGAGATCATATAATTCATAATTAAAACTAGTTTTCAAATGAAGTTCAAAAAAATAAAGCAGAATATTTCTAGGTAGGACTGTATCCTTTCCGATAACCAATAATAATTAAAATGTATAGAAATAATTAGTTTATAAAATGATTTTATACATTTAAAATTATCTTAACTTTGTTTTTAGAAATATTTGGGAACAGTGCAGTTCGACGTCCTAAAATGTTTTTACAGAACCAGATTTTCATGGAAATTACCCAGGTCTTAAGATTAACATCGCTTCCTTTGGTATTATCTTGCCAATTGTAATGAAGGCCTCGTAAACCCACCCTATGCATCAGATCAGTACTGACCCATTTCCAGTGCCGAGTGATAACATGGCTGTAACTGTAACTGTAAATATTTTTGCTTACTATCTACACCTATCATTGAGGGCATAAGATAGTAGAAAAACGGCCTAGTTGGGCATCGAGTCGCTACATAAGTTGGTTGATAGAATAATTCCGATAATGTTAACTTCAGCATGGGCGGCCATAGATAATACATTGGGCAGGGGTGCTATTACAGGGGTTATTTACAGATGACTTTGACTGACGGCTGTTGAAATATATAGCATGTTATTTGTCTTTTATTTACTATCAAATATATTACAGGTTATTCGATCTTTATTTATTGTTATTGTTCCAATTAAATTATCTATCATCCTCGAAACAGAATTCGAGGCGGCTACAAAATAACTGTAGAACTTACTCTAAATGTTGTTGAAATTTCTGTTTGTTAATAAAGTAGTTTCTGACTTGCCGCAATTTTTAAAAGCGGCGTTTAAATGACAAAGTGTGCCCAGCATTGCCAGAAATTGCCAGATTTAAATTACAATATATGAAAAAATGCAAAAAGCTTTAAATATATGTACAAAAAAGTAAAGCAAATAGGAAATATATAATTAGTAATACCAATTATATATATATTGAATGCTAAAAATTTATACTTATATTGAAATAGATTTATTATAAGCTGATATATAATTCTATAATTGGAAAACTTGGCAACGCTTTTTTTACAAACGCATCAAGTATTATCGATAGGCTACTATCGTTTAGAGGTGTTGTAAATTTTAATAAAAATGTTAATGTTTTAAAAATGTAGCAGTAGTGTATACATAACTATAACTATAAAATAAAATAATTTTTGTAAATTTTCGATGTTTTCAAAACATTATTTTCTAATATCGCTCAACATCGATAACCACAAAAACATAGGGCAATATCGCCGATAAGAAACACCTGTTTTTGTCACATCACTAATAAGCGGCGACGATTCACAAAATTTAGAAGTAATACAAACCAAATTTTTACTCTATTCACATATTATGCCATAGGACAATTTATTTAAAATTTATTGAAATATGCTGCGTGTGCTGAGGCTAATTACTGATGTAGCGATTAGATTGCCACAAATCGCAGCCCAACAACAAATGCAACAAGTACAAAAAACGCATTTTCATTGCAGCGGCCTCAGAATGAAGCTGAAATATCTGAACCAGAGCGAGGCGATCAGTGTGGACCAGGAGCTGTTCAGCGAGTACAGATTCAGCGTGGATCAGCTGATGGAGCTGGCCGGGCTGAGCTGCGCACACGCCGTGGCCAAATGCTTTCCGCCGGACTGCTTCCGCCGTGTGCTCGTCTGCTGCGGCCCCGGCAACAACGGAGGCGACGGCCTCGTCTGTGCCCGCCACCTGGCCCTGCTGGGCTACACGCCCACCACCTACTACCCGAAGCCCACGCCCAAGCCCCTCTTCGAGAGCCTGGCGCATCAGTGCGAGCGCATGGGGATTCCCCGGCTCGACGCCTGCCCCGCTGCCGATGCCGCCGCCAGCGCCTACGACCTCATCGTCGACGCCCTCTTCGGCTTCAGCTTCAAGCCGCCCGTGCGCCCCGACTTCCAGCCTGTGATAGCGCTGCTGCAGCAGACCAAGCTCCCCATAGCCAGGTAGCGATTCACCCAAAAAGGAGGCATAACACGTCCCACAAAGACGAGCTGAGTCGACATAGCCATTTCCGTCTGTCCGCCTGTCGTTATGAACCTAGATCTCAGCAACACTTAGTGCTAGCGACAAGATTTCATACACCTAGATCTCGCAAACTATATTGGCTAGAGGCATCGTTTTTTACTATTTAGGTTCTCCTATAGTGCTAACCATGTTCAGAAGTTTTACACCTCCCTTTCATCTTCCGTTTACAGCAAAAAAATTTAAATTTAATTCTATTTAAGTGTAAGATATGCAAACGACGATTGACTGTACAAAGTACAAGGTCTGCTAATTAAATTAATTTCCTTCAAATAATATTAATATAAACAAAAGAAAATAATAGATATATATTAAGGTCGCTAACAAAGAAGTTGCGAAGCATATGTAAACAAAAGAGAACTGCAAAAAACTTCAGCGTGTACACTCTGACATAATATTCCAGTATCTGCAGCATCGTGCTAATTGCCCTCTTATTCCTTTCAGCGTGGATATACCCAGCGGCTGGGACGTGGAAAAGGGCGGACAAGGGGAATGCGATATAGAGCCCACCCTGCTCATCTCTTTGACGGCGCCGAAACTCTGTGCCCAGCACTACCAAGGAAAATATCACTTCCTGGGAGGACGCTTCGTACCCCCCGCTCTGCAGCGCAAGTACGAGCTGAATCTGCCCGATTATCCAGGCACTGAGCTCTGTGTGGAGCTGTGAATAAATGCTTTAAGGTCCGCTTTGAACTAGATGATAATACATACGAAATATAATGATATTACTGTACTCCAAACTTAATAATATTTTGCCGAATAACCTTGTATTGAACTTCGGATTGAAAGTCCCGTAGTCCAGAGTTTTTTAAAGCTGACTGGTTGGTTTGTTGCTTTATACTCTGTACCCATGAAATGGGTTAAAACCGGATCATAACTTTGTGAAAATGTATGTAACACCCAGAAGAAGGCGTCCCAAGGTATTATATATACTCTTGATCAGATTATGGAAACTATAAGAGCTATTTTTGGAATGTAGGTAGGTGTATACCATACGTAGCTCAAGATTATTTAAAATGTTGGATGCCATGCTCCTTCAGCCCTCAAACGAAATAAATTGACCTATTTAAGGAATTCAAATTTATCCACTTAAATTCTGTTTTCAGTAGTTGTAGTAGTCGTTCCATAAATGAAAGAGAGAAGTGATGTATCACTTGCGATTTGCTAGCGAAGGGGGGAGGTATCCAAAATCTAAAACAAACTCGTACTGCTTACTGATAAGGTGAACCTAAATGCCGAATATGGTGTCTTTAGCTTTTATAGTTGCTGAGATCTACATGTTTATACAGACGGACAGACAGACGCACGGACGGACATTGCTATATCGACTCGGATTGTCTTGATCAAGCATATATATCCTTGTGGGGTCTGCCACGCCTCCTTCTAGGTGTTACATACATTTCCTCTTAGTACTTTTTTAAAGTAAAGGGTCTAAAAAGGAATCAGCAACAACTATAAGTAAAGTAAGCGAGGCTTAAGCTACGATTTTATATTCGTCCAACAACAGATCAATACGGGATAAATAAATGTGATTTAAAAACACTTATGCTATCGTTAAGATCATTGCCTGCCTAACTTTCTTATCAGCAGAAAGACATGTAATATGTAACTGTAAACAGTTACAGTAAGTGTTTTAACTAGAATTGGGCATGGAACATGTTCCTTTCGTGTCACGCCGTGGCACGACGAGCACACGCGTGTCCGCTTTAAAAATTTATATATTGTCCATGGGCGTGCGTGTTCGTGCAGCGAATCGATAGATAAATATACGCTTAGATTGCCACTGGGTGTGAGGCAGTGGTGCTGTGATTATAGAAGCACAAAGAACAGAGTCCACTACTGCCGGTTGCGTCCGACTGTAGCCTTCAGTCTGACTGATCTGCGCCGTCCTTACTGATTTTAGAATGCGTTTGAAAGCGTGTTAAAATATTTTCTTTTTCATGCCGTGCTATGTCGTCCAAAAAATTACAGTCCCATGCCCATCTCTAGTTTGGAGCATGATGTTAACCGTTTTATAACTCTACTAAGCAAACATTTTTTGTACGACTCCAAGTTGATTTTGTCAAAATACATAACATAATTTAGGCTGCACCAAGCCAAGCAATGCTTAAAGACTCATGATGGAATAAATCTAGCCCTCCCGCGAAAATATCGTAAGCGCCATTTTTTTTATTTTCTTTTTTTATGCAATTATGTACCTAATTAACTAACTCATATACACCAAAAATTATATAAACTAATTCTACGTGCTACCGAGATAATAGCCTATCAAATATATCGTAAGCGACACACAAGCTGCGCCGTTCTAACGCGTTCTCGCGAAAAAACCTTCTGTAAAATTTGCTTTTGGCGTTTACGATATTTAAGCGGGAAGGGCCCAAAATATTTGTTATATAGGACAAAACCAATTTGACGACAATAGGAACAAAATAAATAGTGTGTATGTGTCGACTCAGATCGTCGTCCTGATCAAAAGTATATATCGAGCCCTTCCCGCGTAAAAATCTTAACGTAGCCGAAGCTTATCTAAGCATGTATATAAGATAAGCGCTACACAAAGTAACTGCTCCGCTGCCGGCGTCTCTGGTAGTGCAGCTGCGCAGCGATATTATATACTTAGGCTAAGCACACTTTTGTCTTGCAAATAAAGCTAATTCTTTAATTCCGTCGATACGTGAGCATGGATGCTCTGTCTCTTGCAATTATTTCTTTATAATTGACCACACTCCATAACTCAATCAAAACCAGATAGGCGGAGCAGATCAGTCGGACGGGCCCGACTGTCTTATACCCTGTGCCAAAACTCGCGATGCGCGCTCGCAAATACAGTATAAAATGTATTTAAATATTTTGCATACGCACAGTGCAAGTGCTTGGTATTGCCATCCCTCTCGCACACTATTCCCACACGTATAGCGGCTGCGCTTGGAATGCATGCAATATTAGGAAGCTTATATCTACTTTGTTTATAAATCGATTTCAATGCGCTTTTCAGGACAGTTAAATATAATATAAGAGAGTATATATTAAACAATAACAACATTCTATGATTAATATTACGCTTGTTTTCGAACTTTTACTTTCAACTATTGTGAAGCTTATATCTCCTGTGTTTCTTTACCGATTTTAATGCGCTTTTCAGGATAGTTAAATATAATACAAGAGAGAGAGAGAGAGATTCCAAATAACAACCTTCTATGTTTAATATTACGCTTGTTATTCAACTTTTTATGTTGAAAAACTCGAGGTTGTGTGAGTTTTATTGATTTTTGGGCGTAAAGGAGGCGTGGCATCCAATTTTCTAAATAAACTTGATCTGCGTATAACTACCTATCTATAGCAACCAAAATGGCATCTCTAGCTTTTGTAGTTGCTGAGAACGACGCGTTCATACAGACAGACGGACAGACAGACGGACATCGCTAAATCGACTACGCTCGTCTTCCTGATCAAGAATATATCGCTCGTTTACCAGAAGAATGTCATAACTCAAAAAACGCGATTTTTGAGTTAATGATGCAGTAATGTTGTAATGTTGGATATTAATCTATCTTGTGTCAAAATTTCATTATCCTATCTTCAATACACACAGCGTGAGAAGAGAATATGTCGCTCTACCTTGTATGGAGGTACACGGCGCTTGAAAACTTTAAACGCGTTTATCTCGAAACGCACTTTTTTGAGTTATGACACTCTTCTGGTAAACGAGCGATATATACTTTGTGGGGTCTGCCACGCCTCCTTCTGCCTGTTACATACATTCTGACAAAGTTATTAACCCTGTTTTTCCCATTTTTCAAATGGGCACAGGGTATAAATATATGAATTGGATTTCCAGAAACAATTAAACAAATAATTTTACATGTTTTTATTCCCAAAACCAAAACTGCTGTTGAGCAATCTTTTTAATAATTTAGGTCGTGTTCGATCAGACCCGATCTTTAAAGAGCATGCAAAATAAATCCTCTTGTTGCGAGCACTGGAATTTTTTTGCAAATAAAAGCAAATAAGCAAACACGAGAGTCACGAAAGTGCGCATCTCTAACACCACCAAAACAGCTTTGCACATCACTAGCTCAAAGATGGATGCAACGACACACACACACGCACCCATAACTCAAGTACAAAGAGAGCAAAGAGAGAAGTTTTTATTGGCCAACGGTCAACGCGTCGCCGTCAGCAGCGATCGAGCAGAGAAAATTCCCAATAAGCTGAGCAAAAATTACAGTGACATTTCTTTTTCAGAGCTTCGCCTGTGCGCATCTGTCTACTGGATGGCATGGCGTTATTCAATTATAATTGCTTAATACCTAATGAATTATAAATGTATACAAATATATATAATATATGTATTTAAGCACGATTCGGCCTCAGCAATAAGGTTCAATCGGTTAACATGATTTATTGGACAAACGTTCGGCCTGTAATTAGTTTTCTTTGAAAATTGCTGTGTTTATTAATAAATATATAGTAAATTTGTTTTTTTATACCCTGTGCCCATTTGAAAAATGGGAAAAACAGGGTTAATAACTTTTTGCAAATGTATGTAACAGGCAGAAGGAAGCGTGGCAGACCCCACAAACTATATATATTCTTGATCAGGGAGACGAGCTGAGTCGATTTAGCCCTGTCTGTCTGTCTGTCTGTCTGTCTGTCTGTCTGTCTGTCTGTATGAACGTTGAGATTTTCTAAACTATAGAAGCTAGAGAAGCCGTTTTGGTCTCTTTTGAAAGGTGTGTACCATACGCAGATCAAGTTTATTTCAAATCTTGGATGCCACGCCCCTGTAGCCTACAATGTGTGAAATAAAATACATTCGCCAATTTAAGAGACACTGAGCTATTTACAATAATTCTGTTTTCAGTAGTTTGTAGGTCTATGCCATACGCAGATGAGGTTTTGTTAAAATTTTGGATGCCACGCCCCATTTACGCCTTAATCGATAAAAACCGAATAACAAGCGTAATATTGAACATAGAATGTTGTTATTCGGAATATATACTCTCTTTCATTATATTTAACTGTCCTGAAAAGCGCATTGAAATCGGTTGATAAACACAGGAGTTATTAGCGAAACAATATTGCAGGCGGCAACTCGCTCGCCCACTAGCACCGCGGCCGTTAAAGCTGGCGCACATAAATCAGTAAGAAGAAAAATTGCTGCTACGTTTTGTATGACAGCTTTATATAATTATATTTAAAATATTGGGTACAGGGTATTCTACAGTCGGGCCCGTCCGACTGATCTGCTCCGCCCATTCTGGTTTAGTCCTGTATAAGTAAATTATTTAGCGGGACCAATACTGTTTGTGTTTCAGAAACACGAATATATGCAATAGTAAATACTCTTATCGACACGAGAGTCACGAAACTGCGCATCTCTAACACCACCAAAAAAGCTTTGCACATCACTAGCTCAAAGATGGGTGCAGCGACACACACACACGTACCCGTAACTCAAGTGCAAAGAGAGCAAAGAGAGAAGTTCTTATTGGGCAACGGTTGCTCAACGCGTCGCTGTCAGCAGCGATCGAGCAGAGGTTTTCAGCAGGCTGAGCAATAATTGCAATGGCATTTCTTTTCCGGAGCTTCGCCTGTGCGCATGTGCCTGATGGCCGCTTAAATTTTTCTTATTTTTTCAACGAGTTCGTTCACACTCAGTTAAGTTTTTCCTATCAAAAGGAATACTTTATTAGTGCACCAACCACAAGTTGGTCGCATTTACTATGGTCGCATTTTAATGTAAATTGCCCCTCCGTTGCATTCAATATGTGGACGTAGACATGGTTGATGTGGGCCTGCCTGTCCGACAGTCTGTATCAACGCAGAGCAGCCAAAATTAGAATGTACATAGGAATCCCGGTAGAGGGAGTACACGGAAATTATGTTGTTCATATGTTGGATGTCACCCTTCTCGTCGAAGTGTCTGTTGCATATCTTCGCTGTTTCTTAACCGATCGTAATGAAATTCCCATCATAGATGGAGAATGCCTCGGATTACAAATATGTTAAAGTCTGTAGCTTTAAAATGGTTGCTGCTGTGGCGATTATACATAGTTTGCTGGGGGCTTCGGTAGTTCCGCAAACCACCGTAGGAAGGGAGATACCAATATTAAAAAAATTTGGACGGGGCAGATCAGTCGGACGGGCCCGACTGTAGAATACCCCGTACCCTATATTTTAAATGTCATACAAAACGTATCAACAACTCTTCTTCTTCTTACTTTGTTGTGTTCCAGCTTTAACGGCCGCGCTGCTAGAGGCGGCGAGTTGCCGCCTGCAATATTGTTTCGCTAATAACTCCTGTGTTTATCAACCGATTTCAATGAGCTAGTGATATGATAGTTAAATATTATGAAAGAGAGTATATATTCCAAATGACAACATTCTATGTTCAATATTACGCTTGTTATTCAGTTTTTTTTCGATAAAGGCGTAAAAGGGGCGTGGCATCCAAAATTTGAAAAAAAACCCTTATCTGCGTATGATATAGACCTACCAACTACTGAAAACAGAATATATGTAAATAGCTTAGTAAATAGGCGAATGTATTTTATTTCATTTATTGTGGGCGGCAGGGGCGTGGCATTCAAGATTTGAAATAAACTTGATCTTCGTACGTTATTTATCTACCGAAATCGACGCGTTCAGACAGACGGACAGACAGACAAGGCTAAATCGACTCAGCTCGTCTCCCTGATCAAGAATATATATAGTTTGTGGGGTCTACCACGCCTCCTTCTGCCTGTTACATACATTCGCACAAAGTTATTAACCCTGTTTTTCCAATTTTTTAAATGGGCACAGGGTATAAAAAACAAACTGGATCAGCCTACAACATGGGTGAACCTACATACCGAAAAATGTGACTCCATAATATGGTTTGTCACACATGTGGCGTAATCTTTTAGTTTGCACTCATACAGACGATATGTAAATTTTGTTGTGCTATAAAAATTCGCCCTAGCTATTAATTCCCTAGCACATAATCGTGGACGTCCACCATTTGATCTAACATCTTGGCTTTGCCATTCTGTTATTATCCTTACATCTACTCGCTTTTCACTGTTTTCCATGGTTTTACCATAAACAGCATTATTTAGTAATTTAAAAAAATCTTTTTCAAATCCATTTTTGGCTCGAGTTCTGTGCTCAGTGCACGGTTTCTTCTTCTTCTTCGGGATGTCCAGCTTCGGATCTACTGACTGCGGTGCGTTGTTTTCCTTGTTCTCCATGCTTTGTGATATGGGGTTTGGCTACATTTCATATACATACATGTGTTGTTATAGTACATTCTATTGCTGTACTGATTCTATACTTATTAAAATACATTAAAAAAAAAAAAAATTTTTTGGCTCGAGTTCTGTGCTCAGTGTTGATGTTAATGTATTTTCTAAACCATGCTTTTTGTTTAAAACACAATACATTGTGCACCTTTGTGAGCACCAACCCATTAGCCATGCATTGTTATCATGGACATCTCCTAAAAGTTTAGAGACCTTTGACGTCTTTGACGGAAGTATATTGGCTGGACAAAAGGGCAAATCATTGTGTGCATCGTGTAGTGAAAATGGATGTTTTAAATCTACTTCAAGTATGTATCCATTTTTACTATCCTCCGCAATATTTTCAATATTAAATCGATTTCTTTTCTTTTTCACCCAGCCATTTAAAACCACCATAAGGTAATGGTTCTGACATAGCCCATCCATACAAATTGTTTGCATCCACATACATTAAATATTCTGATTCTTTAGTTAAATCATAATCTTTAATGTATTTGTGGATTGCCCTTGTATATCTGTGACTTCATTGAACTAACCCTCCTCGAATTCCACACTGAATAAACCTAATCATATCTATATCAGTGAGCAATTTTAAGTTTATTTAATTTAAACATTCCTTCGAACTAAAGCAAAATCTTTGCTTTCTGGGAAATATTTTTTAATTGATTTTAAATTTTCTATGCTAAGATTATTAGCTAGCTTGTCTAAGCTAGAGGGCATAAACCTTATAGTATCTAGAAACCTAATCTCTAACTGACTTTCTCCAAGGGGGATATACTTTGATACTGATATGTAAGTTTCCTTAGTTAAAGGAATTACTTTTATATCCCCCTCACAGTTACCCAATTCTTTCATAAATAAATGAGAATCATATTTCGAAAAATTATGAAAGAATACGGGTATAAAATTATCTGTTCTATATTTTAAATTGCACTCATTGTGAGCTGCTCCCCTAAATTCCCCAGTAAAATGACAGTGGTCTCTGACCCTGTCATTTCCTAACGCAGCTTCACATATATGGCAATTTAATGCCTCATCAAAATTATACTCATCTATCGGAGTCATTGTTAGGGGTACCACTTTCTGCATGTGGTTTTTAAATAAAGCGGACAAATCGGACACTATCGACTCTACGAAAGTGATGCCTGCATTTAAGCTAGTACTTAAAACAAACTTATCTAATCCTGAATCAAATGCACACTTTATATAGTATGCAAATGAAATAGGAATATGCTTATTTATATTATAAGAGCTAGGACTTACAGCTACATTCGTTGGCTCTAGTACGCATTCAAAGTCAGCGTACATGGTGAAAGGCACTTTCAGCTGCCGATGATGGTTTTTAAATTGCACCTGTGTCTGATCGGGATTGGGTGCTTCGGTCACCACACGACTGCACCTTTCCATATGCCGCTCAGCTTGCTCCTCGCTTGTCGAATATGTTAAGCAGTTGTTACAAAACCAACGCTTAACACGCTGATTTCCCAATTGCTTTTCCAATTGTGAGGCAAACAGACTGAAATCAAAACAAACGAGAAGTGAATTAGTACAAATTTATAAAATTCGAATATATTATTTTGTTCTCACCTTGACTTATTTTTTATCCACATAAAATGTCCAACTCCATTGGTTGGTCCATCCAAATACATCAGATTAATGTGAGTTCCCATCACCATCTTACTGCAGTACAGTGGTCCAATGATTTTGTTGGCGTCCACATCATAGCCAAATATGTTTAGGCTTATGTGTGGGTTTTTCGCACAAAATGTCTTAACCTCTTTTAATGCCAGTGGGAAATCCAAATCAGAAAAATCTAATACAACACTTTCAAGCTGTATTTCGCTTTTCCTAATGTCGACATCATTGCTGCTGCATACACTTGCATTCGTAGCAGCAGGTTGCAGTGCTGATATTGGTGCCCACTTAAAGCTTTTAATTTTTTATGTAATTCAATGAATTGTGAGCCTCGTATCGCCTCGTATTTATTCATGCAAAAATATAGTACAATACGTCCTTGAAATCATGTTAGGGAGTACTCGTTTTCCTCGATGGCGTGCAATGTCTTCTCCAAAATCGTCGTGTACCTTTGTGGTAAAAACATAAAATGTTTTTCCACAACGACCTTAAGCGCTGCCCCAAATTTTGTTGTTGACCGCTCCATTTTGTTTATAGTGTACGGCGTGTTCCGCCGTATACTTTTTTTTGGGAAGATAGCTCCTAGTCCTCCTCTTGCTGTTGAAGACCTGCTTGAATGGGTCATTGTCGAACAGCGTCTCCAGCTCCTCGTTGGTTATATCCAACGGGTTGTCTTGGGTTGTTGTGCCCTCAGTGTTCGACATGCTGTTGCTGCTTGCAACAGCCGAGTCGGTGTTGACGGAAGTGTTGATGGTGTTGTTGTTCTTTGAGCTCTGCATCTTTACTCTCTCGCTGTTGGGTTGGGTTTCGTGCTTGGTTATTAGTCGTGAGAGGGTGTTTTTGTTGGTAAGGGTTTCGATGTATGATATACTTATGTATGTTGGTGTGTTCGTGTTGTTCGTGTTTAAAAAGCTAAAAAGTTGAAAAGCTGAAAATAAATTTTTTTTCCCTCATTCCCAAGTTAAAAAAATACGGCATTTTTTTTTTTTGTTTTTTTATTTCGTTCTAATTATTCAATTTTTTTACATCAAAGTGAAAAATTTTATCAATTAAATTCTCCCATATTATTGAGCGTCAGGGAGTACTCGTTTTCGCCGATGGAGCCCAAAGTTTTATCCAAAATCGTTGTATACCTTTGTGGTAAAAACATAAAATGCTTGTCCACAACAACCTTAAGCGCTGCTCCAAATTTTGTTGTTGACCGCTCCATTTTGTTTATAGTGTACGGCATGTTCCGCCGTACACTTTTTTTGGGAAGATAGCTCCTAGTCCTCCTCTTGCTGTTGAAGTCCTCGAAGACCTCCTTGAATGGGTCATTGTCGAACAGCGTCTCCAGCTCCTCGTTGGTTATATCCAACGGGTTGTCTTGGGTTGTTGTGCCCTCAGTGTTCGACATGCTGTTGCTAGCTTCAACCGATGAGTGGGTGTTGATGGAGTTATTGGTGTTGCTATTTTAATTATTAATATTTATTTATTTATTTATTAATTTGTTTAGTTTTATTTTTCTGAAAAGTAAAAAAGCTGAAAATAAAAATATTTTTTTCCCCATTCCCAATATTAAAAAAATATGGAACATCAACATCAACATCATAAAAAAAAAACACTAAAATTTTAATTTCAATTTTAATTTATTACAATATTAAATTTATTAAATATTATTACGGTTGAGTTTTAATCGTGAATTCATGTGGTGAACCGCCACCACTCTCTCGCTCTCTGGTATCATATAGAAGCGAAACGTGCCTACCTCATTTTGATAACACGCGATAAAAGGATGCATGAGCAGAAAATAAGGTTCCAAAAATGGTTCATCTATGCGGGGAAAGTTCTCTCCGGTCAGTTGTTTGTAGCCATCTATTAGAAAGAAACATTGGATGAGATACGATTTCAATCAGGTGTCAACTTAAAGTAGTTACTTACCACGAATCTCATTTAGACTCAATGTTTTAGCAGCAGAATCGCATTCTGAGTCTGAGAAAATTTTCTTTAAATATTGCCCCAAAAGTGGATGAGCGCGTTCGACTCGTTCAAAAAATAAAATTATCGACATTTTCGGAAATATATTACTATATTACTATACAATTTTTAATACAAAAAATCATAATTACTTTTAATCATAATTTTAATCAGTGGAACGGAGGCTACAGTCGGACGTAACCGACCGTAGGAGACCCTTTACTTTGAGTATATATACATACAAACACAATCAGACGCACACACACTAAGCTACCCGCGTATGCAAGGCACACCACCCCCCCTCTGCCTAGTGCGACAAGTTGTCTGTGGCATATGTTCGCTGTTTCTTATCCGATCGCGACAAAATTTACAGCGTCGATAGAGAATGTCATAAACTAGTTTAATACCAAATTACAAATCAATAGCTTTAAAACTGTGGCTGCAGTAGCTTTTTGCGGTTTGCGGGGGAAGGGGGGGAGGTATCCAAAATCTAAAACAAACTCGTGCTGCTTACTGATTAGGAGAATCTAAATCCCGAATATGGTGTCTCTAGCTCTTATAGTTGCTGAGATCTAGGTGTTCATACAGACAGACAGACGGACAGACGGACAGACAGACAGACAGACAGACGGACAGACGGACAGACGGACAGACGGACATGGCTATATCGACTCGTCTTGTCGTCCTGATTAAGAATATATATACTTTGTGGGGTCTGCCACGCCTCCTTCTGGGTGTTACACACATTTCCTCTTTGCACTAAACTAATAGACCCTTTTTACTTTTTTAAAGTAAAGGGTCTAAAAATATACGTCTTGTTCGGTGTTGAAACACAAATCAACTAATGGAAATTGGGTTTGTTTTTTGTTTTTATTTTTAGGTTTTAAATTTTAATTATTTTCCTTTTTAAGTCTAGTTTAAATTAATTTTAAATTTTAAATTTAAATGTTGTCCTCTTTTCTAGGGATTTGTTGGTATGGAGCCAGCCGTTGCTGCCACTCCGCCTGTCCATCCAGGGTGCTCACATCTGACTCCGGGTCGCTGTCGCTGTCTCCGTTTCGGGTCCAGGCGGGTTTTGAGGACGGCGACGGCGGCCATAGCTGCGTCTCTTCATCATCGCCATAGCACCTGTTTGGCGAATGCACCCAAGCCCTATTTAGGGGGTGCTTGAGGGCGTCCAGTTTGACCCTCTTTGATGGTGGGGATGATGGTGGCGATAATGGTGGCGATGACATCTCTTTCCAATTATTTAATAAAGTTTAAGATTTTTATTTTGTTTTAAGTTTTGGCCGTTTTTCTTTCTGAAATGTTGCTGCTGGCCGTGCTTCCTCTTCTCTAGCGTGCACTCACTCTGCCAAACTCTTTGCTCTGTCGCTGTTTCTCCTTGAATGTTATTTTTCTTCAGTGATCTAGCTGATTTTATTGGCAGGATAGTGAGTCGAACTCTTGCTCTACCTACTAGTATACAAGATTTCAGGTACCTATTTCCACTTCTTTGAATAGTTATTACTACCATTACAAGGTTTCCGTCCTTGTACTTGTCCAAACTGTTGTTGGTGTTCCTGTATTTCCTGTAATCCTTATTTCTTTTCGTGATTATTGTGCTTCTTCTGACATCTCACCAATGGGAAGACATTAGTATTCAATTAACATTTGTCCGTGAGCAAGAATTTTATGGAGCGTGGGGGTGAGCTTCTTCTCAGGATACTTTTCCTGAAGCAGCTGTGCAGTCCCTAAGGCATATGCACCATACTTCGGTCCGATTACCTTTTCCCTGCAGTTTAAAACATTAAATATAGTCCCCAATATTTTTATTATTTCCGTGTCCACTCCAGCAATTTTCCCGGTCGGTTCACTATTGGCAAAAAATGTCCTTGACATTTTCCCATCATTCGTGTTTCCGTATCCATATTTAGGGCAGTCGACTCTCAGTCCAAACTCCGTCAAAGATTCATTTTGAATATTTGTTTTCCTAATTCTTATCATTGTCTTTGGCTGCGTGTTTTCTACGAACGATTCTCCTTTTCGTGGCAGGGTATAGGACAGCTTGAGAACGAATTCCATGCATCTAATCTTAGCGTGCAGTGGAGAAATTCCATATTCCAGGTTCTGGTCCTCGCAAAATGAGTCGTCCAAATTCTGGAAATCCTACAACAACAACATTGTAAGCATAAGTTCGTGGCGGACAGCGAGAACTTTTTCTCCATATTTCACTATTGATGGCATTAACTTCCCAATTTGTCGCGACGTTTGATCGCATTGGCTGCTGCATGCAACCAAATTACCACCGAATTCTTTTCGGCTTATTCGCGACGAATGCTCGAAACTGGCAACTCCGCACAAAATATACCTTAGCGCTTGTAATGCAACTAGGTTTTTGTTATAAAATTAGTTGCGTCTCTTGCCACTGGTGGGGGAGACCAACAACTTTTTATTTATTTAAAAATTTTATACAACTTTTTTAAGTTTTAGTCACCTAATCCGACAAGGATTTTAGGTGCTGGTTATAATTCTGTGTCTCTTACCACTGGTGGGCGATGTTGATTTTAAAATTTAGTTGTGTCTAATCGGGATTGGGTGCTTCGGTCACCACACGACTGCACCTTTCCATATGACGCTCAGCTTGCTCCTCGCTTGTCGAATACGTTAAGCAGTTGTTACAAAACCAACGCTTAACACGCTGATTTCCCAATTGCTTTTCCAATTGTGAGGCAAACAGACTGAAATCAAAACAAACGAGAAGTGAATTAGTACAAATTTATAAAATTCGAATATATTATTTTGTTCTCACCTTGACTTATTTTTTATCCACATAAAATGTCCAACTCCATTGGTTGGTCCATCCAAATACATCAGATTAATGTGAGTTCCCATCACCATCTTACTGCAGTACAGTGGTCCAATGATTTTGTTGGCGTCCACATCATAGCCAAATATGTTTAGGCTTATGTGTGGGTTTTTCGCACAAAATGTCTTAACCTCTTTTAATGCCAGTGGGAAATCCAAATCAGAAAAATCTAATACAACACTTTCAAGCTGTATTTCGCTTTTCCTAATGTCGACATCATTGCTGCTGCATACACTTGCATTCGTAGCAGCAGGTTGCAGTGCTGATATTGGTGCCCACTTAAAGCTTTTAATTTTTTATGTAATTCAATGAATTGTGAGCCTCGTATCGCCTCGTATTTATTCATGCAAAAATATAGTACAATACGTCCTTGAAATCATGTTAGGGAGTACTCGTTTTCCTCGATGGCGTGCAATGTCTTCTCCAAAATCGTCGTGTACCTTTGTGGTAAAAACATAAAATGTTTTTCCACAACGACCTTAAGCGCTGCTCCAAATTTTGTTGTTGACCGCTCCATTTTGTTTATAGTGTACGGCATGTTCCGCCGTACACTTTTTTTGGGAAGATAGCTCCTAGTCCTCCTCTTGCTGTTAAAGTCCTCGATGGCATCCTTGAATGGGTCATTGTCGAACAGCGTCTCCAGCGCCTCGTTGGTTATATCCAACGGGTTGTCTTGGGTTGTTGTGCCCTCAGTGTTCGACTTGCTGTTGCTGCTTGCAACAGCCGAGTCGGTGTTGACGGAAGTGTTGATGGTGTTGTTGTTCTTTGAGCTCTGCATCTTTACTCTCTCGCTGTTGGGTTGGGTTTCGTGCTTGGGTATTAGTCGTGAGAGGGTGTTTTTGTTGGTAAGGTTTTCGATGTATGTATGTTGGTGTGTTCGTGTTGTTTTGCCTTTGATCTTGTTGAGAGTTTGGCGATTTCTTGTCAATTGTATAGTATGTGTTACGTCAATGACGAGCTTATCAATGAGTTTGGCGGGATAATTGTTTTTTATGCGCATTGTTTTCAGTTTTACGTAATTTTTCGATCTGTGTTGTTTGTATTTTTGTATGTATTTTTGGCAGTCTGTTTGCCTGCTGAAGTTTTCAGTAAAAACTGCAAAGTATTCCACAAATCAAATCGAGCGTAAACTTTGTTAGATATTCCACAAATCAAATCAAACGTATTTTTGTTGGCTGTCTGTTTGCCTGACAACGCCACTCAATGATGTACACTAGCGGCTTTACTCGTCCGATCGGCTGGACTAACGATTGCAGGTTCTTGTTCTCCTCTTGCTGTTGAAATCCTCAATGACCTCCTTGAACGGGTCATCTTTAAATAGGTTCACCAGCTCTACTTTGGTTATATCCAACGGGTTGGTGTTGGTTTTGCGTAAACGCGATCCTTTGCAGCCGTAACATACACACGAGCCTTGCAGTGCGCCACACGGCACACATATGCGGTGTCCCCACATTTTAATTGTTTGTTTTTTATATAAATTTGTTGTTCACTCGTAGTGAACAACAATGTGGAGCAGCCTGCACGGCTTCCTCTTTAAACTCAAAGGGAATGTTTTGAAGATCTATTTTTAATAATCGCGATCGCAAGTGTAAATGCTCCAAAAATGGTTGCGAACAGGGTTTGCATTTACTGCTCCGTAGCAGCGAGATTCACAAAAATATTGCTATGCTATTGCTACCGCTCTCACATTGACGAGAGCCGGAGCAGAGCCATAGCAGAGAAACGAAAACTGCGTGCTCTGCTCTGCTCTCAGAGTCATCGAGTAAGAACTATAGCAATAGCAAATAGCAAAAAATAATTTTTTTCGCTACGGCTACGCAGAGCGAGAGTAAAAAAATGAGAGCGAGATGAGAGCAGAGCAAACGATATTCTTCATGTGCTACGGCTCTCGAGCAAGTTTGTTATTGTTTTGGCGAGAGTAACAAAGAGAGAACGAGATGAGAGCGGAGCAAACGATATTCTTCATGTAAAATGTTCAAACCATGATGCAATAAAACAAGGTGGTCCACTCGGCTGCCGAAGTCGTTCGGTTTTTGGTTCAAACTAGCTCGAGAGCCGTAGCTTAAAATGTCGTCAATATGTGTATAATTTGCTAGTAATGGTAGCATATCTGAAGAATAATTACTTACTAAATCGTCACGATCTCTTACTTTTCTTAGGGATGAAACAAGTGGATCTGATGAAGCGGATAACATATTAAACAAATTCTTGTTTTGCCGTGTTCTGGAGAATTTACAGGTGTTGGTATACCTAAATTTTTTGTAATCCTTATTGTGCGCTTCTTGTGCTTCCTCAGACATCTCTCCAATGGGAAGGCGTTGATATTCGATCAACAGTTGTCCGTGTGCCAAAATCGTATGAACCGTGGGAGTAATTTTTTTTCCCGGATACTTTTCCTGAAGCATCTGAGCAGGTTTTGAGGCATATTCACCATATTTTGAGCCATTAATCATTTCCTTGCAATTTAAAACATTTAAAATAGTTCCCAATCGCCTAATTATTTCCGGGTCGACTCCAGTAATTTTTCCAGTAAGATTCCAATTGTTAAAAAATGTTCGTGAGGAATTTCCATCATTGGTGTTTCCATATCCATATTTAGGGCAATCCACTCGTAGTCCAAATTCTTTGAGAAACTCATCCTGAATAAGTTTTTTCCTGATCTGTTGTTTTTCCTTTTGCTGTACGTTTTCTCCAAACGATTCTCCATCTTTTGGCAGTGTGTAGGATAGCTTAAGAATAAACTCCATACATCTAATCCTTGCATGCAATGGAGAAATTCCGTATTCCAGTTTTAGGTCTTCCACGAACGAATCATCCAAATTTTGGAAGTCCTTCTGATGTGGCGAATGCACCCAAGCCCTATTTAGGGGGTGCTTGAGGGCGTCCAGTTTGACCCTCTTTGATGGTGGCGATGATTGTGGCGATAATGGTGGCGATGACATCTCTTTCCAATTATTTAATAAAGTTATTCTTTTCGGTTTTTCCGCGCCGTATGCCCAAAACTGGCAACTTCGCACAATATATACCTTAGCGCTTGTAATGCAACTAGGTTTATTGCTATAAATTGCTATTAAGAACAACAACTTTTTATTTGTTTAAACATTTTATACAAATTTTTAATGAACTTGAAGCAGAACACGTCTTTGTTCTGCACATTTAAAATTGCTTTCGGGCCTTTAACTTTTTTGGCAACTCAATGAACTGTGGGCCTCGTATCGCCTCGCATTTATTCATGTTGAGTTCCATTTTTATAATTCGGGTTAGTGTCCACCCACTGTCCCTTTCCTGGGACTCGCTCATTTTCCCAATTAAAACCTCTCCATGGTCCTCCAGCATTTGGGTTATGTCGCTTCCACTAGCAAGTCGAGTCATCTTGCTCTGGAAGGATTTAACCTCAATTAGCGGTATCTCATCTTTGATCAGCATGAACTCTGCAAACAACTCAAAATTGATTTTGGTTGTTATATGTTCACGCAACACACGTTGAATATGAGGGAGAAAGACTGTTTCAGCTTCCCCTATAAATTCGATGGGTAATCTGAGTCCAACTCCCTCATTCATGTACAAATATTGTACAATACGTCCTTGGAATCCATTCGCTATTTGTTGAATACGTGAATCCACAGGCTGCATAGCACGGTTTTTGTGATCCTCTGTGCAGATGTGATGATTCCACTGCATTCCAATTGGTAAAAATTGTCTGCAAGCCTCGCAATACAGACTAATGGTGTTCATGTTCAACTTGTAGCTCATTGAAATTGTTTATAATTAGTTGCTGTTTTAATTTTAGGAGGTTCACTTCGGTTTGAACCGCACTCGTTGAATGTTAATCCAATAATAAAATTAAAACTAGAAAATTTGCTCAATTGATCAATGACAGCATTGTTCAGCAGCTTGAAGAAATCCTTTTCAAAAGAATGTCTAGCATTGGTTCGATGGAGGGTGTTTAGGTCAATGTAGGTTTTTAGCCACAGATTTCGGATCGATTGACAGACCATTATTAACTTTTTTCCTCTTTGGAGAGTCAATCAAGAGCTTCATGCTCCGGAATCCGGCAATTTTTATCATAGCAGACAAACATATTAAAAAAGTTAAACAATTGAAATACAGTACAAAAAAAAAAAAACAAAAAAAAAAGACATTGAAAGGAAATACGTAACCAAAGAGAAAAACTAGGCAAACTAGGGTTAAACATAATGACGCTAGCGTACTCACGTACAACAACAAGCAGCCACAACGGCGAAAGTGAGAAGCACAAAGAGATAGACAAAGCAAGCACCAACTACAGCGAACGGAAAGATCTCGAGCGCTACGAATAACTGTTCTGCAAGCAAAGGAAAGGAAGGTAAACTGAAGGAAATTTAATTAATTAGTCGCAAGCGAAAACAAACACGTCCGATTTTCCCTATTTTATTTATTTATATTTAACTTTTCAATAAGTTTCTTTTGAAAAGCTAAAAAGACTGAATAGATTTTTTTCGGCCTCCTTCCAATTTAAAACAATATTTTTATTTATTTATTATTTTTTTTATTAAATTTATTAATATCAAATTGAAAATTTTTTTCTGTCGAATATTCTCCCATTTCGTTCAGTGTTAGGGCGTACTCGTTTTCCCCGATTGAGTCCAAAGTAGTATCCAATATGGTCGCATACCGTTGTGGTAAAAACATGAAATGTTGTTCCACTTTCACCTTCAACGATGCTCCAAACCTCGTTGTTGTCCGCTCCATTTTATTTATTGTGTACGGCGTGTTCCGCCGTAAACGTTTTTTGGCAGGTACGTCCTGCTCGCCCTCTTATTATAAAAATCTTCGATGACCCACTTGAACGGGTCATCTTCGAAAACCTGCACCACTCTTCGTTGGTTATATTGGTGCTGATGGTATTATTGTCCTTGACTTCAGGGAGCGCCTTGCTCCCCGTGTTGGCGGTGTTTTGGTGCTGCGCCAGTGCAGTTGTTTGTTTACTGTTTTTCGTGTCTCCTTTGTGTTCTGTTATTCTTGTTGTGGGCGCTCGTTTTGTTGTCCCTATGTATACTTTATTGCACTGTTCTCCCTCTTTTCCATTGCATTGAATTTCGTACACTACATTGGTTTTCTTTTCCTTGTCCTCTTTGTCTTTTGTGTTTGTGAATAGGCGTCTTGTATTTCTTGCGCCTTATATGCGAATTTTAATTGTTGGGTTTCGTGCTTGGGTATTAGTCGTGAGAGGGTGTTTTTGTTGGTAAGGTTTTCGATGTATGTATGTTGGTGTGTTCGTGTTGTTCGTGTTTAAAAAGCTAAAAAGTTGAAAAGCTGAAAATAAATTTTGTTTCCCCCATTCCCAAGTTAAAAAAATATAGCATTTTTTTTTGTTTTTTTATTTTGTTCTAATTATTCAATTTTTTTACATCAAAGTGAAAAATTTTATCAATTATATTCTCCCATATTGTTGAGCGTCAGGGAGTACTCATTTTCGCCGATGGAGCTCAAAGTTTTATCCAAAATCGTTGTATAGCTTTGTGGTAAAAACATAAAATGTTTTTCCACAACGACCTTAAGCGCTGCTCCAAATTTTGTTGTTGACCGCTCCATTTTGTTTATAGTGTACGGCATGTTCCGCCGTACACTTTTTTTTGGGAAGATAGCTCCTAGCCCTCCTCTTGCTGTTGAAGACCTGCTTGAATGGGTCATTGTCGAACAGCGTCTCCAGCTCCTCGTTGGTTATATCCAACGGGCTGTCTTGGGTTGTTGTGCCCTCAGTGTTCGACATGCTGTTGCTGCTTGCAACAGCCGAGTCGGTGTTGATGGAAGTGTTGATGGTGTTGTTGTTGTTTGCGCTCTGCATCTTTACTCTCTCGCTGTTGGGTTGGGTTTCGTGCTTGGGTATTAGTCGTGAGAGGGTGTTTTTGTTGGTAAGGTTTTCGATGTATGTATGTTGGTGTGTTCGTGTTGTTTTGCGTTTGGGAGAACTTGCAGGTGTTGGTATACCTGAATTTTTTATAATCCTTATTGCGAGCTTCTTGTGCTTTCTCAAACATCTCTCTAATGGGAAGGCGTTGATACTCGATCAACAGTCCGTGTGCCAAAATCTTATGAACTGTGGGAGTAAGCTTTTTTTCCGGATACTTTTCCTGTAGCATCTGTACTGTTTTTGAGGCATATTCGCCATATTTAGAGCCATTTATAATTTCCTTGCAGTTCAAGCTATTTAAAATAATTCCGAATCGCTTAATTATTTCGGGGTCGACTCCAGTAATTCTTCCAGTAAGACTCCAATTGTCGAAAAATTTGCGAGCCGAATTTCCGTCATTAGTGTTTCCATATCCATATTTGGGGCAATCAACTCGTAGTCAAAATTCTTGGGGAAACTCATCCTGAATAAGTTTTTTCCTGATCTGCTTTTTTTCCTTTTGCTGGAAATTGTCTTCAAACGATTCCCCATCTCTTGGCAGTGTATATGCAAGCTTAAAAATAAACTCCATACATCTAATCCTTGCATGCAACGGAGAAATTCCGTATTCCATTTTTAGGTCTTCCACGAACGAATCATCGAAGTTTTGAAAGTCCTTCTGATGTTGTTTGCATATGGCGTACTGCAAAGTGCACTTCGTATCCGTGAGCTCGTTAAGTACCTTTCCATCCAACATTGTTAGGGCAAATTCATGGTATACAGCAATGACGAGATCTCCATATTTAACCAATGATGGCTGCATGCCTTCAATTTGGTATTTAATATCACTAATAGTGTCCTTTATCAAGCTCGATGATTCCTTTGCGTATTGAAATAATAGTGGCCAACAAAAGTGAACCGAAGAATTCCGAGGATTTTTCCAGAATTCCAAATCTTTATCTCTCAATCTGAGAGGAACAATCGACGCCATAAACATAACATGTCCTAATGCTAATGTCGACACAACATCCTCGTTGATGTGCCTCTTATCATCCTTACTATCTACTATTATATCTAACGTTATTTTTTTATTTTATAAGTATTTAGAATATGTCCTCTAGACCTAAACATACACATATCATCACTTTCCTGTTCCCCTGTAAATAAACAGATTTTATAATTTTCAAAAATTATTTTTGCTATGCAACTACGTTTAACCCCTTTATTTTTCTTAACACAACAATCTTCAGACATGTATGCATTTTGGATCGTCCTCCTCCGTGTTTGTCATGCTGTTGCTTGCTTCAACCGAAATAAAAAAAAACACTAAAATTTTAATTTCAATTTTAATTTATTACAATATTAAATTTATTAAATATTATTACGGTTGAGTTTTAATCGTGAATTCATGTGGTGAACCGCCACCACTCTCTCGCTCTCTGGTATCATATAGAAGCGGAACGTGCCTACCTCATTTTGATAACACGCGATAAAAGGATGGATGAGCTGAAAATAAGGTTCCAAAAATGGTTCATCTATGCGGGGAAAGTTCTCTCCGGTCAGTTGTTTGTAGCCATCTATTAGAAAGAAACATTGGGTGAGATACGATTTCAATCAGGTGTCAACTTAAAGTAGTTACTTACCACGAATCTCATTTAGACTCAATGTTTTAGCACCAAAATCTCATTCTGAGTCTAAGAATATTTTCTTTAAATATTCCGTTAAAAGTGGGCGCGCGTCTTCAACTCGTTTAAAAAAGGAAATTATACACATTTTCGGAAATATATTACTATATTGCTCTACAATTTTTTAATACAAAAATATACTTCTTGTTCGTTGTTGAAACGCAAATCAACTAATGTAAATTCAAAACGGTCTCTCTCTAGACACTACTTTTCCATTGCTACTACATTTGGTGATGGGTTATATATACATGGTATATATCATTCATATATAACATAGTATATATGGGTATGTCGAACAGGTAAGTGTTGACGGTTGACTGTGTACATGTGCAATAGGTAAGGTTGAGGGTAGGGTGGTATTGTTTGTCGATCAGGTTCTAGCAGGAGGGGAAAATTAGGGTTACAGGTGTCATAAAATGTGTAATGAAAGGGTAAGAATGGCATTTTTTGTCGAACAAATTTTAGTTCCACGTGTAAAGGTGTTGTTGGGTGCAAAACGGTGTTGTGCCTACCGCCTAGGGTCTGTGTAAAAGTGAAAAGTGAAAAGTAATAAGGCGCATACAAATGAATCCCAACAAACGTCATCCCACAAAACTACTTGAATGTTTTTGTTTTGATCTTCAAGGGAACAATTACAATTGATTCCTAATATTAAAGGATACCGCAAGTGTATGTGCGTGTGTCCAGCATGCTCGGTGTAGCTATGTGTACGTAATTGTACGTGCGTATGTGTGATCGTATGTACTATATGTACATAGACAACAGTTAAAATGTTGCAAGGTTAAAAATAGAAGCTGAAAGCGAAATATCTGAAATGTACCCAACCCAAATAAAATATTGTTTTGTTTTTGTAGTTTGTCAAATTTTATTTTGTTTAAATAATTTTAATTTGTTAAAAACGCTTATCTAAATTTGTATAAAGTTTTATGAGTTTTATAATAAAATTTCATTTTTGTTTATCCAACTGTCTTCAGATTTTGGAAACCCAGCCATCGCACAAGCGCTTTATTTCCATTTCTTTTCAGAACTTTTTGAATCATATTTTCTTTTACAGATTTGGGACTTATTTTAAACTCTGATTTATTGTTGATAGGAAACATGTGTTGAATTTTTTTGTTCTCAATAACAAGCTCATTCAAAGGTTCTGTTATTGGTTTAAATGTTTCTGCCAGTCCAATAGCATTCTGGCTTTAACGTTGTTTCAGCGCATCAAATTTTTTTTCATGGCATTTCTGGCCTTTGCCAACTGCGCTAACGATTTACATTCATTGTGCTAATTTGCTCGTCACACTCTGACAACCTAAATAGAACTGTATTAACAAATCCTATATAATAATGTAAAGGAAACAACGAGTTTTACTGAGTTACAACGCTGAACGCTAACTGACTAGCTCAGCGTCCAGTCCCTTTATTTATATAAAAATTTCGCCTATGTACTAAGGTTTTACATAAAATTGTCTTTGATTAACCAATACATATGTGCTGAGATACAATTATCCTTATCTTAGAAACGTACGTGCCATATGGCTGGAGATACAATTCTCCTTATCTTAAAATAAACATAAGTGCTAACAATTCTTGAGTTATCAATAGTCTCCTTTGTTGGAGGTACAATGTTATGTAATGTTAATTTTAGTTTGATCTTTTTATAAGTCTTGCTGCTATCAGAACCTTACATAATACAACGGCCTGTAAACAGCATTTACACATATGATCATGAAAATATGTTCATGCTTGAACAATAACTTTTTATACATTATTTACATGTGAAATTAAAATTAGTTAAATAAATAATTCCCCACCCTTTTCCCGAATTAAAAAATATGGAATTTTTTTTGTTTTTATTTTGTTTATTTTATTTTGTTTATTTTATTTTGTTTATTTTATTTATTTTTTTTTTCCTGAAAAGTTAAAAAGCTAAAAAGTGGAAAAGCTGAAAATACAATTTTTTCCCCATTCCCAAATTAAAAAAATATGGATTTTTTTTTTGTTTTTATTTTGTTTATTTATTTATTTTTTTTTTCCTGAAAAGTTAAAATGCTAAAAAGTTGAAAAGCTGAAATTAAATTTTTTTCCCCATTCCCAAATTAAAAAAATATGTTTTTTTTTTTGTTTTTTTATTTCGTTCTAATTATTCAATTTTTCTACATCAAAGTGAAAAATTTTATCAATAGTATATTCTCCCATTTCATTGAGCGTCAGGGAGTTCTCGTTTTCGCCGATGGAGCTTAAAGTTTTATCCAAAATCGTTGTATACCTTTGTGGTAAAAACATAAAATGCTTGTCCACAACGACCTTAAGCGCTGCTCCAAATTTTGTTGTTGACCGCTCCATTTTGTTTATAGTGTACGGCATGTTCCGCCGTACACTTTTTTTGGGAAGATAGCTCCTAGTCCTCCTCTTGCTGTTAAAGTCCTCGAAGACCTCCTTGAATGGGTCATTGTCGAACAGCGTCTCCAGCTCCTCGTTGGTTATATCCAACGGGCTGTCTTGGGTTGTTGTGCCCTCAGTGTTGAAAAACACTTTATTATGTTTGCCTAAAAAAATTACACATTTTAAAACTTGAACACATTGTCCAATTCGATTCAACAATAAACGTACATTTTAAAATGTATTACACACTTTATAAAGTATGAGCGTCAGGGAGTACTCGTTTTCGCCGATGGCGTCCAGTGTGTTCTCCAAAATCGTCGTGTACCTTTTTGGTAAAAACAAAATGTTTTTCCACAACGACCTTAAGCGCTGCTCCAAATTTTGTTGTTGACCGCTACATTTTGTTTATAGTGTACGACATGTTCCGCCGTACACTTTTTTTGGGAAGATAGCTCCTAGTCCTCCTCTTGCTGTTAAAGTCCTCGATGACCTCCTTGAATGGGTCATTGTCGAACAGCGTCTCCAGTTCCTCGTTGGTTATATCCAACGGGCTGTCTTGGGTTGTTGTGCCCTCAGTGTTCGACATGCTGTGGCTTGCTTCAACCGATGAGTGGGTGTTGATGGAAGTGTTGATGGTGTTGTTGTTGTTTGCGCTCTGCATCTTTACTCTCTCGCTGTTGGGTTGGGTTTCGTGCTTGGGTATTAGTCGTGAGAGGGTGTTTTAGTTGGTAAGGTTTTCGATGTATGTATGTTGGTGTGTTCGTGTTGTTTTGCCTTTGATCTTGTAGAGAGTTTGGCGATTTCTTGTCAATTGTATAGTATGTGTTACGTCAATGACAAGCTTATCAATGAGTTTGGCGGGATAATTGTTTTTTATGCGCATTGTTTTCAGTTTTACGTAATTTTTCGATCTGTGTTGTTTGTATTTTTGTATGTATTTTTGGCAGTCTGTTTGCCTGCTGAAGTTTTCAGTAAAAACTGCAAAGTATTCCACAAATCAAATCGAGCGTAAACTTTGTTAGATATTCTACAAATCAAATCAAACGTATTTTTGTTGGCTGTCTGTTTGCCTGACAACGCCACTCAATGATGTACACTAGCGGCTTTACTCGTCCGATCGGCTGGACTAACGATTGCAGGTTCTTGTTCTCCTCTTGCTGTTGAAATCCTCGATGACCTCGTTGAACGGGTCATCTTCAAATAGGTTCACCAGCTCTACTTTGGTTATATCCAACGGGTTGGTGTTGGTAGTAATACTTTGTATGGTGTTGTCGGAATTATTTTCCTTAATAGGTTGTATTGGCTGGTTGCTCTCCGTGTTCGTCGTGTTATTGGTTGCACTCTCCATCTTTGCTCTGTCGCTGTTTTTCCTTGAATGATATATATATATATAGGCAGGATAGTGAGTCAAACTCTTGCTCTCCCTTCTAGAATACACAGATTCGGATCCCCAATTTCGATTCAGCTTCACCTCCACCGTTTAGGAGAACTTGCAGGTGTTGGTATACCTGAATTTTTTATAATTCTTATTGCGAGCTTCTTGTGCTTCCTCAGACATCTCTCCAATGGGAAGGCGTTGATACTCGATCAACAGTCCGTGTGCCAAAATCTTATGAACTTTGGGAGTAAGCTTCTTTTCCGGATACTTTTCCTGTAGCATCTGTACTGTTTTTGAGGCATATTCGCCATATTAAGAGCCGTTTATCATTTCCTTGCAGTTCAAGATATTTAAAATAATTCCGAATCGCTTAAAGTTTTCGGGGTCGACTCCAGTAATTCTTCCAGTAAGACTCCAACTGTCGAAAAATTTGCGAGCCGAATTTCCATCATTAGTGTTTCCATATCCATATTTGGGGCAATCAATTCGTAGTTCAAATTCTTGGGGAAACTCATCCTGAATAAGTTTTTTCCTGATCTGCTTTTTTTCCTTTTGCTGGAAATTGTCTTCAAACGATTCCCCATCTCTTGGCAGTGTATATTCAAGCTTAAGAATAAACTACATACATCTAATCCTTGCATGCAATGGAGAAATTCCGTATTCCATTTTTAGGTCTTCCACGAACGAATCATCGTTAACGAAGCTCGTTAAGTACCTTTCCATCCAACATTGTTAGGGCAAATTCATGGTATACAGCAATGACGAGATCTCCATATTTAACCAATGATGGCTGCATGCCTTCAATTTGATATTTAATATCACTAATAGTGCCCTTTATCAAGCTCGATGATTCCTTCGCGTATTGAAATAATAGTGGCCAACAAAAGTGAACCGAAGAATTCCGAGGATTTTTCCAGAATTCCAAATCTTTATCTCTCAATCTGAGAGGAACAATTGACGCCATAAACATATTTCCATCGGTGATCCCATGGTCCGCGTCAATTATCTGCTTATAGGCGCTTTGACCTGGTGAGCCATCACATCCCCATTTGCTGATCAATGTAAGGCTCTTTGGAAGCTCCCCCACCTTACTTTCAGGTATGCTTTCCAATAGTCGTTTGGCAGTGTGATCCATTAGGTCCAGTAATTTAATTTTTGCAGATGTATCCGTTATTTCCATAGGATAAAGCACTGTCGCCTTTTTAGCTTCCGTAATTTTGGCGTAAACTGGGAGAATGTTAACACCATGTTTTGTTAGTGAGGCACGCAATAACATATCCTTCTCTTTTGATAGTCCTAAGTCCATAAACAACTCCAAAGCTTCTTCGATGCTGTACTCCATTGGTTCCTGATTTGTTGGAGTGGAGTGCTTTCCTTGATCCTTTTTTCGCGAACTGGGCTTGCATCAGCAACTGCTTTGGTAATGTCTGCCTTTATGTACAAATGTACTCAGTATTGATGATTTTTTTATGTGTTTTAAACATTGTAGCGTATTTTTTTTTACATTTTCTTTGTGTAACTCTAATTCTACATCTAGGTAAAAGGCATCACATTCGTTTTTGTCTATTTTTCTTTTCAAACCAATTATTCTAGATACAGAGTCGCTCTGTACAGCTGTGGTTTCAATTTCATTGATTTCACTTTGCCATACGAACGTTTTTGCATCAATTAACATTATTTTATTTCTTTTTCTATTACATTATAATGTCCTAATGCTAATGTCGACACACCATCCTCGTTGATGTGCCTCTTATCATCCTTACTATCTACTATTATATCTAACGTTATTTTTTTATTTTATAAGTATTTAGAATATGTCCTCTAGACCTAAACATACACATATCATCACTTTCCTGTTCCCCTGTAAATAAACAGATTTTATAATTTTCAAAAATTATTTTTGCTATGCAACTACGTTTAACCCCTTTATTTTTCTTAACACAACAATCTTCAGACATGTATGCATTTTGGATCGTCCTCCTCCGTGTTTGTCATGCTGTTGCTTGCTTCAACCGAAATAAAAAAAAACACTAAAATTTTAATTTCAATTTTAATTTATTACAATATTAAATTTATTAAATATTATTACGGTTGAGTTTTAATCGTGAATTCATGTGGTGAACCGCCACCACTCTCTCGCTCTCTGGTATCATATAGAAGCGGAACGTGCCTACCTCATTTTGATAACACGCGATAAAAGGATGGATGAGCTGAAAATAAGGTTCCAAAAATGGTTCATCTATGCGGGGAAAGTTCTCTCCGGTCAGTTGTTTGTAGCCATCTATTAGAAAGAAACATTGGGTGAGATACGATTTCAATCAGGTGTCAACTTAAAGTAGTTACTTACCACGAATCTCATTTAGACTCAATGTTTTAGCACCAAAATCTCATTCTGAGTCTAAGAATATTTTCTTTAAATATTCCGTTAAAAGTGGGCGCGCGTCTTCAACTCGTTTAAAAAAGGAAATTATACACATTTTCGGAAATATATTACTATATTGCTCTACAATTTTTTAATACAAAAATATACTTCTTGTTCGTTGTTGAAACGCAAATCAACTAATGTAAATTCAAAACGGTCTCTCTCTAGACACTACTTTTCCATTGCTACTACATTTGGTGATGGGTTATATATACATGGTATATATCATTCATATATAACATAGTATATATGGGTATGTCGAACAGGTAAGTGTTGACGGTTGACTGTGTACATGTGCAATAGGTAAGGTTGAGGGTAGGGTGGTATTGTTTGTCGATCAGGTTCTAGCAGGAGGGGAAAATTAGGGTTACAGGTGTCATAAAATGTGTAATGAAAGGGTAAGAATGGCATTTTTTGTCGAACAAATTTTAGTTCCACGTGTAAAGGTGTTGTTGGGTGCAAAACGGTGTTGTGCCTACCGCCTAGGGTCTGTGTAAAAGTGAAAAGTGAAAAGTAATAAGGCGCATACAAATGAATCCCAACAAACGTCATCCCACAAAACTACTTGAATGTTTTTGTTTTGATCTTCAAGGGAACAATTACAATTGATTCCTAATATTAAAGGATACCGCAAGTGTATGTGCGTGTGTCCAGCATGCTCGGTGTAGCTATGTGTACGTCATTGTACGTGCGTATGTGTGATCGTATGTACTATATGTACATAGACAACAGTTAAAATGTTGCAAGGTTAAAAATAGAAGCTGAAAGCGAAATATCTGAAATGTACCCAACCCAAATAAAATATTGTTTTGTTTTTGTAGTTTGTCAAATTTTATTTTGTTTAAATAATTTTAATTTGTTAAAAACGCTTATCTAAATTTGTATAAAGTTTTATGAGTTTTATAATAAAATTTCATTTTTGTTTATCCAACTGTCTTCAGATTTTGGAAACCCAGCCATCGCACAAGCGCTTTATTTCCATTTCTTTTCAGAACTTTTTGAATCATATTTTCTTTTACAGATTTGGGACTTATTTTAAACTCTGATTTATTGTTGATAGGAAACATGTGTTGAATTTTTTTGTTCTCAATAACAAGCTCATTCAAAGGTTCTGTTATTGGTTTAAATGTTTCTGCCAGTCCAATAGCATTCTGGCTTTAACGTTGTTTCAGCGCATCAAATTTTTTTTCATGGCATTTCTGGCCTTTGCCAACTGCGCTAACGATTTACATTCATTGTGCTAATTTGCTCGTCACACTCTGACAACCTAAATAGAACTGTATTAACAAATCCTATATAATAATGTAAAGGAAACAACGAGTTTTACTGAGTTACAACGCTGAACGCTAACTGACTAGCTCAGCGTCCAGTCCCTTTATTTATATAAAAATTTCGCCTATGTACTAAGGTTTTACATAAAATTGTCTTTGATTAACCAATACATATGTGCTGAGATACAATTATCCTTATCTTAGAAACGTACGTGCCATATGGCTGGAGATACAATTCTCCTTATCTTAAAATAAACATAAGTGCTAACAATTCTTGAGTTATCAATAGTCTCCTTTGTTGGAGGTACAATGTTATGTAATGTTAATTTTAGTTTGATCTTTTTATAAGTCTTGCTGCTATCAGAACCTTACATAATACAACGGCCTGTAAACAGCATTTACACATATGATCATGAAAATATGTTCATGCTTGAACAATAACTTTTTATACATTATTTACATGTGAAATTAAAATTAGTTAAATAAATAATTCCCCACCCTTTTCCCGAATTAAAAAATATGGAATTTTTTTTGTTTTTATTTTGTTTATTTTATTTTTTTTTTTCCTGAAAAGTTAAAATGCTAAAAAGTTGAAAAGCTGAAATTAAATTTTTTTCCCCATTCCCAAATTAAAAAAATATGGCACTTTTTTTTTTGTTTTTTTATTTTGCTCCTTATTCAATTTTTTTATATCAAAGTGAAAAATTTTATCAATAGTATATTCTCCCATTTCATTGAGAGTCAGAGAGTTCTCGTTTTCGCCGATGGAGCTTAAAGTTTTATCCAAAATAGTTGTATACCTTTGTGGTAAAAACATAAAATGCTTGTCCACAACGACCTTAAGCGCTGCTCCAAATTTTGTTGTTGACCGCTCCATTTTGTTTATAGTGTACGGCATGTTCCGCCGTACACTTTTTTTGGGAAGATAGCTCCTAGCCCTCCTCTTGCTGTTGAAGACCTGCTTGAATGGGTCATTGTCGAACAGCGTCTCCAACTCCTCGTTGGTTATATCCAACGGGTTGTCTTGGGTTGTTGTGCCCTCAGTGTTCGACATGCTGTTGCTGCTTGCAACAGCCGAGTCGGTGTTGATGGAAGTGTTGATGGTGTTGTTGTTGTTGTTGTTTGCGATCCGCATCTTCGCTCTGTCACTGCAGGCGGATTTTGAGGACGGCGACGGCGGCCATAGCTGCGTCTCTTCATCATCGCCATAGCACCTGCTTGGCGAATGCACCCAAGCCCTATTTAGGGGGTGCTTGAGGGCGTCCAGTTTGACCCTCTTTGATGGTGGCGATGATTGTGGCGATAATGGTGGCGATGACATCTCTTTCCAATTATTTAATAAAGTTATTCTTTTCGGTTTTTCCGCGCCGTATGCCCAAAACTGGCAACTTCGCACAATATATACCTTAGCGCTTGTAATGCAACTAGGTTTATTGCTATAAATTGCTATTAAGAACAACAACTTTTTATTTGTTTAAACATTTTATACAAATTTTTAATGAACTTGAAGCAGAACACGTCTTTGTTCTGCACATTTAAAATTGCTTTCCGGGCCTTTAATTTTTTGGGTAATTCAAGGGTAATTTAGCCTCTTATAGCATCGAATTTATTCATGTTGAGTTCCATTCTTATAATCCGGGTTAGTGTCCACCCACTATCCCTTTCCTGGAACTCACTCATTTTCCCAATTAAAACCTCTCCATGGTCCTTCAGCATTTGACTTATGTCTTCCACTAGCAAGTAGAGTCATCTTGCTCTGGAAGGATTTAACCTCAATTTGCGCTATCTCATCCTTTACCATGTTCACGCAACACACGTTGAATATGAGGGAGAAAGACTGTTCCAGCTTCCCCTATAAATTCGATGGGTAATCTGAGTCCAACTCCCTCATTCGTGTACAAATATAGTACAATACGTCCTTGAAATCATGGTAGGGAGTACTCGTTTTCCTCGATGGCGTCCAATGTCTTCTCCAAAATCGTCGTGTACCTTTGTGGTAAAAACATAAAATGTTTTTCCACAACGACCTTAAGCGCTGCTCCAAATTTTGTTGTTGACCGCTCCATTTTATTCATAGTGGCGGAACACGCCGTACACTTTTTTTTGGGAAGATAGCTCCTAGTCCTCATCTTGCTGTTAAAGTCCTAGATGACCTCCTTGTCGAACAGCGTCTCCAGCTCCTCGTTGGTTATATCCAACGGGTTGTCTTGGGTTGTTGTGCCCTCAGTGTTCGACATGCTGTTGCTGCTTGCAACAGCCGAGTCGGTGTTGATGGAAGTGTTGATGGTGTTGTTGTTGTTGTTGTTGTTGTTTGCGCTCTGCATCTTCGCTCTGTCGCTGTTTCTCCTTAAATGATATTTTCCTTCAGTGAGCTAGCTGATTGTATAGGCAGGATACTGACTTGAACTCTTGCTCTACCTACTAGTATACAAGGTCTAGGTACCTATTTTCACTTCTTTGAATACCTATTACTAACATTTCAAGGTTTCCGTCCTTGTACTTGTCACCCAGCACGACCCCTTTCCATTCTTCATTTTACATCTTTTTCTTTGTTTTTTATTTAATTTATTCTTAAATTTAAGATTACAATTTACAATAGATTTTAAGAATTTTAAACATAGATGGCCACAGTTAAATGTTCCAAACTGTTGTACACGTGTATATTTATATCTTATTTCACCACCCAAGTAATTCACTACTTCTTTCGGTGGTTGTAAATTCCCAAAACTGTCAAAGTAGTGAGAGAGTGGTCCTATTTTAAAGTAAGCTACCCAATGAGTTCCATTTGAAGATGAATCAGCCAAATTTATAACTCCACATTCAACTCTAAATGGCTTTTCTGGGAGTGAATCCTTCATATACACTCCTCTGAAATGTGAAATATTTTTTACTCCAAATTTTATAATTTCAAAATTTGATACCTCAGATGTAATAACCGGATCTGAAGAGGCGGCCAACATGTTGAAGAGATCCTCGTTTTGCCATGGTCGTGAAGCCTTGCGTGTGTTGGTGTTCCTGTATTTTCTTGTAATCCTTATTTCGTGATTCTTGTGTTTCTTCTGACATCTCACCAATGGGAACACATTGGTATTCAATTAACATTTGTCCGTGAGCAAGAAGTTTATGGAGCGTGGGGGTGAGCTTCTTCTCAGGATACTTTTCCTGAAGCAGCTGTGCAGTCCTTGAGGCATATGCACCATACTTCGCTCCAATTACCTTTTCCCTGCAGTTTAAAACATGAAATATAGTCCCCAATATTTTTATTATTTTCCCTGCAGTTTAAAACATTAAATATAGTCCCCAATCTTTTTATTATTTTCGTGTCCACTCCAGTAATTTTCCCGGTCAGTTCACTATTGGCAAAACATTTCCTTGACATATTCCCATCATTCGTGTTTCCGTATCCATATTTAGGGCAGTCGACTCTCAGTCCAAGCTCCGTCAAAAATTCATTTTGAATAATTGTTTTCCTAAG